>VZTZ01027013.1:135301-168462 GCA_013400955.1 Drymodes brunneopygia
GGGGGCCGGGCCGCCCCCGCGTTTTGGGCTCTGCCGGCCGCTCCACGGGCCGCGTACCCGGAGAGGGCAAACGCCATTCGGGGCTGGCTCCCCCTCCTCGCGAGAGAGGCCCGGGGTCCCGGCTTCTCATTCTTCCCTACCCTGGCTTCTCCGGAAAGACCTGTCTATGACTTCATTTCTTATTTTAATGAGGATTCGGGACTTTCCTCCTTTGATGAATCTGCCCCGCGATCACCGGGAGCCGGTGCTGTTCCCCGCCCCAGCCCCTTCGCGGGGTCCCCGGAGCCTCCTTCCCAGCTATGTATGAGACGCGAGGGGCTCCCCTCGAGAGTCGAGAAGAGGGACGAAGCCCCCGGCGTTCCCGGGAGAGGCGCCCCGACAGCCTCCCCCGGCCGCCCTCCCGCGCCGGGGCCCCCCTGCTCTCCCGGCAGCGAGCCGTGGAGGGATGGCAAAGTTTCCCTGCAGATCCTGCCTGGGAGAGCTAGCGGGCACTCTCCTCCCCCGCGGAAGTCAGTAGCTTGCAGCCTTCCCTGGAAACTGGGTGTTTGGAGAAGGAGAAAGATGCAGGAAGAAGCCCCAGGGGCTGTGGGACCTGTTGGTTAGGAGTGAGGGGCCCTGTTGACTAAGTTTGCTTGTGACGTGTCAGGGTCCTCTTGTCAGTCCTCCTCGGAGACACCTGTTAATGCGTGACACACGGCACCTGTAGTTCTTTCTCTTGGGCCACTGTTTCCCACAGCATGGGGTTCCCTTTTGATCACTAAAGCCCTGCATTCCTGTGCTGTGGAGGGGAAAGTTGCTAAAGGAAATCTTGGCACATTTGCGGATAGTGAGAAAAGTCGTGGCGTTTGTGTGTCAGGGGACCTTCCTGCAACAGCTTCTGGCTTACAGGTATTTTCAAAAGCTGTGCTTGTGTATTCGAAATACCAGCTAGATTATTATCAGATGGAACACGCCCACTGGCTTCCCCGGTGCAACAGAACTGCCCCTACTTCCTTTTCTTAAAGGTTTGATGGAAGTGTGAAAAGTTTTGTGATCACTGTGTAACTGACCCGAACAAGAGAGACGGGGTAGTTTTTTAAATGTCCAGTGAGATTATGCACTAGACAGAGCGGGAGTTTCCTGGGCAGGGGCCTGCCACTGAGTTTTGGAATTGGTGAACGACGGGGAAGCTCAGCAGGTTGCCGGGGCTCACAGGTCACTTGGGGCCAAAGGGAAAAGCCAGGAGGAGACTTTTCATGTGCTGCTACAAACCCCATGTTGCTACAGGCTGTAGGCAACAAATGTCGGTATTTGCTAATGTTAGCTATAAGGAGGAAAAAACGTGTAGTGATGATATTAGAAAAAGAGAATTGCTGTCTTGTGTGGTAGTGGACTGAACTCACAAAGTTTATTATCTTCCGGCCAATGTATCCAGACAATAAGCTATTAGTGCTGACTAAATGAAGTATGATTTATCAGTGGGCAAATAAACACCACACATCACTGATTTAGGCTATTAGGTTGTAGTAGTCAGCAATGTCTGTACCAGGAGGTGCTAAATAGAAGGTTTACCAGTGGATTGCTTTTTCATAAATCATTTAATAATGTCTTGTGACTTCCTGAATGTGATATGAAGATGGAGGAGTTTATAATCAGGAAATTATTATTTTGATATTTAATACTTTTCTGAAGAAAATATAGCAGTTGTTTTCTTCAAGTAGCAAGATGGGCAATCTGAAGTCAGTTTTGACATCTAGATGTTTATAACTTTGGCATATTTTCCATAGTTCTTGATTAAAAAATCTATATTATGACAGTAATAAGTAAATGTCATTTTCAAAATCGGAGTTTTATTTCTTTTTGGTTTGTTTGTTTGTAATACTGCTGCTATTTGGGAAAAAAAAAAAAAAAGGCAATGACAGACTGTGTCTGATCAGTGAGAAGAGGATAAATATGTAAAGCCAGAAATTCAACTTCAGGTTTTGTGAGTCAAAATAAAAAGTGATGTTTCTAAGTTTTACTTTATTTAGCACCTACTGTATCCCTTTGGATCAGCTCAGAAAAAACCTTTAAAGAATTAAAGAATAAATATTTGAGGTGGCTGCAAATTCTTAAGGAAAGGCTCTTTTCCCCCTTCGTCAAATACTCAGTAACTAAACACCTTATTGAAAATGAATGGAATAACAGTATCAAGAAATGGAAACACACAGTAAGCCCTGGCAGAGCTGGAGCCAGGGAGGATATCTGAGGATGCTACCAAAGGGATACGCTCTTTTCAGCGGAGACGGAAAAAAATGCAAAGGCGTTTTTTTGCCAGCTCGTTAGAATTATCTTACCGCGGAAAATCAAGTCGGACCAGTTCAAGTGAAATAATTTTCTAGGCATGCCAGAATTTAGCTGGGTGCCCCCGGGGGTTTCTAAGCCCAGACTTCTGTGCCAGGGTGGAGCTGGCCGGAGCGAGGCTGTTCCCGCCAGAGGGCGCAGCGGCGGCCGCGCACGGCCGGGCTCCCTTCCAGCATCCCTCCGTCCGTCTGTCTGTCCATCCCTCCATCCACCCATCCATCCACCCCTGGGCCCACGCAGAACTTCCCTTTTGTGACAAAACCGCTAAAAATCCAGGATGGAGGTTGGTTCTTAAACACGAGGTTTGTGAGCGTGTGTTTTACAGTAGCCAAACTGAGCATGACATGGATTAAGTGAAGTGAAACAGACGGCCTCTTGAAAGCTCACAAAACAATTAAGGCTTCCAGTTGTGTAAGTGAGGGCTCACTGTTGAAGTGTTACCACAAAGCCTTGAAAGTGTTGCGTTCTTTTGCAAATGTCATCAGTCAGAATTAGGAGGCTGTTACTGTAATTTTTGTTCTGTCAAAGAATGTTTCAGAATGCTGATATAATTTATATTCATTGGACTGCTTCTGTCTCCAGACATCAGCATTCAGAGGGGGGGTAAAATTATTTTTATAGGATAAACTGCTATTAAGGAGTGCTTATCTAGCATTTATCTACTGCTGAAATAGTAACATTTTGTATATTGCCTGAGCTTTTCTCTGTTTGAAAAAAAAAACCAAAACACAACTGAGAGCAAACTTTCATCATTGTACATTAGGACCTTTGGCTTTTATCTTAGAAGTAGCAAAAGGAACACAGAATTAGACAACAGGTGTATCAGGTATATTTTCTCTGTTTGCATTTAAGCTGGGGGTCTTTTTCTGTATTTGATATATAAACAGGGACTGTAGGGTTAGAGAATCCTAGTAACATTTGAGAGCAAATGCTATTTGCATATCATATATATTTTACTATGATTTGTCTCTAAAGTAGTCATCTCTTTTTTTCAACTTTCATACTGCTTCTTCCTCTTATTTTGTGCTTTTTGTCTTTGTCATTTCCTTTGAAAGTGGTTTGAAACACTGCCACTAAATAGTGGGTAAATTAAGACTATAATGAGGTTGACTTAGGTCTTAAATACAGTTTTACAGAAACTCATTTCCACAGATTTAGAGTAAGATCAATACTCTATTGAAAGTTTAAAAATCCCTTGGGAAAAAGTGTTTTTGTTTGGCTCTGAATATTCCTATTCCGAGTTTTTATCCCCATGCAGATGCCTAAACTCCAGCAAATACTTGACTCAGATGTTAAGTTTTGTCTGAAAAGTAACTTGGAGTTGATGATAAATAACAGGGGAACTATCTCTCTACACTGTAAACAAATGTAGTCAATGAAGAAAAGGTCTTTATAATTTGAAAAAGTTTTTTTTTTTATGGTCAAAAATTTATTAGCAACACGTACAGGCCATTTAGGGCAAAACCTTATGACATCTACTGCCTTACTGAATACCAGATTCCTCTGAAAAAATGCAGTTCAGGAGGGCTGTTTCCTTTCAAGGAAGAGATTCCGGAGACCATGAAGGAGCGAGATGAAGAAATGCATGTCAGGTGATGAGAGACTCCCTGAGGTGAACAGTCACAGACCTTAGTATTTTTCATTAAAGACTTTTTGGCAGATTTTGGTGGAGCAGTGCTGCAGGTCCCTACCCCTGCACAGACCTCAGGAGATGGAGCTTTGGATCTGAAACTTGTGTTTCCTGCAGCACTGCTATGCAGCGATGTCCGGAAAGTTTCTTGGATTTGAAGTATGCCAGATACAGCTGTCACACAAGAAACATGCTCTGTTGAATCCTACTGGTTTTTCTCCACAAAGGAGATAAAAATTTCATATTAAAATAAATAAAAAAGCATAATTTGACCCTGTGTTTTATAAAAGTCACCATGGTTTCATCGGACTATGTGAAGTACTGCAGAGTTCTGCTGCTTGTAACCTTAAAAACCCTGGCAAAAAAGAAATCTCTGTAGCATCCCCAGTTTCAAAATTTAACCAAGGCTGCAGTCTGTTAGTCTGAGAACACAGCTGGGGTCACTGGTATTTTGCATTTCCAGTGTGGTTCATTCTTCCTAAAGAAAATGAATACCGAAGGAATTTAAGGAGGCCGAGGTTAAGGTAATCTCTGCTGAGGATTCTCTGCAGAGGGAACAAAGGTAATTTGATGGGAGCATTTACCATCTAGTACCAGGAAATGCTGCAAGCTTGCCAGCAGTGTGGAATTATATCCAACTTCTCAGTTTGATGAGGGCTGAGCTGGGAGTGTTAATGCGGTGCAATTGGCAGATGCTGTATTTACTGAACTGGAGAATTGAATAATCACAGCAGGTACTAGAAGAGCCTATGAGTTTGCTTTCTATGGAGAAGTATGCAGAGAGGCCATGTTAAGTGCACATGGGGATTGTTTTTGCTTGTGGCTTCTCATAAATGAGCATAAACCACTGCCCTGAAGTAATGTCTGTGAGTACTGGGTGCTGTGTCTCATCCTGGAACACTTCCTCCGCTTTCTCCTCTCATCTTTTTTTTCATCCAACCAATAAACTTTAGCTAGCACTTCTTGCAGTCAACATTGAGCAATCAGTTGTGCTAAGTGTCTGGGTTTGAAAGAGTTTGTGTAACCTGTTCATGTCCCTCAACCAGAGGGCAGTGTGTTAGAGTGTTTCTGAGTGGGATTTGACCCAACCTTCTGGAGCAGGCAAATGAAGCAGGTTCAGATCCAGGGTCAGGCATGGTGCTTGGGTAGAACACACAGTTTCAAAAGTGGCATTTTGATGGGGTGATACATCAAGAGAAATGTAAGGATTGATATGAAGATAAGTACAAGATATCACAAGAATGACGCATTTGCTCTACTCAACCATCGTAAGATCCCAAGAGGCAAATTCTCTTCAGTTTCAAGCACTGCACTTTAAGAAATATGTGGACTAATTGAGAACTGTCACGTGAAGAAAAAAGGAAAGAACACTGCTATAGGGAATAAAGCTAAGAGACAATGTGGTAACCATCTTAAAGTGTGTAAATGTCTTCCACAGACGAGGGAATGACTTGTCTTCAGCAGCAACTAATGACTGAAATTGCAGTAAGGCAGAGTCCTGTATGATAAGGCTAGAGGAACAGATTATCTGTGAGTAGTCTTCAGCACTGAAACAGGTTAGATAAACATATGTCCAAAATGTCATTCTGTCAAAAAAGGCAGCTGTTCCTGCCTTGGAGCAAATGGCTGGACAATGTGACCTTTCTAGGTCTCACCCAGCTATCTGGAATCATTCTGTGTGGATAGCTTTAAATACACAGGGGTTCACCTTGAACTCTGCAGCTAGATAAAATACAATTTCAGTGCTCACTTAGCTTGAGGCCTCTGTCTCTCATTTCCAATGACATACGTGGCTTTAATGTGATTTCAACATATGCTTTCTGTGGCTGTGGATGAGTTAAGGACATTTAAAATGCTCCTGTAGTTAGTGTTCTTAGGTAATGAAATAAAGCTTTTAAAATCAGATTTTTTTCTTGCTTGTTTAGAACTTTTATCTTTTAATATGAACACTGTCCAGGTTCCATTATAAGCAGATAATTTTTGTAAGATATTCTCATAGTGGCTTTTTTGGTCTTTAGGCAGAATTGCTTATCTCATGCAATTTTTTTCAGTGAAGAATCCTTGACTTGAATAGGAAGAGTTCCACAAAGGGAATTTATAAACCTTTCCATTTAACCTTTCTCTGGCAGTGTTTCAAATATATGTTGTGTCAGAGTTGATGCTGGGATCTCTGTTCCTTTGCTTTACAGATGTAATTGAACCGTGTCAAAGGGCTGCTTATGTTTCAGGGATGCAATGCCATTTATAATATTTACTGCAGCTTTCCTTAACTGCTGTCATAGGGCACATTCTCTTGGAGATTTCAGCTGCATTTAGTAGCAGAGTAGAATGCAGTGGTTACCCTGTAATAAGCACTTAGAGCTGTATTTAATTTTTTTTCTATTCATGCATTACCTTTTTTTTTTTCCCTTTAGTCATAATTTGCAAACTGCATCTTTGCTGAATAATTGCATCTTTTCTTCTCTCAAGAATTGCTACTAGGCTGGTTGTAAAAGGCACATATCATCCCTTATAAATTCAATGTTTTCTGAAAGGTGAAGTGTTAAAGTGTGTTCATCACTATGAAGATTCTTCTTTTATGAGTCAGCAGCTGAACTAAAAATCCATTGGAAAATGTGTTCTTGGCCTCCATAGAGAGCTGGGAGCCAGCATGAGTCTTTTTTGCGATAGTTGCTCCATGATATTCTCCAGCTGCATGTTTCTGCTTTCCTGTGTGGGTTAAAAGGACTCCCTGTTTGAATTTGCAAGCAAAACTGTTTGCATTTGCAATTCAACCTCAGTCCCTTGGGATTTAAACCCAAGGCCCTCTGTAAGGAACTTTTTTGTGGCAGAACAGATTTCAGAGTTCCTGAGTCCATT
Organism: Drymodes brunneopygia; assembly: GCA_013400955.1. Classification (NCBI taxonomy): domain Eukaryota; kingdom Metazoa; phylum Chordata; class Aves; order Passeriformes; family Petroicidae; genus Drymodes; species Drymodes brunneopygia. The sequence goes on from VZTZ01027013.1 coordinate 142,113, forward strand.
CTATTCTGCCCCATCCTGCATCTGCTACTTGCCCTTCCTGCTTGTTTCAGAGATTGCTTCCTCTTCACTTGCACTGTTTCAGTAGCTGATGTGGCCACGCTCTAGATCAGATGGATCAGACCTGCTCTTGGCAGTCAAGTGGGATTTAAAAAAGAGAGAGAGAAACAGAAAAGACTACGTTTCAGAAGAGGTAGAGGAGGTGAAAATGAAACTATAAGGAGGATGAATGTAGTATTTCAAAACCTCTGAGCATTATAAATCTTCTTAGAACAATATAAAGGCTCTGGAAAAGTAGAATAGCTGAAATCTGTTCAATACTACCAGGTGTTATGTAGGTTTAGTCAAAAAATGTTCAGAGAAAAAAATAGTTGAAATTGGAAAATTATGTCAGAGTTGACATACTCTTGTCAAGTATTTCACTGGCAAGTGACAAAACAAGTAGCTGTGAGATTCTTGTTTTGATGATGATAAAATATCTCATTTAAAATTTTGCATTTTGACCTTTAGCTTAGAATTTTGGTATTATATATAAGCTAAATTAAAAAGCACTTTGATTTGAAGTTTATGTGTTTGTGTATTTACATATTTTTCATTTAATATCCTGCAGCAAGCATTGACTATTCACTTTAAATCCAAATAAGATCAAAATTTTGATGAGGGTGGGAAATTAACTTTTTAGTCATCTCTAATTGAGACTTACTGCTTTTGGGAATTTGGCTATGTAAGCCCTGTAAGAGCAGGCCGTTTTATCCTGTAAAAAAAACTTACTTTTATTTGAGGACAGGAAGGGTGAGAATGGCTGAAAAGAACAAATGTCTTGATCATCCAGCTAGGGTTTTGGGGTTTTGGTTTTTTAACTTTATAGTATATTTCTCATACAGGTTGCTTTTTGGTTAAAAAGATATACATGAGGCAACAAAATTAAAAGAGAGCACATTTTTCAGACTGCAGCTGCTGTAAAGATAATAGATTTATGTTTTAGTTGCAGTGAAGGTATTTATGAACTAGAAGTTTAGCATTTGGTGTACTGCAGAAACCTGACCTCAATATCAACACAATTTATTACTGATTCCTATTTAAACTTATATATACAGTGATCTAAATTGTAGTCTCAAACAAAATGGTTAACATGAATCACCATTATAGATTATCATCTGTTCTGGTTTCCATTTACTTTTTATTACGTCTGTTATTCATTTTCTTTTTTTAAAAGTTTTATGAATTAAGAATGTGTAATGCAATGCTTCTTAGTTTATTATTCAAATTCTGCAAGACTTCATAATTGAAATGTACAGTCATAGATTGTGGAAGTACACAGCTTTTCATGTTTACATTCAGCCACAGAAACCCAAAGGGTTCTTTCCCCTATTATGCATTGCACTAAGAAATAACATAATTGCTTTCAGTTTTGCTAATGTTAATAAATTTATCCTTCCCAAACCTTTCCTACAAGCTGTTGGAGACATTTCTATCTTTCCAATTCACAAATGATAGAATAACAGTAATAAGTTGTCCTAACAATTTCTTACCTAGGACAGCACTGCTAAGAAGGGATTACTCAGGTCAGCAAGTATTGCCTTGAGATGAGAAGCAGTTGTGTCATGCAAGTCTGTTCCATGTGCCCCCATGCACCACAGGCCATCAGTAATGTGCTTGCTTCACTTTAACAGCCTTTGGGCACGTGGTAAAATTGCAGCAGACCCAAGTACAATGTGCCACAGAATGTAACCAGGGCATTGAGTTTGATTTTCTACAGTAGCAAAAAAAAATTTAATTCTAGCATGCTTTGCTCAAAAGGCTTCTTGGTGTTTATCTGGTTTTGTTTAGCCTGTTTTTCCATTTTTTTTTTACTTAATATACTTGGCTTTTTCAGCCCCGGTTTTTTTTCATGCACAATCACATGGACAGTGATTGCAGATTTGGTAACACTGGTTTTGATTCCATTCAGAGCCATTTTCTAGAATAACGTAAATAACCTGCAAAATTACTCTTCTGAGAGAAAACTTGTCCATTTGAATGGAGAAAAGGAACTACCCCTATCTTTTGTCAGCCTCTTGAGCTTACCCCATGCACCTCCTGGAAAGCAGCCTAGTGTTTAAAAGGAGGTGGGATTATGCTCCACCTCAGCTGAGATGCCTGAGGATTGGCAGTTCTGCCATTTCACATCGTGTTGTACTGGAAACTTGGATCCAGCTTGTGTTCCCAATTTTGTTTAGGTGCTCTGATGTTGAACCCCAGACTTTTGATTCCCATCACTTGTCAGCAAGAAATTTGTATGCTCTACTTCTCCCTGCTGTTTTCCGACAACATTTGTCTTACAGCTTGCTTGATTGTTCCCAGAATCATCACAGATATGTGCTTCATATTCATAGTTTTCTTATTCTTGGAAGACCTTGTAGAAGTAAGGTTATATCCTAGTTTTATGAGTAAGAAGGTGACAACTTTGCCAAAATTAAAGATTCCTAATTTGTGTATCAAAGTATGAGTTGAATTTTTCTGCAATAGCAGATCTGTTTCCCCTTGTTTCTTCAAATTCAGGGGTGTAGTTTCTCACTGCATTCTTATCCTTCAAATCTAATCTCCGATTTTAAAGGCCCAGTCAGATCTCTGATCAAGTAACCTGTCTGTCTGGAAAAAAATCCAGATTAGAGTTGTCTGAAGGCTCTGATTACTGTAGAGACCACAAGGCTTAGTCTTGGACTGCTGTCGTTTTTGCCATTTCTTATATTCCTTTCTTCACTCAAGCTTGCATCAGGAGAGGGATTTTTCTCTCAGCTTTTTATATAACATATCCCAAACTGCAGCATTTTGTAGTCTCATGTGATTAGGTTCTTTTCCTAAACACAGGCATGTCTGAAGGATAGACAAATAGACAAATACTGGGTCAGATTTCTGCCTGTTGGCACTTTGACAACTTGAAAAGACTGTGTCCAAATCTTTTTGGTTTTGTCATTGAGTTCTTGGAGAGAAGAGAACGATGGTGTTCCACAAACTGTAAAATTCTTTTTCCTGTAATTAAACTTTAAAAATAACAATCCAGATTCAGAAATTGCTAGTCAGAGGGAAGAATGTCAAAGTACTCAGTTTGAAGCCCCACTGACCAGAATGCTTTGATTGCTCAAAAAGTTTATCATCCTAAGAAAATAATCATTGCAAGATGTAGATTATTATTTTGCTTGAAAAATATGATAGCAGCCTTTGCTGGGACTGTATCTTCATGACCTTTTAAGAAAAAAGATTATTGACAAATGGTCTATAACACATGTATTTATACATTGTCCATGTATAACACTGTGCCCCTGATGCTATAAATCATGCTGAAGTTTCCTGTAGAGTAAGTATCTTGCTGAAAACAGAACTGATAGATCAGCAGACTGGTGCTTTTCAGCATCTGCTGTTTTATCATTGATGGTGGGTTTTGTTCATTCTGCAGAAATAGTGATAATCTGAAAAAGCTGTATTTTAAAAAGCTGTTATTCTTATCTTGCAAAGTATATGAGTTTCCCTCCCACCTAATTTGAAAAAAAATTAAATAATTGTTTAGGTAATAGATCTAATAGAGCCATCAGTGGGGAGGGGGGGAGGAACCCAAACAACAAAACAAGAGAAGAAAGCAACAAGAACAATAAAACCAAAAAAGAGGGAGAGGAGTTGGGGGGAGGACAGGAGGAATGAGGGGAGGAGGGGGGAGGAGGAGCAACCTACCAAAAAAATAACAAACCAAACCTCAAACAGACTTCAGACTTTGGAGTATTTGAAGTTGTATATCTAGGCTCCAGCTATGGAAAACTTCCCTTATTTAGAACTGTGATTAAATGTTTTCTTAACTCTATCAATCTGTACAAATGGTGTCTTACAGATGAGTGGACTGGAAAAGATGTAGATGTTTAAGATTTTCTCTGATCTTGGACTTTGGAATGTAGCTGATTCAGAAGTCCCAGGACATTTGCAACAGAGGCAATAATTTTTGCAGCCTTGTTGCAGATCCTGAAATGATTTGAGGAGAAAAGGATCTTTCAGCAGGCAGAAAAGACTGACTGCCACCTGCCTTTATAATTGTAGTGGATAACAGCAGCAAGTAATCTCTCTTCTAATGCATGTTGCATTCTTCTTTAAGAGCTGGGCACAGGGATTTTTTTTTTTAATATGATGTGTAAGATACATTTAGGAGATTCACAAACTAAATATTCACTTAAATTTTATGATCTGTCTCCAAGAGACTGAAATGTGGCCTGAGCTTGAGAAGAAATAAGCACACATGGCTCACATCAAATTTAAGTGTAAACACTTATTACATGCTGCTTCTTGAATGCAAATTTATGGTTTATTGTTCTGCTCTTTACACAGAAACGTTGCTGTTAGCTTCAAGGGATGACCCAGAAATGTTAATGAACCACATTTTTATCCCTAGGCATGTATAGATAATAAAATGAAGGTGAGGTCTTCAGGATAGGAAGTTATATCCAGCTTTATCTTCAGAAGTTTGCTGTAGTTAGAGCAGGTTGTAAAATAAAATTAGTTCTTTTAGCTGTAGCTTTGGCTCTCCTGTGCCTGTATTTGAATTTCATTATTTTATCCCTATTCTGCTGTTTTATGGCACAGCCTAGTGGGGGGGCATACCAAGCCAGCATTCCTAGTGAAACTTAAAAACTCTGTGGCCAGAGAGAGATTGTCCAGTGTTTGGTTATATTTTCTGCTGTCATAATTGTGTTTTATTGATCGTCATAAATCCACTGTAGTTTTAACTTTGTCTCACTACATGAGAGCCTGAGACTGATGCTCATACAGTTGTAGAGCGAGCCAGTTGTCTTTCTCTTTCCAATAATCTATTGTTTGGAGATCTAAGAAAATTTTTGACTTTTAAGTAGAATTCAAACCCATTTTGAAGTTTGCCATAAAGTAGGAGAAGGCAAAGAGAGAAACGATTTAAAAGATTTGGATCTTTTAAATAGTTCCTACCCTCGCAAGCCTCAATTTGTCACAGCACTTGAAAATGTGACTGAAGTGTGTGCTTGAAGAGAAGTGCAAATGTAAAGCCTTCACCAAAATGACTTGTGCTAGAACATGCTGGTAGGTGTTGTTAAAATGTTTATAGGGCCTTTTATATGTAGAATTTAATTTAGGGGAAAAGAAAGAGGTTATATTCTACCCTCACATGCTTCAACATAGCCACAGTTTACTCCTAAAAGAGCAGCTTGAGCCAATTTGAAATGAGTCTTTCACCCACAAAGCCTTGCCTCTAATTCTGCAGTGTGCTCAGTGTATGTGATGTATTGCAGTGTGGGATCTTTGGTCACAGTACAGCTTGATGCCACTTTCCCACGGGCAGCGAGCGTGGCTTGTGTGCTCCCAGGAAGAGAATGAATGAATGAATGGGGGGGATTTTTACCTTGCTGCTGAAAACCTACTCCATACCTCAAAGTTGTTCATTATACTCTTTGAAGGCATTTGGGATTTGGAGGCTGAAAGGTCCTGGATGCCTGTTTCCTTGCTGATGTTTTTATTTGTATTATTTATTTATAATATGTGAAAATTTAATTTGCTTAATTCTAAGGGTAAAGGAAGTGTGTTTAGTTTCAGAGTACTTGAGACTCTTGAAATGGGAAAAAGAGGAGCAAGCAGAGAAGAGTCCATGAGTTGACTGTGAGAGTCTGAGAATATTTGCTGGGCAGGAATGAAAGGCCTGATTCAGTTCGCTCTATACATTTTAGCAGCCGTATTGATTCTGTGGGGCCATTCAGCCTGGAAGTCTAGAGGAGAGAGATCAAAACATCCATGTGAATTAAAAAAATAGGTTACTTTGAGGACAAATATTCTGCTTCTGTAATTTAAATCTGTAGGGAGCCAGAGATTGAAGATAGGAAAAGATATATTCAGAAGCTCTATAGAGAAGCCATGTCCTGTTAGGGGAAAACGCTGCATTTGCTATTCTAATTTGGTTTCTTTTTCAACATTAAAAAGCAATTATTAAAAAATAAAATAAGAAAAAAAGTTACCTTCTCTGATTTTGTTCTCCTGAAAATCACAGAAAGGAGGAAGTGTCTGTTGCACAGTTTAAGGAATGTTAGAAACCTCTAAATTATATAGGCTAGGTAAACTGGGAAGGAAAGCTTCCCAACTTTTATCTCCCTGCCAGGTGACTGCTATTATCAATGGCTGCCTTGTAAAAAAATATATATGAGGAATGAAAAGACTTTTTGTCTGGGTCTGTTGGGCTATGCTTCTAGGCATTCAGGAGCTTCCTTTTTCATCACTGAACACCTGTTTTAGCCAGGCATCACAGGATGGGGGGAGCACAGGCCAGGAAGGCAAAGTGGGACCCTTCTGGTCTGTGGCATTTCTTCAAAGGTCCAGTTGTTTCCATGTTCTGTAAACATGTTTTCTGAGGGGAAATGAGGAAAAAATTTGAATAATAGTGATAAAGATAACTATAGGCTAAGTTTGCTTGGCCCTGTGGTAATTTCCTGTGTATTTCCAGCTGTGCGTGGCAATAGAGGTTTAGCTTGTAGCTTGACAGAGTAGCCTCTGACCATCCTTGAGGTAGCAAATCCCAGCAGAAAACACTAAGCTATCACCCAAAATAATGGCTTCATTAAACATGGGATGCTGAATTTAAAGCATGTTCTGCTCTCCTTGCACATCCTTCTGCAGTTGTGGGCTGTATTTCCTTAACTTGTTAACTGACATGGTAGATCACTTATCTTTGTTTGCCGAGGCAAATTGCTCCAGTCTTCACCTTTCCCAGGAATACTAAAGCATGTTTCTGATCAGAGATGCCCATCTCCCTCAAGTTGTTTTTTTTATCAGTAACAAGGCATCTCTGCTCTTAGTCACTCTAGGATTTTGATACCCACCTGCTAAGGTATTAGTGGGAACTATAGCTATTACTGCTGTTTATATTCATCCAGGCAACTGGCATCTGATAGCCATCATTCTACCTACTCAATGAAAACTTCCAGGTACATTTCGTGATTTAAAATCATGTCATGTGGTTTTTCTCCCTCCCATCTCTCTTGGTATTTATGCTGTAATATATTTTACTTACCATTTGTGGATTTAGAATGGTTGGATTTGAATTTTGAAATAACTGTTCATAAGGTTTTCCATAGGTTTCATCATCACCATTTGTTAAAGTTGTTTTTAAAGACTGATGGATTTAGCTACAAAATTGCTACGTCTAATAACTGTTATTATTTATTTTCATTATACCAAATGAGCACCCAAGTGTTGAATGTTTCGCCAAGATCACACACAGCAAATTTAGTGTACTAAAAAAACTCACAGTTTTCATTTGTGTTTTCATGCACCGTATGCTTTGTATTGATGGAACTACAAACTTAAAATTGAATGTACAAGAGCTGCTCACTAAAACACAAGCTGATAGCATCTTTATAATTTCTGTCAGAACTCCACCATCCTGCCAACAGCTCTTGAACTTCCATTTAAATATTTGGCAGTTTAAGACTGGTTTTTTACTCTCCCTGTTTCTGGAAGATGGCATTCAAGCTTACTGCTGAGTTGAGCTGCAGTATCTTAAATTAGGGAATCTGTTTTGCTTCCATGAGAATACTAACATATACCTTAAAGGAAAAAAACCAAACAAATCAACCTCAAAAACAAAAACAGCACCCATAAAAACCACAAAAAGAAATTCACCTAAAAAATTGCTCTCCACTCTAGCTGAAGTTATTAATTTAGTTATGGATTGTATTTACTTGCCATTTTAGATTTTTGAACACTTTTCTGGAATTCTGTTCTCCCTTTTCTCCTCTTTTTACCTTTTAAATTCTTCTTCAATGCTGTGAGCACGAAGTAGAAGTGGAAGTTATGTGAGGCCAAAGGAACAGGCAGAGACCCCCACTTGTCCTGGAGCAAAGGTTTGGCAGGGAAGTGGAGGCCTGGAAGGGTCTAGGTTTACATTCAGCATCTCTTGCATCTTTTTGAAGGATATGAATCCTACAAACCTAGGAGAGAAGGTCCTACAGATTTTAGAAGAGATCTAGAGACATGCCATAGCCCAAGGATAGTTCCATTACTAAGACCTTTTTTCAAATGCTTCCTCCAGATGCTTTTCAGTAAGAACTCCTTTTCAGTATGAGCTCCTTTGCCTCAGTGTGCAAGGGCAAAAGAAAAATTTTGTGACTCCCTAATATTTCTTCTGGCCTGCACATAAAATATACCTGGTCTTTCCCTAAATTACACTAAATAGTCACAGGCAGCAAAAATTACTTAATATTGTAGCTGAGCTTGGCTTTGGGACCTTCCAGCAGCAGAGGTACTCCAAAATTCAAGTTCTGATATTAGAAGAGCCTCATATTCTTTAAGATGTGGAATCCAACACAATTACTTTTGAGATTCCTTCCTTGATGGAAAGATTGTATATTGTGTAGTTTAGAAATAGAATCACAGAATCATTCATCAGTTCAGTTTACCTTGAAAAAGATATGCCAAGTGACCGAAGAGTTGTTCCCAAATAAATTATGACCAAAAAAAAGCAGCCAAGTGTGACCTGTTAATATTCTTGTGCAATAAATGCATCTGAGCAGTTAATCTAATATAAAGGCCTCTTCTGATATAAAATTAATGACCTGTATGATTTATTTTTTTAAGGTCTGCTATAAATGAGATGCATCAGTTGGATGTTTTGGGGTTTTTTTCTAAAGAGCAATTATCTGATTTGGAAATTTAATCAAGCCATTGAGTTTAATTACTGTCTTATTTCTGAAAGATATATAATTGCGTGTATATTTGGAGCAGATTTCTAGGAAAAGAAAAAAAAAGTTTTTTAATCCTTTGCTAATAATTTCCATGAAACATGTGCTCCATTTGGCTTGGAATGTCTGGTTTTACAACAACAACAATACATTTGGAACGCCCTCCGCAAAACTGAAAATATGAGACTTTAATGAATAAGATGAATATAACTTGCAGTTATGCCATGCAGTTCTGCAACTCTCACTGTACAGTTCCCTAAGTGCTTAATCTTGGGCATTTACCACTGACGTCAATGGGAACTAAGTGCCCAAAATTTCCTTAAGCACTTCTAGATGTGTTATCTACAAGGTTGTATTTTGCATTTAGTTTGCGTGCGTTTATTTTCTATTTGATTTCAAAATAATGCCAGCTAATGTGGAAGTTTTACAGCTTAGTGAGCCATTCACTTGGGACCAAATTGAATTTAAGCCATTTAGCCTTTGAAATCAAAATAGAAAAGATAATAGTCTTGGGACCAATAGCTTCTGGTCAGCAGTCTGCTGTACTCAACAGGACATTTGAATATGTTTCTGGAAGAACATTTCCCATTGGTTCCTGAAGAGCTCAGCTCTGCTGCTGTCACTGGCCAGGGGGAAGCTGCTGGTCTGGGAAGCACAGACATCTATGTACAAGAGGTTGCCAGGTCTTATGGTCCTCTTTCTGCTGCTAAATAATTTCTAAAGAAATGTAAACTGTCCCAGCTGTGTAGGAAGGATGCAAAATAAATTAGAAATATTTAGAAGGAGCTGTGGGACATTGTGGATTTGCACATTGAAAATACTTAGGAGCCCATTTTGACATTCAGTATGTAACCTCTCATAAAAATGAAAAGATGGAAGGGGTGTTAGTAGGTACTTGTATCACAGAATCACAGGAGATTCTGAGTTGCAAGGGACCCACAAGGATCAAGTCCAGCTCTTAAGTGAACGGCCCATACAGGGATTGAATCCACACCCTTGGCATTAACACCAGGCTCTGACCAACTGACCTATATATGCATGTATGTAAATATTTTCATATTTAAAAATAAGGCTTCATATCAGTTATACAGTAAATTTTTCCTTTTTTTCATTCTTTATTTGCCTATTCCTACATTGATTTTCATAGTCTTTATAATAAGAATATTATTTCAAATATTTGGTGCATTTACTTCCGGAGGTACCATTCCTTTTACTATTCTCAGAGTATATTCCACTCCAAGTTTTGCTTTTATTTATTGATGGAATGTCATGTATTAAGGAAACACAACCTTCTTTATCCTAGTTTAATTACTGTTTTCAGTATTTTTTCATCTTTTTTAATACTCTCTACTAATCAAAGTCATAAATCAATAGACTGCAAAGTGCATCTAGTGCATCTTTCCTCAGTGTTTACTTTTACTTTTCCACTTTTGGCTTCTATTAGTAACTCATACAGTTTCTATAGTACCTTGTAGTGCATTCAAATAAAGTGACTGCATAGGGACACCAGGGTTCTTCTGATTGTTTTTTGCTAGCCCTTATGAAAGCAATTTCACATGTTGATGATTGTTGTGCACATCTGTATCTACAGATGTTAGTCTAAATTTGCTTTCCTTACTCTGGCAGAAATACTAGTGGCTCCAGTAGTAATTTGCCTGTTAAGATTTATACCTGTCCCTGATGGAGGAGCCTGGAGTCCCAAGAGGAAGAAGGCACGTGAAGCTCACAGACTTCTCCAGCCCAGGAGGATTCTGAGTCTGATCACCCAGTGGTGACACAGCTCTTGGGAGGTAGGTGATTTCTCCCTGAGTCTGATGGCTGTGGCATAATGAAGAGGGGCCTTCCAAGGTTGTTAAACCTGAGGGCTAGAACTCATGTTGAAACAAAAGCCAAATCATGTGGTATCAATACTGCAGCAGGTATTTATTGCTTCAAAAGTCTCCAGGGGCTGCGGGATCAAGTTTCAAGGGAGAAAATCCCCTACTTGCTTATACATCTAATTGGTTTCTCTGTAGCAGGTGGATACTTTTTGTGTTTGGCATGAGTTACATGCTTAGCATATAAAAGAAAATAAAGGAATAAGCTTAAATTAGAACAGGATGATCGGGGTTTACTACTCTTAAAATACTGTTCTCTTATTTGGGGAAGGAGGAACTGAAGAGATTGGGAATGCCTAATGACTTTTCATAAATAGACCTCATTGGCAGATATGCCTATGTAATTTCCTGCTCTTGAGAGTTTTGTGACCTCTTCAGCCCTGAGTTGCTGTCTTTTACTGCAGCCCTCCATCTGCTGAAGAGAATGAATCTTGCAAGAAATAGTTGTAAGAGAAGGAGCTTTGTTGCTTTCCCTTAGCAAACTATTCCCAGCTTGCTCAAGATTCCTCATTAGGACACCTGAAGTGATACATTTTTAAGAGGGTTTAATTAGAGGTCTAGTGAAATGTGAATAAAGGAGGAACTCAGCAGGCCAAGAGATGTCAAAGCAAATTATACACATTGTTGTTGAAAGAGGAACCTTTTAAAACATACATACTCAAAGATCTCTTATAATTTGTCCAACAGTTAGAGCAAAGAAATTCCCTATCATTTTCACCCCATGATGGTAACACAAATCAAAAACATTCTCAGCTGAATATCAATCCAGGCTCAATTTGTATTTTAATAGGTGAGTTGTTTGTTTTGCAGATAGTTTTGTAAGAAACATGTTTTTGTTGGTTTGTTTTTGGCTTTTTTTTTAAGGTGACTGAATCATGAAAATATATTCCTTCCAGGGGAAAAAAATAAGCTTTCACCTTTAGACCCTTTGGTTTTCAGTGTTTCTTTCTATGGAAAAAAAAAAAAATCTGTGTTTTTAATTTGGTAATACATGACATTTTTTCATGTATCCCATTTATCAAAATGAGAAAAACAGTAATGCAGGCAATTATACTCAGGCTTTAGATATTTTGAAACAATTATTTTAAAATTTCAGTTATATGCTGACATGATGATTTTGCCTTTTTCTTTTTTACTATGTAGGTGTCTTAAGAAAGGGAATAGTACTTCTTTACTGTTTATTGAAAAGGGCCTGTGGTAGATCTTCTTTTCCTTTTCTTCCCAAAGGCTTTTGTTATTGTATCCCATAGAAATTGTTAGTTCAAGTAGGGAAAATGGTTACTAACAGAACTGTGTTGGGCACAGACTCTGAAAGAGAAGGTAGAAGCAGCTTCTCTCCAAGAAATAGAGGTTCTCATAAATTGGCTTTGAGAATTGGTCTTCTTTAGTGTTTCCATAACAAAATTGTCATAAAAAAGGGAGTATGCTAGTGAATTCTTCTGTTGTGCTAATGATACCTTTTAATTTGTGTCCGAGGAGGACTAGTAATTTCTATAAAAAATAATTAGGACATGGTAAAGCATTAAAAAGGTATGAAATATAAGATAGTCAATATTCTCACATTTGGTGATTAATTGACAAAATTTTTCTTCTAAACTGAAAAAAACCCTTATCATCTGTCTCCTTACTGGAGGAGACTGGACCATAAAAATGTGTGATAGATGTGGAAAAAGCAGCTGTGGTACTAAAAGATATGAGAACCAGCTTCTTCAGCAGTGAGAAAGATGTATACTGAAATAACTGAGCATAAAATGTTTCATAAAGTTCTGATCATTCATTTGCTATAAAAACTCATTCAAATTGCAAAAGGTGCAGAGGAAGTCTATTTGCGATGAAAAGGACAAACCATTCTCTGTGATGCAGGATAAATTTCTTTAGTCTCACAAAATAAAGTCTGTAAGAAGTTGTAATACCTTTCTGTAAATATATTTCAGGAGAAAAAAAAAAAAGAGGAGATATTAGAGGATAAAGAACAAATAGACATATATTGGCCATGAATAAATTTATGCAAATACAAAGATCAGTAACCAGTAGAGGAGTTCTGAATGTAGTTCCCTTTCAAAGTCAAAGAGATTTCTACTGAGTGCAAACCTTATGGAATGTTCTGTAGGGGATACACATCTGCTGGGTACTGGTGTCCAAAGTCTGGTGTTACTGCTGCATAACTTCAACTGCTCCTTTTGGTTCCTGTAGTGCAGTTCTGCAGAGGAAAGTTTTTTTCCCTTCTCCGGAGGTAATAAATGAGTCCTTCAACACTGCTCAGTCAGTCTTCACAGATGAGCACCATCAGGAGCAGTGAAAGGGAAGGGTGTTGCCCAGAGTCTGTGATTGGAGATGCAAGAGAAGTAGACATGTTCACAGGCAATCCACTTTTTTTTGCATGTTCTGGCCTTTCAATTTCCTTTTTGCTGTAATCTGAAAAGACATTTAAACCGTGTGTGCTAGACTCTAAAACAAGTGCCACAGATTCTGCTGCCTGGAGAGCATCCCAGTGGGCCTCTGTCCAGGAGACTTGGCTTGCAGTTTCACCAGCCGTGCTGTCTGTGGTCATGGGTTATATCATAACTTTGCTGTTTCTGCTCCAGATCTCCCAGAGAGAGTGGTTTCTTAGCATCACAGTTGTGTGTCTAACCTGCTGGCTTCTGCACAGCCTTTGTGGCATGGCTGCTTATCTACAGATTTCACTCAAGGTTTTCCCTTAATGGTATTATGATAGGTGCTTACATAACCCAGCTGTAGTACTTTGCAGTCTGCCCAAACCTTGCAGCATGAATATCAAGAGGATGACTGGTCATTGGGTTTTAAAACCACTGTGGTCCCTGTGTAGTGGAGGATTGAAAATGAAGCATCACAGCACTGTATTTGAGTCCTTCAAGCATTCTCCTGAAGGGATACAGGTATGTCATACACATCAGACAACCTGTTCCCTAATCCTGCAATTAATTTGTGCTCAAGTACCATGTTTAGATTGTGTTGGCTCCTGAAGGTGATGTAATTTCAGTTATGGGACTAATGCATTATGTCATGGCAAAGCTGGTGTGATAACAAACAGTAAAATTTTATTATTATTTATTAGTCTTTTAACTAGCAAAAGCAGTTTAAAGCTAATCCAGAAATTTAATATGATTAAGGAAAATCTAAGGATATTGAAAAGAAAAAAAAAAGGGGGGGAGGGAATGGGACAGGGACATTACATCTGTGTCTCCCAGCACCCACTGACAGGAGAATAAGAAGCACTTTTGAAAGGGCAGATGAGAACTGCTCTGCCATTTGGGAAACTTGGGAAACATAGTGAGAGGATTCCAGCTCCTTGCTCTGTGCCATTCCTCCCTTTCTGAAATGTCATTTAAGCAAAAGAAAGCAGAAAGACTCAAAATGAGTTTCAGTAGCAAAATTAATCTTAAAAAAGTGGTGGAGTTGGTGGCCCAAATTGCTGCTTCAGAGAGACCAAGAAAGTTGGCTGGTCAGTCTAACTGGAGGTGCTGGGAGTGCTTTCTTGCTTTTGTCTTCCTGGAGCTTATTTCAGTCTTATGAAATCTGTTTACAGGGAACAAAGAGTACCTCTTCCACAGCCCAGTGTCTTTCTTTAGAGTATTCAAGGGATAACACGGCTGTATAGGCCAATTTAAAAACTGGAAGACAGATTTAGGAATTTATGTATGTCATCATCAAACTAACCTCACATGCTCTGTGTTGGGCAGCTAAGTAAAAGAGTGTCCATTCCTAGGGGTCACTGGGAGTTTGTAACTTTGGTGTTCTATTGTTAAAACCTGAGTATACATGTATCTTACAAAAATCTGACTTAAAGACTTCACTACAGCATTTAATTTCATCCTACAGTTTTAGGATAGTGGCCAAACCAGTTTTCAGGGGATTCACTTCCAATCCCAGTTCTTTCAAGTATTGTCTCTGTAAAACAACCTAACAGAAAATCAATTTGTGTGCTTGGTCTCCAGCAGATTTTAGAACAGTATTTCTTTCTTTGTGGCTCTTGTCTTCGAGGGTGGTGACAATTTTTAATACATTTGCATGATTTCTATAGCAAGGAAGCTTCCAGCCTGGTTTGAATCACAGGGGGAGTGAAATCACAACTGGGTTGTTTGAGCTCCAGGATTCAGGGAAACTGTTATTTATGTTGCTTGTGCTTCTCCACACACAAATACAGACATATGTCCAAAGAGTTTAGCAAGAAAGAGAAGTATAGCTAAGGGAGCTTTTTACCCTGACTCATCAGTGCCAATTGCACACAAATCTGCATCATGTGAGGAGAAACTGTAAGAGCTCCTCTGCCCTCAGGACTCCCAGAAAAGGCATGTGTTGCAGCAGTTGTTTTAAATGCAGTTGTGATTTAGGAATTGATTTTTGATAGTGCCTCATTAGTATAAATAAAATTTCTTTACTACGTATCAGAAAACATCAGGTAATGGGAATGCCTGAGAGAGAACCCAAATTTCTGTTCTGTGTAAGTTTGCTATTGAATTTTTTCTTTTGCTCCTGACTCAGTCTTTTTCTTTGGTTCACTGAAGCACTGATTAGATGTACAGTATCATATTCCATGTAATTATTAGCATCCAAGCACTTATTATAGGGCAGCAGATGTCAGAAAAAACATTATAGTAATAAGGACATGCATTTAGCAGCCACATTTTGCTATGGCTGGAAACCTTCTCTTTGTGAGGAGCAAGTGCTGCAGTGTTTTGCCTGGCGTTAGTTTAATGTACTCTTCAAAGTGATTTTTATCAGTAGTTGGAGAAAATAGGAATGTAAACTTTTAGATTTTCTTTGGTGATGTTGGAATATATTTCTCCTACTCCAGTGTAAAGATTGAGCAAGCAATAAATTTACTCTGGTACGGAGTTCAGGCTTTTGCAGTGCTGATGCCTTGTATCCCTGCCTTCATGAACCAAGCTTTACCATGCAACTGACTCCAAAATTCAATACCACAAGGCTCAAGAAATCATGGGATTTGTTAAGAAATAATAATACTGGCATTTTTTATTTGCTTGTATAATTTCCAGAGTAATTTCTTTGCTCCCTGAGAAGACAGAGTAAAAGCCACAATCTTTATTCAGTGGCAGGACTTCTGTAATTGATCTTTTAAAAAATGAAGTATGTGGGAACTAATGGCACTTATCTGTGAGTGCTCAGTTGTATATTAAACCTATTTAATTTCTTGCCATTGTTTGGCCTCTTTTGCCCTCGGGGTCTTAGGTACTTTGAATGGTTTGTATTGTTTCCCTATTTTAAGGTCTCTCCACAGACTTGTTAGCTCATAAATTAGACTGTGCCAGGTTATATGCTATACCCTAGGCTGATAATCCTTTCTTTAACCCTTCTGTGCTGGTGCTTCACCTTGCTGCAGAGGGAGCTGGTTTTGCATCCCTGTATGATGTATGGTGTGCATTCTGCATAGCTTGGAACTGAAGAATGGCTGAATTCTCTCATTTAGGAAAAAAATTGCATGAGCCTCTCTGGCTGCAGGACTTAGGATGATGGCATTTTCACATGTTTGTCATTTAACTTTGATAAGTGAAGTGGTTATATGTAGCACTAACTGGACAGTGCTGGAAACACATCTCTGTCCCTGCTGTCCTCTGACCATAACTTCAGAGCAGCAGTGACAAAGTTCATTGGTAGTGAGGGAATTTGGAAGGCAAATAATAAGTTAGTACTCCATTATTTGACACCATCTGGAAGTGAAACACAGAGTGGGATCTGGTCCTCATATAAGGAGTATGAGGCCCTTCTAATAATTTGATTTATCACTGGATGTCCTTGACAAATGGCTGCATGGCTGAGAAGGCTACAGATTTAATTTCAGTACTGACCCGAAGAAGAAAACAAGTGTTTTGTTGTTTTCTTCTCTCTCCAATTCTCTGGTATCACAGGATTTATGAACTGAATTTTTAAATCAATAAGATCTGTTTTTTCTCCTCTGTAACTTCCATAAAAATATTTCTTGCTTTTAGGGAGATCATTGCAATGTGTGAATTGTCAGGCTGAGTTCTGCTTTGTCAGTCTGGCTTCCATTTAAAACTCCATTGGTTTAGACCAGAGGCTGGGGCTCTTCACACAGCATTGCTGTGACATCTGTGGCCTTCCTACAAGTCAAGTCCATATTTTTGAGTGTTCCTTTTAGCAAATCTGCTTGAGTGTGATCTTGAAAACTGTGCTTGAGTTCTGAAAACTGTGGCTATTGTAAGGCTCTTAAAACACTGCTAAGGTATGTGAAATTTCTGGACAATACTTTCAAAAAGGAGCTAGGATCTCTTAAAATACTATTGTTCCAGGTATACAGTTTATATAGTAAAGTTCAATTTGTATGTGTACATACGCAAGTACTCACCCATAATTTTCCCCAAAGATTGTTTAGGCATTTTATTTTCTTCCACTTTCTTTATTTACATCTCACTGACTGTTACCTTTATGTTGCTGCACTGGATGTTCTTGTCTGATGGAATTTTTTTTCGGTAACCTGGGGATGAGTGTTCAAGAAAATCACTGCTATGATTCTAGGGCTTCAATTATCTCCTGGGGCTCTGCTTTAGGAAGCAACTTTCACAGTTTCTGCCTTCATGAGAATCTTCTGATTGAATAGCCTTGAATTCCAATAGGAACCATGTGGTTTTTTCTGAGCAAAGTAAGGACAAGGTGGTTGTTTTCCCATAAGCAACATGTTTAATTTTCTTGTAGTCTATCTTCACATTACACATGTGCTGCTCCTGTTGTCATTCATTAATTTTCCTTTTGAGATCCTTGTTCAGTCATTATTTTCTGCCAAGTCCTGAAGAATGTATTTATATAGGGTTTTTTTCAACTCCTCCTTCTTTCTCTGAATTAATTATAAATTGAATCATTTGCTATCTGCTTGTCTGTGTTCCAAGCAAATGATAGTTGTGTGTGCATTTGATTGCCTCAGTTATTATTTTATGTATTTCAATTTCTGAAGTAATCATACTTTGACAAGTGCTGTCCATTCTTCTGCATGTCAAAGACTCCACGCTCAAAGGGAAATTATAGAGAAAACGTTCCACAGATGAAAGTGCTACATGACTATCCATTTAAGGAGCCAGTATGGCTTCTTTCCTTGGCATGCAGTTATAACAGAATTTTAGTTAAAACTAAAATAAGTCTCTATAAACAAAGTAGATATTTCCCTGATAAAGATTAGGGAAAGTGATGAATGTGACTCAATGTAATGTATTGATTGTTTTGCAACTGTGATTAAACTACAACTACTTTTGCAGGGCAGTTGTAGTATAGGAAGCATTTTCTTTTATGTTATGAAGAATCTTTAATGCTTATGGTTGGCAGCCAAATCAGAGAAGCATAAATTCAAATGGTTACAAAAGAGTCTGAGCTATGGTACAGTGAACTATGGTGTTTCTCTCTGCCAGGTTGCCATGTGGGATTTGCCTTCTGCACATTTGTTCTGTCACTGGTCTCTTTGCTAAGGCTCACAACAAACAGAGTATTCGGGAGCACAGAGGGTGCTTTTGGCTCATATGTTTAAAATATTTAAGGATGTTACAACAATGGGATTTTGGTGTCTAAATAATTTTAGTATCTAAAGACCTTTCAGGATCTAGGTCTTCTTTTTTTTATTTTCCTCAAGACATGTTTATACAGAGAAGTTCATCAAGAGAGATTTAGTGCTGAGCACTTTGGTCCCAGTCCAACATAACCTTCAAACTTGTAATCAATTGTCAAGCTCTCGGGTAATCCCATTGAAATACCTGTGTGAGTCCTTGGCTGGAACAGAACAGACTTGGCATCCTCTAGCCTGCCACTGTAGAGAACCACTTGTCTAGCCAGAAACTGCTCATCACAAGCACAAAAAAAAAAAGGACTGTGATTGCCAGCTCTTCTTGTGTCCTCTGAGTCACTGAATAGTTACTGAACAGTAATTTTATATCTGATGACCCAGAATCCAAGGGTTATGTCACCATTACTAAACAATTTCTCTAGTGGGGGAGCATTGAGTGCTCACCACTGCGTGCTGATTATCTTTTTGGGTCAATGGCTTTGGGTAAGTTCTTTCAGATTCATTGAAATGTTGGCAGTTCAGTCTCTTTTATATAAAACAGTTTTGTGCCTCTCCTACAAATGAGCAATTGGGAAGCCATTGATTTCACAACCTGTTCATTTTAGTGAACCTGGTGGTGGATGAACAGAAGGAATGCACTAGGTAAACTTTTTTATCCAGGGTCTCAGTAAAACATTTCACATAGCTTTGTGAACAGCAGACATTGTGCTCTGCCCAGTCTGGACACGTTGCCTGTTTGGGCATTGTAGGTGTCAGAGTTTTGGCATCTTGACACTCTTGAGCAGATTACTTTAGTTGTAAAGCTGAGCTATATTTTATTGTGTTTTAATTATCTTGTTCCACACTGCTGGGATTTTTCTCTTCTCAGTCTTGAGCCACAGAATAGAAGTGGAGACAGAACTCTATTTGCTAGTATGCTTGGTGCTGCCTGGAAAAGGATGTTTTATTGTTGCACATAAATAAATAAGGGAGGGAATCTTTTCACTCTACATTATCATGGATGTAAAATGAAGATGCTATATTCTGTAGCCAGTATTTTTGGGTTGAGTGCACTCATACTACCAGGAATGTGCTGATTATTTCATGTTTTGAATTCCCCCATTTATGGAAAAAAAGGAGCATGTTTGGCTTATGATGATACTGGGCTTTTTGCATGGTACCCAGAAGAAGCATTGCTTCAGTTCTCAGGTCTGGTTTCATAGATGTCTTCCATGTTGTTGGGGAAAAGAAGGGATGGATAAGAGAAAATGCCAGTAGATGTCTGCAAATTGCAACCCAAATTCTGTGATTACAAAGGCCAAGCCAGGTATGGCAGTGTGAGACAACAGGAGGTGCTTTGTGGTTTGGGTTTTACAAAGCTTAAGAAAGCAATGACCATTGTGTTTGCCTGGGAACCAGTTAGAAAAATTACATGTAATTCCAAATTACCATAGCTGGGTTGTGTTTGCTTGTTGCTGTTAAATCCTTTTAAATGGATTTAATTAATAGTTTTATTATTTTCTTTCAGATCTTGGTCATGCACGATAAAAGTAACTGGGCTTTTTTCCAGTGGCTTAAATGTGACCTGCTCTACAATTAGTTTTAAATTAGCAGCTAAAATTAGGCAATGAAACCACTGGAGACTGAAGTTGTGCTGCCTTCAAGAGAGATGTTAAGGATCTCCCAAAAGTTTTTGTTAAGCGATGATTTGTACCTCACAAATCAACCACCCAACTCTTCCATCTTTCAAAGTGCAGATGGATGCTGAAATGGATCCAGATAAACCAGATAATGTCTCACATCTGTTCCACCTCCTTTTCCCACCATCATATCAGCATTTAGTCCTATTTGTATGAGAGCATTTTTAAGGAAAAGACTCAGTAAACTCTTCAACAATCTTTTTTATGTCTATGGGTGATATTTCATACACAGTAATTCCTTTGATACTACGAAATTAGTATTACCCAAGACTGGAAATGTTTATCAGGCTTCCTAGAGCCCTAGCTGCAGTAGTTATGAGAAAAAAAAAAAAAAAAAAGACTACTTTGAGGTGCAAGCAGATTGAATATCTGATTTATTTCTTCTATGTTACTCCCAGTCATCCTGATGATCAGAACAGGTTAATGTAGCATTTTATTGTGTGCCATGTATTGGAGTGCTAGGGAGCAGGGTCAAGACCTTTTTTGCAGTAATGGTTAATGGGGCAATTATTAGGCTTATTTTGTCTGTAGGATGATGTGCTGCCATGTTCATGCTCTATTCTGGATCCTTTTTTCCATCTATATGTGTACAGAGTTCCTGTACACATTTTATTTATATCATTTCGTTTGCCACTCAGATATTCAATTAGGAAAGAAAAGAAATTCAAATCAAACTTTGCACTTGTGGGTTTGAGGGGCACAAAGTAATGAACAAGTTGATTTTTCTGTAATTAGTGTGACTTTAAATCAGTCATAAGTTTTAAAAGTTTGGGTAAGAAAATATATTAATGTAGAATAATCTGATTAGTTATTGAGATTTTTCTGTTTACCATGAGAATGGTCAAAGACTGGAATAGGATTTATGGAGAGATTGTGGTACCTCTGTCCTTGGAGGGGCTCAGCATTCTCTAGGACATGGGCTTGAGAATCCTGTTCTAAACAGAGGTGTTTTGAGTCAGAGTTTGGACCAGATGGTCCTGAAAGTCTCGTATGACTTCAGTTGCTGTGATTCTGTGATTCCATTCACCTTTTTGAAGAAACTCACTGCTGACCATCCTTTCCATGAAAAGGAGTTCTCTCCCTCTTCCCTTCCTCACAATGTGGCAAGATTACAAAGGTTTCTGGTAGAAGCTGTGTTAGGACACATTTATGAAGGGTTACTGTCTCCATAAAATCTGAGAAATTAAGTACTTCTTAATGAATTATTAAGGTTATTCAGGGATTTATCCAAACAATGAAAGAAGAAGAAAAAATATTTGTAAGACATAATGAAAAAAAAAAATGAAGTGAGACCATCTTTTGTGTAAATGCTGTGCAGTCGATAGAAAGGAGTTGTAACTAACATTGTACTTCTAGTGATTCTGTCACTGAACAACTATTATTTCATGAATCAATCTGACCCAAAACTTTGGAATTTTGTTTGCAAAATGTGTTTTACCAGGCTGTCAGTTAAAGTGGGAAGATGGAAGAAAAAAGACCCATTTTTAATGGAAAAACGGACAGCAGAAATAACAGCTGCAGTTACAGCTGGTGAATGCAGTAGGTAGCCATAACATTTCACAAAATGAGTGAGCAATTCAGGACAGAATGAGGCAGGTGCAAGTCAGGCTAGGATGGAATCAAGTCAGAAGAGATCCTTTAGCTTCATAAATTAGGTGATTATTTCTGTGATGCATCCTGTTCAAGGATACAATTCCTCCAGATCTAGTTACATGTTCACAGATTAATGGCTGGGTCACGATAATGCACTTTAACTCTATTTGGGAGCAAGACCAAGGATAAATGGAATCACCTTTGCAGTCACTCTTTGGCCTGTTGTTGGCCATATGTGTGCCTAAATCATCTCTGTAACATTGCTGGTCAAATACAATGAATCAATTACAGGGCGCATTCCCAGGTACAAATTACTTTCTATAGACCACTTGTGTTAAGTTCCTCTGAAAATAGCCCAGTTGCTTGGTCCTGCTCCAGCTGGCCTGGCTCAGGACTATTCAGTATTCTGGTCTTCACTTGTGTCTCACTTGCAGCATCCTTTGGAAATGAGTAGCAGATGCCCAGTTTGATGGTGCAGGTCCTCTGATCATTGAGCACATATGCTCCTTTGTCATTCTGTCTCAATAATTGAAAGTACTGTCAGATGAGGAAACAAAACAAAACCCTGCTAAGATCCTAAGGAAAAAATGTTTCTACCTAATCTGCCAGATGATTTTTTAGTTTACAAACAGTTCCTCTGCACATTTATCATCTTCTGTCTAGAGGAAGTCTGTCAGCACTGGTTGCTCTTGGAATTGCTTCCTGAGTGCCTCAGCCCACTCACCATTTTTTCCTTTAGTACTGTATTGTATTTCATGTAGAGAATTTTTCCGTTAGTAATCTAACTTCTTGGTAATAAAGAATTTTTTTCTCACCTCCTTGACATTATGGTGATGTTCATGACATTCATATATATACTTATTGTCTGGCCATTTAGTTCTGTACTATTGAACAGAAAAATGGTGGAATAAGAAAGATTTTTGGAGCTCTCTTTACCAAAATTTATGGTTGGCATCTTTGTCAATTGCCAGCCCTGTATTTCCACTTGGACTCACGGAAATGGAAACTCGGGTTCCATAATGATGCATGTTTATATATATTATTTTTTACTTCAGTATAAAGATATATTTCATTTAAGATTATTTCAGCTTTATCTTTCAAAACCACCAGAATCAAGTCCTTTACCCATTTGGATGTGTGCAATCAAGAAAAAAAGCAAGATGTGGTGCAATTTATTAAAAGGTTACTTGTATCTCCTTTCAGCATACAGCATGGAAAATTTCTTGCAACATCTTGCAGCAGAAAATACTTCACAGCTGATTTTCCATGGCATGTCATACCATATTGTTAGAGGAATATCTTGTGCATTGTGTCACTCTTAGGCAGCACAGGGTGCAAAGGAATTGTTTTTACAGAGGACAATAAAAGATAAGCTTTCTAAAGTAATTTAACATGTTAGGAACTGAGACAGCAGCTTCTGTTCCTGGTTCAGTGGCATATAATGCAGAGCAGGGTGAAACATGGATTAATAAATGTTAATTTACAAAGTTTTGACTTGGGGGATTTAACTCTTCTATCAAAGAGATTTGCAGAAGTTACTAGTTAATGAGAAGTGATGGGACTTGAAGTGGAGTTTGAAAGAGCTGTGGGAACAAAGAGACACAAACTCCAGTTGCTGAGTTGATAGCAGTTTGGGGAGATGAGTAATGGGAACACGAAAGGTTTGATGTTTGAGAATATGAGATGAATATTTTCCTGGTAAAATTAATTGGCTCTGAAAGATTAGATAAATGAGATCTTTTAGAGCTTTCTTGAATCTGAAAAGAGCTGTTATCTACAAGGAAAAATGTGTGGCAATTATGACTATTAGAAATCCTATTTTTACATTTAATTTTTTTAAAAGTAGTCTAACAAAAAGAAGCAAACTGTGCTCATAACTTTGTTGTTCTGAATTATACATCCTTTTGTGATATATAAATGTAATGGATAGGCTTATAAGCATCCCTGTTCCTTTTTGAAGCACATTCTAATCAATTCTGGGTTGGATGTAGGGAGACACTTATTTTCAACTTCAAAAGCAATTGTACTGAGAAGGCAAGAACTATATCAGTTGGGATCTGTTCTTATTTTACCTCTACTGATTCAACCATCCTCAGGCTTTTAAGAGATTTATAACTAGACACTTGAGAAATGCTATCAAAATATGCAGTGAAACAAGAATAATAATTGCTATGAGAGCAACAGTGAAAAGGCTTGTTGCCAGTTCCACAGACATCAACTAATCAGAGTAATTTAAGTCTTGGACACATTTCAGAAAGGCCATTTATATAACGACTCCAAGTGAACTGTCTAGCCTAGGAGCTCTTCCCTCTGTTGCTAATTTATCAGCTTTCGTTCTGAGAAAAACAGAAGATGTTGCTAATAGTTTTAAAGAATTCCGTAGTAAAGGCCACAGATGAAATGTAGAGCTTTCATTAACCAGAGCTGTGATTTTCTTACTAATGGTTGGATAGTTTTTGTTTCTCACCTATGTGTCATACTTGACAGTAATAATAGCTGTGTTCCACATTCCTCTTGTTCAGAAAGTCCTTTCTGCAAAGTTCAGTGAATGGTCTCAAACAGCAGAGGTGGTGTTGATGAAAAACACCCTTTCGATCATTCTGAGACATTCCCTAATTACATGCCTTATTTCACAGAATCTCCCATTTGAAATGTCTTTAGGCCTCTCCACACTTCAATTAAGAGTGTTCACACTGGAGCAGGGCATGTTAATGAAATTACTGACCCATCCTTCAGGCGTTTGCTACAAGAAAGATCATTTGAAGCAATCAGTTTTATTTGCATGAAGGTTGGGTCCCACGAACATGGTGACACTAGGTAGTGCAGCCCAACAGACTAGGGACTTTGAGCAAGAAACATGCATTGCTTTGCCCCAAAAATATGTCACGACTAGTTTTGTATTATGCATGTGTTGACTTTATGACCAAACAAATAATAGGCTTTTTGGGAATCCGTTGTGTAACTCATGTCAACAGCTGCATTGATATCGAGCATATTATCCGCAACAAGGAACAGCTACAATGCTGTGCTTATACAACATTAGAAATATTTTCGGCTTTTAAAAGCAAATATTATCTTAAGTTGCACAATAACAATTAGTAGGGGCTAATTGTCATAACATTCCTTCAGCAATGAGAGGTTTAGTACTTATTGTATAACACAATTATAAAACCCAGGAACATTACTTGGGTGACAGGATATCTGGCGGGAGGGGAAGTGTTCAGGATAAAATGAAAGGGAAGTAGGAATGTTTTGTTCCGGAGCTGTGGATTCTGTAACACTGAAAAGAAACTTATAGAAAAGAGCAATTCCTTGATATCCACTGAGAAATACTAACTGAATTTGCAGATGAAGCAAAGGTGAGAGGATTAAAACTACACTGCAGTGTTGTATTCGGGATGATCATGACAAATGAGAGCAGCATTGTGTAAGAAATAGAAGCCAATTCTATGTGAAATTGTGTGAGAGTGTCTTTCTCAGAACAGTGAATGTAACATTACAGGAGTGAGAAAGATGGGTGAGGAAGAGGATTAATATTTGAAGCTCTAAAGGCTAAAATGTATGCTATGAAGAAAGAAAAGAGGATAAGGCTGTCTATTCTCTTGTGACCTCATACATTCTCAACAGAA
Organism: Drymodes brunneopygia; assembly: GCA_013400955.1. Lineage (NCBI taxonomy): Eukaryota > Metazoa > Chordata > Aves > Passeriformes > Petroicidae > Drymodes > Drymodes brunneopygia. The sequence continues at coordinate 167,151 of VZTZ01027013.1, forward strand.
ATGATGCATCCAGGCTTGCACATTGTATCCTTCAGGAGGGACATAAGCCATCTACCTAGACCAAAGGAGAAAGCAAAGAAGATGTAGCAAATGGGATCTTACATGTCTGGAATGTGGAGAGAAATGCCAAAGGGGCTTGGTTGCTAAAATGGCATCACACTAAAGTGGGCTACAAAATTATTTTTCAGGTGCTTAAAACATAGTTGCAAAGGGAAAGGCAATAGTTCTCTCTCTCTGTCCATTGTGGATAGGTTAAGCTTAGATGGCAGTAAGATAAATCAGACTGGGGGTTAGGGGAACCCTTGTGGCTGAATGAGCAGTTTAAGCTCTTCAGTAAATTACTTAATGATATGGAAAGTCTCCACTGGTAGAGATACTTGAGAATGTATTAAACAAATATCTGGCAAGAATATCTGAGGTTTAATTGAATCTTCTTTCATGCAGAAGGATGTAATATATTTCTTCTTCCTCAATTTTCTAAACATTCTGTGAAATACATGAAAAGATACTTACTTTGTCTTTCTCCAGAGAGCCACTTATGTTTCTCAAATCATTTTAGCTTGAGGCATTTTGGTTGACTTTAGTGCTGAATAACTACTGCTGGCCAAATCTTGACTGTTGTTGCTTACATGGATCCTCTGACTGAGGTAGAGAAATCCATGACATCATCTCAATAGACCCAAAGCAAAGCTAAGTTGCATTTGAGTTGATATCTCAGCAGCTAGCCATGAAGTAGGGGCCTTTGCTGTAGAATCTTTTGAGACAAAACTGAGAAACAGTTTTTATCTGTTTCTCTTTCCATTTTAAAATGTCAGCTATGACAGTCTGAGCCTATATGTGCTGTCAGAAGGGCCTTAGGGTAAAGTTAGGGCTCCCCCAAGTCAAGAAAATTTGCAAATGTCTTGCAGGAGTTCAAGGCTTTGTCCCCTGTCTTTATCTCCTCACATAATAGTGGGATCCTTCTTCACTTATATTCTTGCCTTCAGTACTGTAGATGGAAATCTAGGGACTTTATAAAACCTTAGACTCATGGGAATTTTTCTTGAAAATTAAAACAAATAGATCAGAACTGGAGCAGTGTAATATGAATGAGCTCCTGAGAGCTGGCTAGACATGCCTTGTGCTTATTTGTGATATGATCTGACTCTGGAACTCAGATGTTCAAAGGTGCCAGACCTGTTCATGCCTTTTCCTCAGAATAGTAAATAACAGATATGTTTGTGAGTGTCCTTCAGATGTTCTGAATTCCAGGTTGTGTAATCACCCTGAGTTTCAAATTTGAGAATTAGAGTATTAAATAAAAAGATTATTT
>VZTZ01027017.1:0-17487 GCA_013400955.1 Drymodes brunneopygia
CCCACTCCAGCATCCCACTCCAGTATCCCGTTCTGCCGGAGCAGTTCCTCCCCACTGTCCAGGCAGCAGAACGGAGACTGCTTGTTCACTTGTTCCACACACAATTCACATTCACTCCCAGTTAATTCCCTGCACCTGCTGGGTTAGGAAAGGATTTTCACATTTCTCTCCCCTCACAAACACGGGAGCCACTTTCCATCCTCCGGATCGAGCCCAACCTGCTCTCTGGAACAGTTCGCAAAGCCTAAATCCCGATCCTCCCCGAACATCTTGGATTCTGAACAGAAACTTGGTTGTTTCTGGGTCTGCTTTGAAGTCCGGTTCCATAACGAAGCCGTTTGCAGCATGAGAATGAGGATTGTGTAACGATTTCTCCTGGAGATAACGCTCTGCAGGAGCTGCCAGCCGGGAGCACTGGCACCGATGGAATTGGCAATGGAGGAGCCCAGCCTTGGGATTTTTTTTTTTTTTTGTAAGTGTTAGTATTTCATAATAAAGATTGTGATTTCTAATCCTAGGAAAATAAAGCAGCCTGGTGTGGTTTGGGCTCGCAGCAGCCCGGCCCAGCCTGGAGGCTGGCACTGCTGCTTGGCAGGCTGAGCCGGAGTCTGCTCGCATCCAGCATCCCGGGGGCACTGGGAGCTGATCCAGGCTGCAAACCCAGCGAACGCTCCCTCCTTCTTCTCCTCCACACACTCACCACCTTCATCCCCAGGAATGGGACCCTGCACTCCCCGCCCTTTTCTCCTCCACTTCCCCATTCCAGAAGCAAACCCAGACCCCCAATTTCCCTTCCCCATATCATTTCCCTTTGCTGCCCCAGTTCGCAAAGCCCCTCTTGTTTCTCTTCCCTGGGTTCTGCAGCGTCCCCCGATCCCGCTGTGCCCCGAGTGCCGTCCCGTGCTCCCTCCCGGGGCTGCCGCGGTGCCGGGGGTGCCGCCGTGCCCGGCCCCGCTGGGCTCGGAGCTGCGCTAATGAGCCGTGATCTCTCTGCAGCTGGACGCGAGCGGGGAGCAGCTCCTCTCTCCAGCATTCCCCGTTCCAGGCCATCTGCAACTTTCTGGACTGTGGTCGCTGTTTTTGTCCTGTTTTTGGGATTAGCTGCCAGCCCAGCTGTGGCCACAACAAGCCCCGGCTCCAACCGCGCCGGAGCGGTGCCTGCGCCAAGGGGTCGGTCTTATATGGGGAGAAACCGGCTGGGAAAGTGGCCAGCAGCGCCAGGACCCTCACTCCTGCTGCAGGAAGGGTGATCCTGGCACAGCCCCTCCCGAGGGTTCCACGGCAGAGGGGCCTGGCACAGCAGTGGGACTCCAGCCTTGGCTCCCACAGGCGAGCTCTGCCCAGGACTCGGGGCTGGGGGAGCTGGGGGAGCCCTCGGGGCTGTGCCCCCCCGGGGAACACTCCTGGAGCAGAATCACCTCTGCACCCCGGAGCCACCGTGCCAGCCGTGCCACCTCTCCGAGGTGCACACCCCCACCGCAACGTGCAATTAAATATTGAAGCCTCTCGTTAAACATTGAAATCGCGGGCGACCCGGTGGCATCGCCGGCGTCTGCCAGGGAGGAGAACAACGACGTCAGCAGCAGCTCTCCAGCTGCACAGCCTCCTGAACACTGTCCTTGGTGTCGGTGCCGGGGGAGCCGAGCTCCCCGAGCGCCCGAGCAGGATGGAGGATGGAGCACCATGGCCAGAGCCCCCCGAGCCTGCCCGGAGCCAGGGCAGCCCGGCTGCCGCCCTGGCACGGCCCGGCCGGTGCCCGATCCCGCCCAGGGGTGGGTGGGGGACACTGGGGCTCTTGGGGACAAACGGCGCCAGCTTCCCACCGTGCATTTGCCCCTTGTTCCCCACATCCCTTGTCCCTCGGCGCGGGCAGGACGGGCAGGTGGCACCGCAGGTGTGGTGGCGATTCCTCGAAAGCCGCTCGCCAGAGGGCCCGGGGCCAAGGGCAGGGCTGGGGCTGGGCTGGCACCACGCACAGCCTGGGACTGCATTCCTGGCTGCTCTGCCAGCACCTCCAGCCCTCTTTCCTTGCCAGCCCACCCTTCCTGCCCTTCCTGTGTGCCCCTCCAGACCCTGCTCCACACAATCCCCCTGCCTTGTCCCATTCCTGAAATCGCTCCTTGCCCCCACCCTGCCCAGCTCCAGAACCTCACACGGCCCAGAGCACCTCGGGTTTTAACCTTCCAGGGCTTTGGCCTTACCTCCCCCTATGTCACAACATGAATCCTTCCCCGTCAGGGTGGGCAGGCCCTGGCACAGGGTGCCCAGAGAAGCTGTGGCTGCCCCTGGATCCCTGGCAGTGCCCAAGGCCAGGCTGGACATTGGGGCTTGGAGCAGCCTGGGACAGTGGGAGCTGTCCCTGCCCTGACAGGGGCTGGAATGAGATGGGCCTTAAGGTCCCTTCCAACCCAAACCTTTGCAGGATTCTGCAATTCCAGGATTCTATAACCACCATCTGATCAAGACGAGGAGTGGGACCATGGAGCAAATGCCAAGTGCTGTTTGTGCACCTGAATCCTCCTCAAACACACTTAAATCTCTGATGCCCTCTGGGACTTCTCTGTCTACATTTTAAAACACCCCCTGATTACTCCTGTGCTGGAAACAAACCATCCCCAGCCCCGTCAGGCTGTGGCCAGAGGGGTTCCCTGTCCTGTTGTGACCCCACTGATGCTGCAGCATCCTCCTGGCTCTCCTTGGCCGGGGGATGCAGGATCGGGAGCTGCCACGCACCCGGCTGCAAATGCCACCAAAGCTCTATTTAAATTGAATTTTTAATGTTTATGTTTTACCTCGCCTCTCTATGCAGTCACTGCACTGAATCACCTCAGTTTGATTAATTCCTGGCTCATTTGAAAGAGTCCTGCACTGTGAACACACATTCCCTGGAAAGGCTGTGTGGGTGAGGGCCGTAGATCCACCATCCGTTTGCCCAGACAAATGCCTCATTTCTAATGGGACACACACAATGATTTACTGAATTTTTACCCCCAAACCACCCTCACAGAGCTGGGGGTTCACCCGCCCCACATTCCCACCTTTGGCCCATGGAGCAGGTGTCAGGAGCCTGTCACTGCAATAAACTGGAGAATTCCTGTCAAGGACTTAAATCAATAACTTAGAGCTTTCCAGGAGATGTTTATCCACTCCAAGGCAAAGAAAATATTTATCTCCCCATCTTTAAACCTGGTTTGGTGCTGAGATAGACTCAACACCTCGTGATCCAGAGGCACCTGAAGCCAAGCAGGGCCTCTCCCCTCTTCCCTGCTCCGATGGCTGAGGGTAGCAGAGAAACTGGCCCAGCTCCACCATGGCACAAAAAAAATCTCTTGTGAACCCTGGATCCAATTAAAATTATTTCAGGCTTAATGATTCAAGCTGCTGCTGATGAAGAAGAAGCTTGCTGCTGTGTTAACTCCTCATTTCATGCAGTCCCTCTGAAGGAAACCAGAGAGGGAACATTCCCTGCTGCAGCAGAGCTGTTGGACCCCAGGTGAGAGCTCCAAACACACCTGGGGCAGTGAGAACCTGTGCCAGGGGACCCTGCTGGACCCCAGGTGAGAGCTCCAAACACACCTGGGGCAGTGGGAACCCGTGCCAGGGGACCCTGCTGGACCCCAGGTGAGAGCTCCAAACACACCTGGGGCAGTGGGAACCCGTGCCAGGGGACCCTGCTGTCTCTGCCAGGGAACGCCTGTGTCCATACCAGGAGCACAGGACAAGGCCCACCCTTCCAGCAGGTTTGTGCTGCCTGGCTGGGCACAGGTTCCTGCTGGGGGACAGGGGGGACCCTGTCCTGCTTGGCTGCTGGAAGCATCCCAGGAAAATCGCTCCCCTGGAGCCTCGCAGGGCAGCCCAGCAGCTCCCCAGGGGCAGTGGTGGCACCAGTGGCCCCGTGGCAGCGGGCAGGGGGAGGCAGAACCACCCAAACTCGCCAGACCTTGTGTCACTGCAACATTTCCTGGTGCTGGGATGCCAGAGAGAGGGGAGGAGTGTTTGTGAGCTCTGTGGGATGTGAGCACGGCTCTCAGGCACTGTCCCAAGGGACCCCAAATTGCAGCAATCTCCTCATCTCTCTTGCTCTTCCTGCTCACTCTGCTTTCTCCTTCCTCTCTTTGCTGCTCCAATATTTATCCCGGCTGACAGCCTTTCACCCTCCAGGAGCTCCTGAAAATGCTTTGCCCAGAGTTCTTAAAGCCTGGCTATTCCACCGAGCCGGCAGGATCAGGCATCACTGGGACCTGCAGCCACCCCAGCCCCACCAGGGTTACAGAAAACACCAGAGCTGAGAGAGCTCTGCGGGGTTTGCTGCTGTTTTGGGCATCCATCGAGGCATCCCTGCTCCCATGTGCTTCCCCCAGGGCTCAGCAGTGCTGGGGACCCTGCACGGGGGTCCTGGAAACACCCACACCTCAACAAACCCACCATGGGCAGGGCCCTTTCCTGTAGACCAGGGGCGCCCCAAGCCCCACCCAAGCTGCAGCCCCTCGGTGCCTCCCCAGGTGTCCCAGCGCTGCCACAGCTCCGCTCCCGGGCCCCACCCAAGCTGCAGCCCCTCGGGACCTCTCCAGGTGTCCCAGCGCTGCCACAGCTCCGCTCCCGGGCTTCGCAGGAGCTGTTAAAAATTCCACCTTAACAACTCCACCTGCACGAGCTGCACTACAGCAGAGAGCTCAGAGCAGATCAGACACCCAAATCAGACAAAAGGCTGTGGTTTTTCCCGTGACCACACCAAAGCAGAGGGAGGGAAGCTCTCCCTTTGCCGCCGGCTGCAGATCTCCCTCCCCGCTGTCGGCGGCGGCGGGGCCGCGCTGCTCCCGCCGGCAGCCGCGGGTCCCGGAGCGTGCGACGCCGGGAGATCATGTCTGAGATCACACTCCGTGTGTGCACAAGGCTCCGCGCCTCCAGTTTAATGTAGAAAAGGTTCTGCCTGTCTGTTCCACTTACTCACATCAGAGCGGGTTTCGCATGGGATTAGCGCAGCCCTGCTAAAGGAAAGGGATGGTTCCCGACACCTGTGGGAAGACAAATGGAATTAAACCCGCGGGACGCTCGTGGGCTTGGAGAAATCAGTGCAGGCTGCACTCATCAGTGCGCACACTGATTTGTTGCACCGGGTTGTGGCTGCCCACTGCCATCCCTGGAATGCCCAAGGCCAGGCTGGACAGGACTTGGTGCAGTTGGGGGTGGTGGAAGGTGTCCATGGCAGGGGTGGAACTGGGTGAGCTCCAAGAACCCTCCCAATTCAAACCATTCCATGATTATCCGATTATTTTAACCCAAAATAAACACTCTAATTACATTTTCTCTCTCTGATGTGGCTACCAGAACCACGAAGGGGCTCAGACCAGTGGGATTTACACACACACATACAGACGGGACAGGGAAATAAAGGTCAGAAGGTTCCTCATCCCCGACCTCAGAGAGGGGTGATCGATCTGCTCACACACCAAGGGCCATCCCAGTCCTGGGGCAGTGCTTGGAAAAGAGCCTTTGATCCCCCCAGAAAATTGCTGGGAGCTGCAGCTCTGCACAAGGAGACACTGCTGCTGACAAAGCAGGAAAAAACTGCAACCACGGGCTGCTCTGTGTGATCCTCTGGAGGAGATGCACTGCAGCATGGATGCTCTTCCTGCCCACTGCAACTCTGCAGGGCTTGGGCTTGAATAGCCCAAAGTTCCCCTTTAGGCCCTGCAAGGGGCTCTAGGATCTCCCTGGAGCCTTTTCTTCTCCTGGTGAACATTCCCAGATCTCCCAGCCTGGCTCCAGAGGGGCTCCAGCCCTTGGAACATCTCCGTGGCCTCCTCTGGAATTGCTCCAGCGGCTCCTGCAGCAGGTCCTTCTGACGTGCAGGTCCTGGAGCTGTGGGCATTTCCAGCCCTGCAGTGCTGATCCCTCGTGGTGCTGCTCCAGAGGGAGGCCGGGCAGAGAGGCACCATCTGCTCCCATCCCCTGCATCCCCTTTGTCCCGGCGCTTGTGAAAAGCAGATCCTGCCCCTCAGTCACACCTGGAACACGGATCCCTTCCCAGCTGTTGTTCTCCTGGAGGAGCAGGAAAGGCAGAGCAGAGACCGATCCCCGCCGGCACAGGCGGCTCCGCCCGTTCCGCATCACACACCCGCGACCTTCAGAAACCCCCAAGGACTGCCCAAACTGTGTCAGTGCCTGCACAGGTGGCCGGGATGCCTCAGAATGCCGAGCTCTCCCCAGGCACGGCGCTGTGCCCTGCAGAGCCCCAGCTCGGGAGTCGCTCGCTCCATTAGGCTCCTGCGTGGCACAAATTGATGGATAAATGGTAGGGGAGGGTGGCCCTGTCACTCTGAGCCGCTGAGGAGCTCAGGTGGCTGCAGGGTCACTGCAGATCCCGTGCCTGGAATAAGCAGAGGGGATGCAGAGGGAAAATAGCTCTGCCTGGCAGCTGGAAGAATTGGGATCTTCCCTCGCATCGCTGGGTGCTGGGGGCTCAGCTCTGCCCTGCCCATGAGAGAAGCTCCTCCAGGGAGACCCTTCCCCCCCAGCTCCCCCAAAGCCAGCCCCACACAGGGACACCAAGCTCTGGGTGTCCCCAGCACCCCTGGCCCAGTGCCATTGCACACCACAGCTGTGGGCAGGCTGAGTTTCTGGGGTCTGCTGTAAACCAAAGTGATAATTCAGGGAGAAAACAGCACCGTATGAAAAGCTTTCCTGTGCCCTCTCCATCAGACATGTTCATTAGTATTAATTACAGTGAAAATCCCACACCAGCCAGGGTGATGGAACATGGCATCAATCAATTAAAAGATATAAATTTGCTGTCCTGGCCTGTGACCCCACGCTCTGGAACATGCACAGGCACCACCAGGTCCCCAGGGAGTGAGGAGCATCCCTCAGTGCAGGCTGTGCTCCTGCTGACACCCTGCTGCAGTCGTTATCTGCCAGCCCCAATCCTTGCCTTTTATTGCAGTGCTGATGTTTACACTGCACGGGAGTGGCTTGGATTGCACGGAGGGCAGAGATTCACACCCTGCTCGGTGCCTGCAGCAGCCCCAGGACAGCAGCTCGGCCTCCCAGTGAGGGGCTGGGGGAGCCCTGCCCTGCCCTGCCCTGCCCTGCCCCAGAACTGCACCAAACACTGCCTGTCACCACGGCCCTGCTCCTCAGGGTGTCTGTCTGTCCATCCCAGTGCTCCCATTCCATGGCCCTGCTCCTCAGGGTGTCTGTCTGTCCATCAAACAGCTCCCATTCCATGGCCCTGCTCCTCAGGGTGTCTGTCTGTCCATCCCAGTGCTCCCATTCCATGGCCCTGCTCCTCAGGGTGTCTGTCTGTCCATCCCACAAGGAACCAGCTGCACTGGGGCTGTCAATGCCCATCCCTCATGGAATTTTATATTTAGGAAGTTTCTGCAGAATCCTCTTCAGTGCTGACATTCCAGGGCAGGAAATCCCAGCTATGGCAGGAGCCCAGAGGAGCCGTGTATGCAGTGACCCCCAGGACAGGTGACATCTCCTCCTGTGGCTCAAATCCTGTGCAGTGCCACCCAGGACAGGTGACATCTCTGGTGTCAATTCTCTGCAGTGCCACACGGGACAGGTGACATCTCTTCCTGTGGCTCCAATCCTGTGCAGTGCCACCCAGGACAGGTGACATCTCTGGTGTCAATTCTCTGCAGTGCCACACGGGACAGGTGACATCTCTTCCTGTGGCTCCAATCCTGTGCAGTGCCACCCAGGACAGGTGACATCTCTGGTGTCAATTCTCTGCAGTGCCACACGGGACAGGTGACATCTCTTCCTGTGGCTCCAATCCTGTGCAGTGCCACCCAGGACAGGTGACATCTCTGGTGTCAATTCTCTGCAGTGCCACACGGGACAGGTGACATCTCTTCCTGTGGCTCCAATCCTGTGCAGTGCCACCCAGGACAGGTGACATCTCTGGTGTCAATTCTCTGCAGTGCCACACGGGACAGGTGACATCTCTTCCTGTGGCTCCAATCCTGTGCAGTGCCACCCAGGACAGGTGACATCTCTGGTGTCAATTCTCTGCAGTGCCACACGGGACAGGTGACATCTCTTCCTGTGGCTCCAATCCTGTGCAGTGCCACCCAGGACAGGTGACATCCCTTCCTCTGGTGCCAATCCTATGTAGTGCCAAACGGAACAGGTGACATCTCCTCCTGTGGCTCAAATTCTGTGCAGTGCCACATGGGACAGGTGACATCTCCTCCTGTGGCTCGAACTCGCTGCTGTCTGATGGAAAGCACAGCCACAGCCACCGGCGGGGCAGGATCCAGGGGGGTTTATCCGAGCACTCCAGAGCTGAAGCCAGGCTTGGAGAGCACCCAGCAGGGGGAGGGACGCTGCCCGCACAGCGCAGGAGCTGTGGCTGGACAAGCTCCTCCCTGTGACCCCCAGCACAGCTCGCCTGGGCCTCCCCGGGGCTGGAGAGGTGACACAGGGAGGAGCTGCAGGTACAGAAATCAGTCTGGCTGTAATTGGGAGAACGCACCGGGGACTGCGATAAGGAAAAGCCTCGGGATTACACGGGCTGCGAAAGGCGCCGCTCGGAGATCAGCCCCTCCGCCGCACACAGGCAAATTGAGTCAGACAAAAGCGCCCTCGTGGTTTATGTTCTTAAGATGGTATCGAGCTCGTTACGAAGGTGGAACAGCGGGAGATGTCATTTACCTATTTCGTGCAAGCACTGGATATTCTGCAACAGGGTAATTGATTTACAGAGCTGGGAGGCAGCGCGGTGCTCCGAGAGACTATTTATTGACCCTCAGACGGGGAAAGGTGGGAGCAGCCCGGGCCGGCAGCCCCAGCACCGAGAGCCGGGGCAGGGAGAGGATGCCCAGGGCAGCGGTGGCTCCCTGGACAGCCTTTGGGAGGGCACAGCTTGGCAGTGGGTGGCACGTGGCACTTTCCCAGCCTAGATCATCATTCCTGTTGAGATAACCTCCAGCTATGGAACAGCACTTTAAAATTAAATAGATGAAAACATTCTTTTACAACAAACTCCTCCCTGTGAGCACAGTGAGGCCCTGGCACAGGGCAAAGGGCCTCTCCACCCTCACAGGGAACAATTCCGTCCCAAAATCCCACCTAACCCTGCCCTCTGGCAGTGGGAAGCCATTCCCCGTGTCCTGTCCCTCTATCCCTTGTCCTCTCCATCTCTCCCGTGTCTCTCTCAGCCCCTGCTGCAGGATGCTGCCCTTTCTCGGGAGCACAGACCCATTTCTGCAAACGCTCCCTCTGGCAGCAGCACACGCCCTCTCCCGCTCCTTTCTACCAAAGGTAATTACCTTAAGAGCTCATTAGGACCACAGGACGTGCGGCTGCTGCCTGGAAATCGTGCTCTATTTTTATCCCATCAGAGTAAAACGTGGCAGATTGACGAGGATTGTCCCTCCGGCAGGAAGGCGACTGCCTCGTTACAACTGACTTTCTCTCGCTGGAAAACGAGTACCTGTCCCTTCCGAGCAGGCGGAACAGCCCTGCCCACCTGGCCCCGGGTCCAGCACTGCCAGCGCTCCTCTGGTGCATCCTGCCACAATTCCCTCTGCGTGGGCAAGGACGGGGTGACCCCCACAGCCAAACCCCCAGCCAGCACCCACACTTATCCTGCATCCCAAACCCGTGGGCTGCACCAGCCACCAGCACCTGCAGCGCTGTGCAAAGCCCCTCCTCACACTGAGGAACTCTCCAGGAACAGACAACGTGGGTCCTTCCCAAATCCCAGCCATAAACCTGGTCACTGCAGCCACCCCCACGGACAGACAGATGCTCTCCAGAGCCTCTCCACAAGCAGGAGCAGAGCGGGAGGATGTCAAATAAGCTCAAAGTGTGTATGGATTGCAAGGCCATAAATATTTGAAGGGGCTGAGTGAATCTGTTCTGATGTTGTACAAGCTCCAGTGCCCCTCAGCCCTTCCCCTGGCCAGGATGCCAATCCTCGTGGCTCACCCACTGTCCAAATAAAGAGCAGGATAATTGCAGCACTTACAGAAGGATCTCCTCTGGCCTCTGCAGTTTATCAGAGGGTTTTTTTTTTTCCCTGGCACACCTGAAAGGAGCCATAAGCACTCAGCCTTGCCATGCCTGCTCCGTGCAAGGCTCCTTTCATGCCAGGCTGCTCACTTGGAAGAGTGCAGCAGCCAAACAGCACCGTAATTCCTTTGCCTGGACACCGAGGAAACAGCGGGAATGGGAATGGCACAGCTCCTGTAGGAGCACTGGCACCAACACTCAGCACCCAGGGAACTGCCACAGATCGAGGGGCAGTGGGGACGAGGCCACCTCCCGGGCGGTGGCACTGTCCCCTGCCTGCCACCAGCCCCGTTCCTCTGTTCCCATGGCAATCCCTGTGTTGACTTCTCCACTCTCTGCACAGAAATCCGTGGAACAAAGCAAAAGAACCGAGCTGGGCAGTGTGTGTGGGGTCAGCCACTCCTCCAGGCTGATTTATGGTGCCCTGAGCCCTGCACAGAAGCCAAGGCTGGAGCCTTTCCGGGTGGGATTTTACTTTATCCACATCTCGTGGAGACTGCAGAGGCTGCAAAACCCCAGCCCAGCTGAACCCCCCCGACCCTCCCGTGTGTCCCACAGGCACCACGGCCACCGAGCCACTGCCAGCCCTGAGGCTGTGCCTGCTGGAGGCGACACTTTGCAAGGATGAGGAGGAGCAGACACCCAAACTGAGGGGATGGACAGTCTCGTGTAACAGCACCAGTTAAAAGTGAGGGAACCACAGCTCCCCCAGCGTGTTCACCCCCGGACGTGGCAGGGCCCATCAGCTCCTGGATACACAGATTAACTGTGTCCCAAAAACACGTCTTGGGAAGAGCCCAGCAGGGCTGGGAATTACACACCGCCCACAGAAGTTCCAGGCAGAATCAGCCTGGAACCGCCTGAGCCATCGCTCCCCATTACACTCAGTGACATCCCGGAACAAAATTCCCCGTGCTAATGACAAAGCCCTACGGAAACAGGAGCGCTCTCCTCGCTCTCGCTGCCTCTGACAAAAGCCTCAGCCTGATACTCAATTCCAGGAGACTCCACCAGGGCCCGTGTGTTTCTGCTGGCAGCGGGCAGCACCCCAGGAGCCAGGGAGGAGCCCCTGTCAGGGCCATTTACAGCTTGCTCCGTTGGGTTAATTTTGTATTGGCACCTTATTCCTGTCCAGAACAAAGCCCAGATGTGAAGCTGGGGCTCCAGCGAGGACCAAGGCTCCAGGAAGGGGATGTGCTCCCGCCTCCTGGAAGTGTGACAGGGCACAGCCCTGCTGAGCTCCCTCAGCTTCATCCAAGCCCCCCGTGAAGCAATCTGTCACCAAAGCAGAAATCACAGGCAGGAAAAAGCCTTGTCATGTGCAAAAGGAGTCGCTCCCAAGAAGTGGGGACAGGTTGGGGAATCATTCCCTGCTGGTTTGGGGTTTATATCAACCTGCACGTGGGAGCGATGCCAACCTGTGATCACACAGGGAATAAATGCTGGGAGAGGAAGGAAGGACAGCAGTGACGAGGGCCAGAGGAGAAAAGTCCATTGAGGTTCAGGAGAAGAGCCTTAATATTGAGGAAGAGCTTGGCATCACCGAGATTTAGGCAGGGACTTGGTCTGAGAGAACACCTGGGGCAGGAGGTCTGACAGAACCAGGACAAGGCTCAGTTCCACGGTGCCACAGGGTCACCTGTGTCCCTGCACAGATGGAGGAGGATGCAAGGCTCAGTTCCACGGTGCCACAGGGTCACCTGTGTCCCTGCATAGATGGAGGAGGATGCAAGGCTCAGTTCCACGGTGCCACAGGGTCACCAGTGTCCCTGCACAGATGGAGGAGGATGCAAGGCTCAGTTCCACGGTGCCACAGGGTCACCTGTGTCCCTGCACAGATGGAGGAGGATGCAAGGCTCAGTTCCACGGTGCCACAGGGTCACCTGTGTCCCTGCACAGACGGAGCAGGATGGGCTGGCACAGCAGGAATGCTCCCAGTACCCATCACACCTCCACTGCCCTGCTCCTGTCCCACTGCCACTCCAACCCCAGGCCTCTCCTCTGTTCCTGTGTTTCTGCTGCCCTCACATCTCTTCTTTCCCAATAGCCCCAGGAGATCCAGGTTTTCAGGTCCCAAAAACACTCTGTTCTCATTCCACATTTCCTTTGGAAAGCCATTTTTACTTGCAAGCCAGAAATATTAGTCAGCAAACTATACAGTGCAAGGCTAATGAGAACTAGATCGATTCAGGAGAAGTACCTGCTCAGCAAATTTATTCTTATTTTTCAAACACAAGTCTATTGGATTCCGGCTTTTCCCCCCCAGTCCCAATACACTGCCTGTTCCATGAGTTAAGTGCATAAGGGATAGTTGCAATTGCTGCAAACTGCCTGATCCATATATTCCTAAAGCCTCTTTCCAGCTCCAGAAGGGCTGACTCAATTTTTGTCATTTTTTTATTAAAGAAAAATCCCCCATAGGCAGCTGGATGGATATTTCCTTTGGGATCCCAGCCAACACGAAACAGCCACTATAAACCCTCTGAAAAACACAAGCCCCTCATCAATGTGACAGGTATGCCACTATAATTAAAGACTTTGGCAACAGACATTATGCAGCCAAAATATTCTATTTCCTGCTGCAGCATTGATCAGATCCTGACATCCCACATTAACGAGCTGAGGCCTCGCTGGCTGTGGAAGCTGCTGTTAATTACCATGGAGAAAAACACCTCAATTTTTGGGTGAGATGCCAGTGCCTGTCGAGGACTGGCCCACCTGGATCCTCCTCCTGACCCAGCCCAAGGGTTTGTCCCAGCTCAGGAGCCCAGGGCTCGTGTTCTTTACTGCCAGATAGGAAAGATTAAAATATGTGTGAACCTTGAGTTGACAGAGAGCTGCTCAGTGCAGAGAACTGGCACTCCCAGGGCAGGAAAATGGGACTCAGCCTTCCCTTGGCCGGGAGGGAGGGAGGCTCCCAGCTCAAACAGCCAGAGAAAGGATGTTAAAATTATTAAGGCAAAATTATCCTGATGAAACCATCAGGGTAGAGCCAGCCCGTGGCTCTGAGCCCTGCAATGCCCACACCTCTCCAGGAGGAATTTCCCAGCCATTCCCTTTTCCCAACACAGAGCACATCATAGAGAACCAGGAAGGTTTCCAGTCTGTTCCCTTCTCTGCAGAGGAGCCATTTCCATCTACACCAACTTTCCTGGCCAGGACCAGAGACTGGACAGCTCAGGAAAACAAACCCTCGTGGTTTCCATAAGGAGGCCTGGGGTCATGCAGGGCTGGACACGGAGTTGATGCCGTGGTTGGAAACACAGCCCTGCCCCACCCAGGGGTTACATAAAAGCAGCCCTGATGGGGATCGGCCGCGACAGCCGCTGCCTCGGCTGAGCAAAATCAGATTTTCCTGGATTTTACCCCCGAGTCCCTCCCAGATAACAAGCTGCAGGAAGCACAATGGCATCTTGTATTCTGTGTGTGCACAATTAACTGAGTTCCTCGTGAAACTTCAGCTGCCAAGTCACTTCTGTGGTCAAAGACAACAGCACTGGTGAAGGTGATGTGCTTGGAGGGTAATTAATGCCCCAGTGTAATTACGGGCAGAGCAGGGTCTGAAGCTTTAAAAGGACAATGCAGGAGGGACAAAATGCCCAGCTGCTCCCCAGGATCCCATCAGATCATTCCTCCACAGTTACAGAAACCCTGGTTTTGCTTAGAAGAGTAAAAGAGCTTTTCTCTGCCAGCACCTGAAGCCCATTCCCACACCTGTCCCAGCCCTTCCTGGGGAAACATCAGACTCTCAGGGCCAGGCATTGTTTGTAAATAGAATTATGGAATCCTGCAGTGGTTTGGGTCGGAAGGGAACCTTAAATCTCATCCAGTGTCACCCCCTGCCATGGGCAGGGACACCTCCCACTGTCCCAGGTTGCTCCAAGCCCCAGTGTCCAGCCTGGCCTTGGGCACTGCCAGGGATCCAGGGGCAGCCACAGCTTCTCTGGGCACCCTGTGCCAGGGCCTCACCCCTCATCATGGGGAAGAATTCCTTCCCAATATCTCACCTATCCCTGCCCTCTGAAAGGAAATATGCTTCTAAATGATTTCTTTTCTGGAGAGGAAGGAGCTGATCTCCAGGCTCTGGGCAGAAGAGCTGGCACAACTCCTGCTCACCTGGCTTCTGCCCCAGCACCCTCTGGCATCCTGACACAAACCATGTGGGCACACACGCCGCTGGGTGACACAGTTAATGGGATTGCATTTCATCTTTAGTTTTTAATTTTTATTTCCCAGGAGTGCCCCTGTTCCCCATGCTGATGGAGCATGGTGACACACAGCACTGGGGCCGTTCCCTCTGCCATCCCAACCTGCTCAGCCCAGCACAACAACAACAATAAAAATCTTCTGTGTCCCTGAGCCCCAGCGAACACATTCCCACTGGGAGCTCGCGTGCTCCCACCCCGCTGCCCTTCACGCTCCTCTTCCTCACTGAGCAGAAAAGCTCTGGCAGGCACAGGGCTCCTGCAGGGCCGTGCTGCTCCCTCCTGCAGCGGCTGCTCCCGCCCCGGGCACAGAGCCTGCCATGCTTAAGGCCTTGTTGTGCTTTGGTGACAGCTCCAAAAATGCTCCAGGTGTGGGTTCCTTCCCGTGGTGACCAAGGAAGGTGGGTTTGCTTTTCTCCTGGGCACGGGCAGCAGCTGGCAGAGCTCTGCTGGCGTGGGCTGGAGCATAAGAAAGATGTGTCTTGGGGTGACAAAGGTGCCACATAAATTAGATTTTGGAGAGTAACCAAGTGCCACAGTGGATGTAGCACTGATGGAGTACAAGGGGAGAATCCACAAATCAGGATAGGATGTATTTTCCTGAGTTCTGAAGCTCCCAATAGGCTGGGAGGAACAATCAAAGGTAAGTAACTACTAATCCTGCCAGAGGAGGGCATTGAGCCCCACCCTTGCAGCAACCTGGTGTCCCTGTCCGTGGCAGGGATTTGGAACAAGATGAACTTTCAGGTCCCTTCCGACCCAAACCATTTCATGACTCTGTGATTCGATGATCCTTTCCAAGCCCTGGCATGGCAAACTCAAGCCCAAGGTAACCACAGCATCCATCAGAAGCTGCTGCTGTGCAGGAGCCACAGTCCCTGCAGACACTCGCTGTGGACACATCGGCCTCACAGCAATTCCAGATCATCAATGGGAAATTGCTCCCCTACTGCTGGAATAATTTACCCTGGAAAACATTTCAAAGGAAAGAATTTGACCTGAAAGCTTCTTATTTGCAGAAGCAACTCCAAAGCTTGCTGTAACCAAACAATAATTGAATTTTCTGCCCACAAATAAGTGGCTGATGGCCGTGGCAGCGTTCAGGGCTCTGCCACAGTCCCCAGCCTGACCCCAGGCTAACGAGGGATTGTCTGTTCTGCACAAAACCGAGGGCAAATAAACCCCAACACTTCCCTGACAGCAAAGCCAGACTGCTCCCAGCCCTGTCAGGGACACGTGTCATTTTAACAGGTGACAGCAGGGCCACACTTCCTCTGCCTCTGGCTGCCAGGGGATTCCTGGGGATTGCCCGGAGCTGCAGCTCCTGTTTGGGTGGGAGCACACCTGGGCTCTGCTCCCTGCTGGGATTCCCACCAGTGCTGCACACCCCGTGCTGGCCTGGGCCACAGCACAGGGACACCAGAGCACCAGGTCAGGGTGTGGAGGGAACCACAGGGCTGGGTTTTGCCCACTGGCAAATTCCCTCCTCATGCTGCACGAGACAAAAATAAGCACAAGCCATCCTCAAACAGGAAGGGCCCATCAAGGAGCCACCTCCCCAGCCAAGAGGCAAAACCCTGGCACAGGGTACCCAGAGAAGCTGTGGCTGTCCCTGGAGCCCTGGAAGTGCCCCAGGCCAGGCTGGACAGGGCTTGGAGCAGCCTGGGACAGTGGGAAATGTCCCTGCCCACAGCAGGGGTGGCACTGGAGGGGATTTAAGGTCCCTTCCAACCCAAACCATTCCATGATTCTGTGATCCCACAAACCCTGGAGAGGACCCCCAGCCCTGCATGAGCTGGGGAGGAGTTTCCACAGACTGAGGGCATCTCCAGCAGGGTCCTGCCCACCACCACTGGTGGCATCTGAGGGAGTGTCTTGCTCCCCAGACAGTCCCTGTCCACTCCACACACGGTTTGCAGGAGGAGCCAGCTGTGAGGTGTCTGTGACAAAACAGATGTGCCAGGTCAGAGAGGGACCCCAGGAGCTTTCAGTGCCTCTGGTCCTGCACGGGGCACACCAAGGCATCGTGTGAGCCCTGGCACTGCCAGCACGTGGCCATCGACGTCATCCCTGTGTCCACAGTCCCTCTGGGCTCCCGGGGACTGACTCAAAAATTAAAATAAGTGGGCTGCTCACAGCACTTTCAGTATTCCCCAGACACCTCAAAAAAAGCCTCCTGCTGCACATTACCTAATTGTGCCATGAGAGAAGGAGCAAGTTCCTTTTTCCTGGTGCTGTGGTGCACATCTCTGTGTGTGTGCACGAGCGTGTGGACATCGACATCTATATCTGACTCTGTGTCTATATTTGCCTTCAGCATCTTCCACAGGAAAGTGATAAGCAAAGTAGTTCTGTCAGGAAATTGGCTCCTGAGAGGGGAATAGCTGGCGGGTTCACAGCAGGTAATGTTGTAAAACAGGTATGGAAAGTGAACAGAAATCTGACATTTCAGCTGGCGGAGAAAGAACAGCAATAGAAATATTTTCCACGGGTTTGCAAAACAACTTGAGGTTTTGCTCCCACTGAAATGTGACTGAATATTTTCCCCCATTTTCAGTGGACATGCAGTGGATGTTTTCATCGGCTGCCTTCTGTATCTTTTGTATTCAAAATTCCATTGTTGGACATAAATCTAAGCGGAAAAGGAGATGAAACGCTCTGCTCTGACTGCTGTTTTCCCTTCAGACTCACTGTGCATTTCAGGCAGTTTCCTCCCAAGCCTACAAAACCAAGCGTGTGCAAATGCTGGAGCCAGGGGCGAAGGAGCTGCCCCGCCAGCACAACTCACGGAGCCACAGCTGAGCCACAGCGATGGGCTTCTGCTGCAAACACATTTCCGAGGCTATGAATAAAAACATGCCTTTGAACAGCCAACAGCAAAGCTGTGGTGACGCTTTCAGCCTCGCTGGGACCCGCAGGCCGGAGCAGCCCGGCCCCAGCCTGGCTCTTCCCCCGCCGCACCGCGCTGGGACTGCCCGGGGGAGCGGGAGGACCAGGAGAGCGGGGGATGCTCGGAGCGTCCGACCCGCGGTGCTGGCCCTCGGCCGGGGACCCTCACCCGGGGATCCTCAGCCTGGGACCCGCACCCTGGGACCCTCAGCCGGGGACCCTCAGCCGGGGATCCTCAGCCTGGGATCCTCAGCCTAGGATCCTCAGCCGGGGACCCTCAGCCGGGGACCCTCAGTCTGGGACCCTCACCCGGGGATCCTCAGCCTGGGATCCTCAGCCGAGGACCTTCAGTCGGGGACCCTCAGCC
>VZTZ01027017.1:21575-38663 GCA_013400955.1 Drymodes brunneopygia
GCCCCGCGCGGGAGGGGAACCGCGGGCGCGGAGGAGCGGCGGGGAGCGGGGGGCACCCGGCGCTGCGGGGCTCCGCCGCAGGTGTCCGCACCTCTGGCCGCTCCCCGCAGCCTGGCGCCCACCGAGGGACTCCCCCACACCGGGGGCAGCGGGTCGGGGCAGAGCTGCAGCCCCCAGTTTGGGCACCGCGGTGGTGCCGAGCGTTGCCGGTGATGTCGAGCAGGGTGGGACGTGTGGCAGGGGGTACCCGCAGCCCAGAACCCTGAACTCTGTGTCCCCAAGGACAGCAGGTGACTGGGCGTGACCCAGCTGGCCACAGTCCCTGCCAAAGCACCAACCTGTGCCCAGCTCGCTTGTCAGAGCCCAATTCCATTACTCGGCTGGTATCCCCATGGAGGGTTGGCAGCTGCTGTGGTCCTTCGAGCAGAGCCAGCCAAAGTGCCAACGTGGCTCCCAGGACGTGAGCTTTTTTCCCTTAGTGTTCATTTGTTATGGAAGGAAACCTTTAAATCACTGGCTCTTGGACAAAATGGACTCCAAGAGCCACCAGTGTTGATGGGATGCAGTTGGTGCTGCTCTGGGGCAGTGAAATGCCTGGTGGCAGCATCAGCAGTGCCCAGGGAGGATGGGAATGCAGCCAGCACCGCTGCAGGTCTCTGCCTCCAGCCCCAGCCATTCCCCTGCCTGGCTGTCACAGTGCCCACAGCCACCCCCAGGGCTGCACTGAGAGGTTCAGCAGTGCCCCCCGCACCACCCTGGCTCCACCCACACCCACAAACACCCAAATCAAACAGGCCACAGTGAGGATCCGTGTTAAGCTGTCCCCAGTCCACCCCAGTGCACCACAGGCCCTGTTCCCACTGCACCTTCCTGGCTCAGCTCCTCCTTGCCTGGAGCCTCACCTTTGTCCCGTGGCTG
The DNA here is from genome assembly GCA_013400955.1 of Drymodes brunneopygia. Classification (NCBI taxonomy): domain Eukaryota; kingdom Metazoa; phylum Chordata; class Aves; order Passeriformes; family Petroicidae; genus Drymodes; species Drymodes brunneopygia. The sequence continues at coordinate 22,494 of VZTZ01027017.1, forward strand.
CATTCCCAGGCTGCAGCTCCATCCTCCCCCCTGGAGCACCAGCCTCCATGGACCACAGCTGTCCAGCCTCTCCACATACTCTCTCTGCTGCAGCTTTGCTCATTTCCTGCCTCCCCAGCCAGGAATGTGGTTTACAGAGTCGTGTTCCTCACCTTTCCCAGCCCAGATCCCTCCTGGCTGCAGGGCAGCATCTCTCCCATAGGAAGGACAGCTGCTCTCAGGCCAGTGTCTGTCCCATCCCTGAGCCACTGTTCCTGCTGGGGAGAGGTGACACTCTGCTGTGTGGGGTTGGGATCCTTCAGCATCCCACAGCTCAGGGGTTGTCTCAGGATGAGAGATGAGCCTCTCCCAGCCTGTGCCCCCATCCCCAGCCAGGCTGGCTGTGTGAGGGCTGAACACCCCTCTGTGACCCCTGTGCCCATGGAGAGACCACTGAGGACAAGGTTTGGTTATCTCAGTGTGCAACAGGCCATTAATCCAAACATCCAGTTAATGCAAAGGACAGAGTGGGAACACGACGTTGCAGGCAGTGGTGCTGCAGCACTGGGAGCAGCCTGGGAAGGACATTAGCCTGCAGAAAAGATGTCAGCAGAGCCGGGCACTTGGCCTGTGTGGGATCTGACGGGAGGCTGGATGCTGCAGCTCCCAGGACCAGGGGCTGTGCCCGGCACGTTGTCAGGGGCGTGATGCCGAGCCCGGAACAACAACGGCGCTTTTCACAGCCACGGCCCCGCTCCTCAACCATCTGGGCACTTGTACAAAGATGCTTGTATTCACCAAAGTAGCTGCTACTTTGTCATGGATCCCACTCTGCATAAATTGTTCATCTGCCTCCGAGCTCCCCTTCTGAGCCAGCTGAGCTGCTGCTGAAGAATGGGCTCCTCGGCGCTGGCAGGTGCTGCTTTCAGCGCGAGCAGCCGGGGCTGAGCCAGCTGAGCACTTTAATGAGCAGCTCATTCAGGGCAGCCCGGCTGTGCCGAGCCCCTGCCCGGCCCACGGCGCCGCTGCAACTTTGTTCCTCCACTCAGGGAACGGTTTTGTTGAGGTCCCAGGTTCCTGCATTTTTTTCCCTAAAGCCACCCGCTGAGGCAGCACAGGAACCCCTTGGCTGAGTTCATCCCCCTCTGCTGCCTCTGACTTGTCCTCGAAACCGGGAACATCACTGGAGCCCGACAGCTCCACGTTCCACTCTCAAAATACCTGACAAGGTTTCCACAGAGCGTATCAAAGGCTGGCAGATGCCTTTATAAAAGTACTCTCTGTTTGCAGCTTTGATCGACAAGAATGCACTTTTCATGACTAATGCCTTTCTCTTTCCCTCTTAATAATTTATACTGTAAATCCTACAAATTCTCCCGATTTGGATTCTCTGTCATTTGCAGTTTTGAGCTAAAAAAATTCAAAATGCAGCTTTCCAAATGTAAAGTGAATTCTTAGCTGTGTTGGTTTTCCAGCAGGTTCAGTTTCACTAAGAGAGTTGCACAGGCTGCCCAGTAAAGCTGTGGCTGCTGGATCCCTTGGAATGTTCCAGCTCCTGGACAGGGCTTGGAGCACCCTGGGACAGTGGGAGGTGTCCCTGCCCATGGCAGGGGGTGGAACAAGATGAGATTTAAGGTCCCTTCCAACCCAAACCATTCCAGGATTCTGTCATTCTCTGCTTTCAATAGAAAATATTCATTATCTATTCAGTACATAATCCATGCATTTATCATCCATTACAATTCCTCACCCACAGGCAGCTGGAGCTTTGAGAGCAGGGCAGGTGCGTGTGAGGTGTGGGGAACAGCACGTGGGTGTTGCCCAGGTGAGGCTGGAGCAGAGCCCAGGGATGCTGAGTGCCTGGCTCGGGGGCCTGGCTGGAGACCCCAGGGGTAAAGGATGGCTGCTCATCTTCAAACCATCAAATGTTGTAAGCAATAACCACTTCTGAAATGACCAAAGCACTGCCCTCTGCTCTCGGGGGCACTCACTGTGTGAGTGCAGCCTGCTCTGTTTGGACACATTGGGCATTTCCTGGGGCTGGGAGCAGGGCTGTCAGCTCTGCTTTGCCTTTTAGCAGGTACCTGCATCTGAAATTATATAAACCTACTGTTCTCAGCATCTGAGCCAGCACGGGCTGGATGAGATGTCAGAGTGAGGCCCAGCTCTCAGGGCTTGCCCGTGATTCAAGTGGTCAACAGTGCTGTCAGCACTGCCACCAGCCTGCCACAGCAGCTGGATCCATCCCTGAGCAGCTCTCCAGGCTGCCTGACCCATCATTCACCACCTCACGTTTGCTCTCAGCTTCCTGTGCGCTGAGAAATGGCAGGAACTAAGCCCAGATTCTCTCTTATTCCTTAATTACTTTTTTTTTTGATGAAAAGGTTTGGGGAAGAAGACTGAACCTCTTCTCAAGAGAGGCTCACCTGGCTGTTGCAACCAGCCACAGAGCTCCTTCCCACCTACCTGCCCTGGATCTGGAATAAACGTCTGTCCCCTCTTTGTGCAATATTTTCCTACAATAATGAATAATTATAACACTATGGCAACAGTGGAGGGACTCACCCCTGGCTCCAGGCCAGTTTTAGCAGTGCAGGCTGGTTCCAGACAGAGATCTTTCCAGGGGTGCAGCAGTGGGAGCATTCTGCCATCAGTTCATGGCTGGGGAGTGTGGGAGCCCTTTGGTGACAGTTTGTGCATCTTCCACCCCCAGCTGGGCACTGATGGCCACGGGGAACAGTTGGACCAGCAGCTGAGTTGTCTCCTCCAGCCAAATGAGGTCAATAAGTTGCAGTTATTCAGGCTCAGACGCTGCCCCTCAGACACAGAAAAGGAGACAAAGAACAGTGAGGAAAGGAGGAGACAAAGTGAGAGAGAAAGAGAAAAGAAGGGGACAAGGGAGGAGAAGAGAGTGATGAGGATGGAAATCAAGTGTAAGAGGGCCAGGAGTGAAAGGAGGGGCTGGAACCACCTCAGCTACATCCCCACGTGTACCCCCAGGGGAATCAGCTGAAGCATCCAGCTTCCCGACTCCCAGGCAAGTAAAATTTTAACCATAATCTGCAATTATAACCAGAGGATAAAATTTCAGCCTATTAAGAGGAGGTGGGAACCTGCAGGGCGATGCACATTAATTACTGCTGACATCCAGGGACAGGCTCATTAAACAGAGGCTCCTCCAGTTCCAGCACACAACTTCTGGCTCGAGGCAGATATTCCAGGGAGTAATTATAGAGCCTGAGCTGCTGGGTGGGTCAGAGGAGCCAACCACATCCAGCCCTGCACTCCCCAGGGGCTGCAGGGATGAGAGAGGCTCTCGGGATGGGGAAGGGGCTGGGGAGAGCCCAACAAGGAGCAGGGGCAAAGCTCAGGGCCTGGAGGGACAGGACAGGGGGATGGATGGGAGACTGGGCAGGAATTGTTCCCTGGGAGGGTGGGCAGGCCCTGGCACAGGGTGCCCAGATTTGCTGTGGCTGCCCCTGGATCCCTGGCAGTGCCCAAAGCCAGGTTGGACATTGGGGCTTGGAGCAGCCTGGGACAGTGGGAGGTGTCCCTGCCCATGGCAGGGGTGGCACTGGATGAGCCTTAAGGTCCCTCCCAACCCAAAACATTCCGGGATTCTATGATTCCATTATTGCACCAAATAACACCAGACTAAGACTCGTAATTGTCTGTTTTGACTTTGAAGTACAGCAGAGACACTTAGGCCTGACTCTGTGACTGTCCCAGGTCAGGAATTCCCAGCAAACCCTCTCTCCAGCCCCCTTCCCTGCTCCCAGGGCTGAGCAGGAGTGTCAGGACAAGCTCTGCTCCCTGTGCTTACAGCAGTCTCCCCTCTGGAGGCTCCTGTGCCTGCCTGGATGGGGCACAGGGTCTCCTCCTCTCCCTGAATCCCTCCCTGAGTTGCAGCTGTACCTCAGCAGTCCCTAAAAAGTGCAAACCCAACTTCCAGCCCCCTTGGGTGCTCACAGAGGTAACGCTGAGAGACGCTCTCAGCACTTTTGTGCCAGCAAGAAAAGCTCTGGTTTATATTTAGGGAATGCAACTGGGGAATAGTTCTGAATCCAGCTCAGAAATCCATTTAAAACACTCCCATAATTCTATTTACAGACTGTTTCTGTAAATGTTGTAACAGGCAGAGAGGAGGGTATCTCTGTGTATTTCTGCCTCTGGGGACTCTGCTGTGAACTGGGGGGGTCACAAAAACACATTACTGGGGTCGTGTGTCCCCAGCACACCCAGGGAAGCTCTGCCATCACCCACGACTGGGCACCACAGCCAGCACTTGTGTTTCCTTTATGATTCCAGTGATATTTAGTGGTATTTTCCTGAAAGTACCACTTCCTGCTCTTCATGAAAAGTAATGACAGACTCTGTTAAAAAAAAAAATCTCTATGTTGATTGTCAAAGAAGGCTGGAAAATGTGAGAGGCAGATGGCCCAGAGGGTGCTCAGTGGGGGTCACAGATAAGACAGCAGGAGAAGCAGCCCTGGGGTTTTCACTCTCCATGCCAGGCTTTGCACCCCTGGCTCCTGATTTTCTGGCATGAGGGCCTGGATTTGCTAATGCTGTCCCTGATGTGCGTGCAAGAATCTAACTGTAAGTAAATATTTATTTACAAGGATGCTTGAAGAACTTGGGCACGTCATCCTACAAGATCTGAGCTCCCAGGGCTGTTCAGCTCTGCTGAAGCCCCATTCCCATCACCCTCAGACATCCCAAACCCCAGTGCTCGGCCACCACGGAAAATGCATCTGCCTGGGAAGAGTTCCAGGCAATGGGCATTGCTTTCCTTAACTTGCTTTTATTTTCCTCCTAAATATGTTTAAAATTACTTTCTTCAAAATATTTCTTGTAGAACTCTGTTGTCTGAAGCAAATGGACTCCCGGGGTGCTGCTACAGCTACAACTTCCAGTGCCTGGGCTGGATATTTACTGCTCTATTATCTCCATTCTGCATCCAGACTTTTGGGCAATTGTAGCCACGAGAGAACAGCAAAGACAATAATTTGGGCATTTGCAGCCACGTCATGAGGCTGCCAGCAGGGAGTGGAAAATCCCTGGCATTTTGGAGGGATGAGCATTCACTGCACATTTTGGGGTGGGGGTGATGAATCCACCCAGCTCTGCCAGCACCTGGCTCCCTGTCCCTCTGTCCTTTTGGGGACACATGGGCCATGGAGCCACCACCCTCAGACCTAACAAGGCCATGCAGGCTCTGGTCCACTGCTCCCAGTCTGTCCCAGTCACCTCTGACTGTTTCTATGGATAAGACCCTGGAAAGCTAACACAGAGATGATGTCCACTTGTTACCCAGGAAATGGCCTTTTCTCCTCCAAACAGATGCTTTTTTACAGGATAAGGAATTCTAAGGAAAAAGATGCATTCCCAAGGGTTCTCCTCGTGGGAGAGGAGGGGGAATGAAAGCTGTGGTGCTGCAGCAGGGCTGACCTTACACGTGGGGTAACAAATTAAACCTTCCCTTCCTCGGAGGAAACCCTGGGATTTGGGCTGCTGCTTTGTTTGGATGTATTTTTTCCTCTGTGTAACGCTACTCTTTATTTAGAGTCAATATGAAATCCTCTCATCCCCGTGGATTCCTGAGAGCTGTCTGGGAGCCGGAGCCTGTGCCGAGCTGCAGACAAGAAATTAAAAAGTAGGGATGTGCATAAGAACTGCGAGAGTTCCTGTAACTAAAAACACCCTGGTGGAAGCACATTTAAGAAAGCAATTGGCATTGTTTTAACTGGAAGGAAAGCAGCCCCTTTAAATCCACCACCAAAAACAGGTATTAAATGGGCAGGTTCATTAACAGAGGTCAGATTTTTATACACCTCATCTTTCTAAGGAGCTGAATTAGGAACAAAGAGATTGAGGAGAAAACAGGGAGAGAAGAAAAGTGATGAAGAGGGAACAGCATTGGATGGGAGGGCTCTGGACCAACAGGAGCTGTGTGTGTGCAGTGGGAATGGCTGCTTTGAGTGCAGGGAGCATTGTCCCCTGGCCAGGAGCAGAGGGCACAGCCTGGGACACAGGGCAGTGACACACATGTCCCCAATCCATTGGCAACCAGGAAGATGTGAAACAGCCACAATCAGGAGCACCAGAAGCTGAAAAGAGGGAGCTGACCCAGTGCTGTTGATTTTGAATGCACCTTTGAATGGAGGAGAAAATCAGAAAGAAAGTGCTGATGCTGTAGTGAAAATCAAGCAGACTGGCAGACTTCCAGACAGGAAAAGTAATGGAAAAACTGAGACAGAGTAAAGGGGACAAAAATATACTTGTTGCTAATACAGTTTTATAGACAGTAGATTCTGTCAAATAAATGTGCTTCCACTCCCTGATAAGATCACAGGTCAGTGAAATCCATGGAATCACAGAATCACAGAACCCCAGAATAGTTTGGGTTGGAAGGGATTTAAATCCCATCCAGTGCCACCCCTGCCATGGGCAGGAACACCTCCCACTGTCCCAGGCTGCTCCAAGCCCCAGTGTCCAGCCTGGCCTTGGGCACTGCCAGGGATCCAGGGGCAGCCACAGCAAATCTGGGCACCCTGTGCCAGGGCCTGCCCACCCTCCCAGGCAGGAGTCTCATCCCTTTATCCCATCTCACCCTGCCCTCTGGCAGTCTGTGGTGCAGATCTGCCCCAACACGGGGCTGTCAGGACGAGATCAGCCCGAGGCTGAGGTGGGGTGGCACTGGCAGCTGGCAGGGCTGTGCCATGCCCCTGGCACAGCACCATCAACCCAGCACCATCAGCACAGCCCGGCCTGTGGAGGGGCTCGCCAGGGACTGGGGATAATTTTTTTCTAATCTGCAGATTGTTAGCAAATGCAAGATCACTGCTGATAAAACATATGGATGATTAAGAGCCTGGCAGGAGAGTCACTAACAAGGAAGAGCAGCTGAGGCACACAGTGCTCCCAAACACTCCACTCATCCAAACAGAGAGGCTTTAATGAGTCTGGGAATTAAACTGGAGATGTGAGTGCAAGACCCTGGCCATGCCCAGGCACTGGGCCATGATGAGGATGCTGGAGATTGCTCCTAGAAAACCTTGGGAGAGCATGGGGGGAAAAACAATGCACTGGGAGCATCCAGGGTGCTCCCTGGCAAACAAAGCCACCAGCCAGGAGAGCAGGGCAGTGAATTTGCCCATGGAAAATTCAATTACCCAGTGTTTAGACTGACCCTGGAGATCTGCACTCAGGTTTGGTGTTTGAGTGCTTAACAGAGATGTGCAGCAAGTGCAGAGAGAATGAGTAAAATCCCTGAGAGGCTGCAAAAACACCCCACGAGCTCCATCTGCTTAACTTACATGGAATGCTGAGAGCTGCCTTTATTGAAGTGTGTAAATATCTTTATGGTGAGGAAAGCACCTGACTGTTAAAGGTGATTTTATTTCCCACAGAAAGGCAGAGATGGTGGTGGCAGAGAGGATGAGAGAAGAAGCACTCGGGGCTCACAGGGCCAGGCCACCCCTGGGAGCTGGGACTGGTGTCTGCCCACACCCCTAAGTCCTGTTCCCACAAAATGTGTCTCTCAGGAGCACAGGATCCTGCTCACAGACCCCCACAGCCCAGAGATGAGCCTCCCCTGCTAATCCTCCCCGGCCCTGAACCTGCAGCTGCTTTGGAGCCTGGAAACACATCTCCAAAAGTGGTTCTTCAAAAAGCAGAGAGGGAAGATGAAAGCAAGAGGAGTTAAAGACGAGATAAAGGCTTGGAAAGCAAATAGCAATTAACCTTCCTGCTCTGAAATCCTGGCTTCCCGGAGCTTGGAACACTGCACTGGGAGGGGAGCAGCCTGCTGTGGCACAGCCCTGCCAGGAGCAGCTGGGGACACCAGGGATGGCACAGCCCTGCCAGGAGGGGCTGGGGACACCAGGGATGGCACAGCCCTGCCAGGAGGGGCTGGGGACACCAGGGATGGCACAGCCCTGCCAGGAGGGGGTGGGGACGCCAGGGATGGCACAGCCCTGCCGGGATGGGGCTGGGGACACCAGGGATGGCACAGCCCTGCCAGGAGGGGCTGGGGACACCAGGGATGGCACAGCCCTGCCGGGATGGCATTGGGGACACCAGGGATGGCACAGCCCTGCCAGGAGAGCCTGGGGACACCAGGGATGGCACAGCCCTGCCAGGAGGGGCTGGGGACACCAGGGATGGCACAGCCCTGCCAGGAGGGGCTGGGGGCACCAGGGATGGCACAGCCCTGCCAGGAGAGCCTGGGGACAACAGGGATGGCACAGCCCTGCCGGGATGGCATTGGGGACACCAGGGATGGCACAGCCCTGCCGGGATGGGCTGGGGACACCAGGGATGGCACAGCCCTGCCAGGAGGGGGTGGGGACACCAAGGATGGCACAGCCCTGCCAGGAGGGGCTGGGGGACAGGGCTCAGGACTGGCTGGGACACACACAGGAATCTGGGAACAGCAGGGTGGGAGTGCAGCCTCAGAACATCCCGGTGGGACCCCGATCTCAGGGTCACTTCTCAGGCTGGTGCTCAGCTCCCACCAGCCCTGACCTGCCCGCAGGGCACGGACAGAGCTGTGGCCACATTCCCCCTGCCCAGCACAACGACATCAGCAATCCAGGGAAGAGCTGTCAGCATCCTTCAGGAGTGGGAATACTCATAAATATGGAGTGGAAATTAGCTGAGGCGAGAGCAGAGCAGCTCCTGGCACAGCCATTGCCATGGTACCTGTCAGCAGCTCAGCATTGTTTCACACGTCCCACTGCTCTGAAAGGAGCTTTTTAAAGCAGCAGCAGCGTTTGAAAACGGAGCAATGAAGATAAAGGCCGTGGCACCCCTAAACCCAGTGAACTCGGCGTGTTTGGGAACTGCATTAACTCAAGACATTGCAGAGTGTCCCCTCGGGAATGCTGACTGCTGAACTGCACCTGCTGCTGCTGTTTTATCACATCACAAATCATTTCAGAAGCAAATGCATCCCCTCTAACCTGGAGATTTGTAACAGGGCCGAAATCGGGTTTTTACTGCAAGAATGTGAGTTTCACCATCGCCACAGTGCTCGTGTGTCTGCCAGGCTGCTTCACACTGGGAAGATCTCCTCACCCACGAGGTCACTGGGTATCCTGTAAAACCACAGAATGCCAGAGTCACTGAGGCTGGAAAAGCCCTCCCAGCCCATCAAGTCCAAGCTGTGCTCAGTCCCCACCTTGTCCCCAGACCAGAGCACTAAGTGCCACGTCCAGGCCTTCCCTGGACACCTCCAGGAATGGAGACTCCAAACTTCCCTGGGCATTATGTTCCAGTGCCTGACCACCCTTTCCACAGGGAAATTCCTGCTGATGTCCACCCTGAGCGTCCCCTGGCACAGCCTGAGACCGTTCCCTCTTGTTCTGTCCCTGTTCCCTGGGAGCAGAGCCCGACCCCACGTGGCTATAGAGAATTAGAATAATTAGAATAATTGTAATAAGAGATTACAGTCAGGCCCATAGGAGCTTTTACCACCAGCTTCTGACCCCTCATCCCAGTAATGCCGTGGCTGAGGCTGTCCCTGGGAGCCCAGAGCTGCTGGGTTCGGCCCCACTCGGGGGGGCTGGAGCGGCAGGACCCCCGGGGAAGGGCTGGGTCCATCCCTCTGGGCTGGCCGGAAGCCAGGAGCGGCTGGCACACGCTCCCAGAGCGACCACAGCCCCGGCAGCCCCGGCAGCGCTCAGCGCAACAACGTGCCAAGGGAAAAGGCAGCGTTCCCATGGGAACGGAAAGTGCTGACATTTCCAAACTAAAATAAGAAAGAAGCAGCAAAGTACGTGCTCAGCAGGACACCGTGGACACGGCTGTGGGGGGATCTGTGTTGCCTTTCCCCTCTCCTGGGCTCCAAGGTAAGACACTCACGGCAGAGCCCTGGCTCGGCTCAGAGCCACGAGGCAAAGTTCTGCTTACCTGCTCTGGGTGCTTTAGTTCAGGCCAATTGCCTGCAAGATTAATTTTTGTGCTGGGATGTATTGTGCAGCCTTTACCTGAAACCCCATTAAAGGAGAGGGAGCGTCCACGTGAAATCCTGCTGAGGCATTTATCTCCCTCATGCAAAATGATTGAGATAAATAAGGCAAATTAAACTGCCATATCGTTGTAGCTAAATTATTTGTAATGGCACCATGAAATGTACTGGCTGCATGGTAATTAAGTGTCCTGGAGATTGGGGTGGGAAGATCTTTAGCTCAGAGAGATGTTTCTCTCTCTGTCAGATCAAAGTGACTTTAGCAGAGGATGGGCCACTGGTGTTGGACACCCATTTCCCCAGCTCTGCCCTGGTCCCTGACAGCCTGGGAGAGGTGCTGCCATCCTGGCTCCTCTCTGTGGCACAGCCTTGCCATTTCAAACCTGTGTTTTGCAGAACGAGGAAGAGAAGCTGGTGAAGATGTTGGTTGTTCACTGCTGCTCACGCCAATCCTTCCCACAGCACAGAGCCTGGGAGGGCAGAGAAGGGGCTCCCAGTCCAGGAGAGGGGGTTGTGAGTGCCTGGAAAGCAGCCTGAGGAAGGGAAGGGAAACAAAAAGGCTTTACCAAATGTTTCTGACAGAGTGAACAAAAATAGCAAATGATTAATGTCATCGTTTAGGAATATCGAAAAGTGCCAGTTCTTGTGATCAGGGAGCAATTTCAAAGGGAAGGTTGTGCTGTCAGCTGGAAGAGTGACCTGCAGGGCCCAAAGGCTCCCATGATGAACTACCACTTACCCCTTTGGAAAATCTGAATATTGGAAAAAGCACACCTAATGCCCTGGTGACCAGAGTGGATGTCCCAGGAAAAGGCAAAGAAAATTTGACTGAAGTGTCCAGTTTTTTGCTTGAGAAGCCACAGCACGGTTAAAGCTCAGACTCTGAGAGCTGTGGGGTCAGAATTTCACCTCCAGAGCCCAGCAGACTCAAGCCTGGAGCAGACTGCAGCCTGGCGCACACCCCCACACCATTACAAGTCTGTTTCTCTGGATGTTGCACGCGAAAACACAAATATTTTTAGATACTTGTTCTCACAAAACATTCAGGAATGTTTCCACCCCTTCCCTGCGCTCTCTCTTGTACCTGTGCTGGCTCCGAGGCTGCTCCACCGTGACATCGCCTTCTGGAAGGCAGAACCAACCTATGGAAGGAGCAGAAGAGGAGGGAGTGGTTTCCCAAGCAACTGCATCCAGGTGGGAACAGGGCCCTCCCTGCTCATCCTGCTCGTGGTGGGGCTCTGGGCACAGGCTTGGCAGCCGGGACCCCTCCAGCTGCCGGGGCGATGTCGGAGGGACAAATTACTCATCCACTGTGCAGTGGGAAAGGCTCAGCAGCCTGTGGGTGGCACCTGAGACTGCTGCTGTCGCACAGGTGAGCGCGCCTCTGCCTGGAGCAGGGTCCCGTGGGTACCCGAGCATCCCCGAGCCCAGGAGAGCCCGGCGCTGCTCTGGCTGCTGCAGAGCTGTTTGCTAAAGCAGCCCATGCCCGGCTCCCACCCGCGCCTGCCTTCGTGACTGCTGAATGACAGCCGCAGGTTTATTGATGCCGTGCAAAGCTGCTCCTAAAAAAAGCATCGGAGAAGGGCGGGAGCACCCCCTGCCTCTCGTGTGGCCCAGGCAGGAGGGGCCGAGCCCCTGGTCCCAGGGAGCGGCCCGGGGGCTCACACAGACCCAGATCCCCGGGAGCACAGAAGAGGAACCTGCAGCGGGGCAGGAGCGCTCCTCTCCCGCAGGAACGGCCCGCCGGACACCTGGGTCTCCGCAGCGTGTGTGATGTGCTCGGTGAGTCAGAGGCGGGCAGCTTCCATCCCCGAGCCACACTGACTCATCCCGCAGCACCACGCACTGCCGGCCGCCCAGAGCTGACCTGGCTCTCCCCGAGGAAGGGAGCAAACAGAGCAGGAATTCTGCACTTCCAGTGTTCCAGGGGGTTCAGCAGCATAAACAGTGAGGGCAAAGCCCTTCGTGCCCATTTCAAGCCCACTGCTGGTGGCACTCTGATGGAGCTCGGAGCTGCAGAGCTGCAGAGCTGCCCTGTCCATTTTGGGGTGACATTCACTCAGCAGGAGGCTCCGAGCAGAACCACCTGTGGCTACAGCAGAGGCACCGAGCAGCCTCCTGCCCCCTCGGACCTTCACCGCGACCACTGGCCAGCCCCTCCCACAGCAAACCATTCGTGGCAGCTTCCAGGAAGAACTGCTGACAGTCCTGACACCCAGACACTGCCAGGTGAGGGAGTTTCCATCCCACTCCTGTGTGTTTCAGGGACAGCAGGATGAACCTCCTGCAGTGCCTGCCATGGGGCTGCTCAGGGCTCCCTTTGGGGCAGGTGGCTGCCTGTAGCACCAGAGCTCCAGCGCGGCCAAAGGAAACGCTTTGCCATGGATTTGTTGGCTGTGTTGATGACGCTGGAGGAGACTGGATGAGTCCTTTTGTCTTCATCCTCTGGGTGCCCACAGCCCCTGAGCAGGGCTCCTGCCCGCTCTGGCAGCAGGGGATGGGTGCTCCTCAGACAGCATTCCTGAGGGACAGTCCCTTGGCTGCTTCCCCGGGCCACTCTCATTAAACCACTGTCTCATTTGTTTGATTGGCTTGGTCTATAACCCTCTTCTATTTCCAGATGAACACAGGGAGCTGTTTTCTGCCATTGCTTTCATGGCTCAGGGGCAGAGTTTCCAATCTGGAGTTGGAGAAGCAAATCCACTCCTCCTTCAAGAGGCTGAGGACAATCTGTTGAAGATAAATTGTTGAAGGCAAATTGTTGAAGGCAATCTGTTCTTCCCAAGGATGGGTTCCCAACGACAGGAACATGCTTGTCACCGATGGTGTTTGCTCCACCATCGTCTGTGTGTTGGAAAAAACAGGAATATAGGCAGGGCATGGGGATATATGTCAGTCACAGGAGCAGACTGCAAGTCCTGATTCAGTTCTCTTAACTGCAGTATGAATATTTCATAACAAGGCAAAAAAAACCCTATGCAAAAGTATATCAAACTGTTTTAAATTCCTCCACACAAAACTGGCCACAAAGGGGATTATAAAGGCAATTCCCCCCTTAACTGTGAACATTCTGCTCCTCAGAGTTTAACAAACTGTGCTATTTTAATGCACTTTGGAAGCACGTCATCCGGATTCTAACCACTGACCTTTTCCTGATGCCCTTCAGACATCCAGCAAATAGGTTACATCTGTTCCTCCCAGAGCAAGGCAGGACATGGAGACCAGCATCTCCTGGGTCTGGAGTGGCACAGCCCCATCTCTGCTGTCTGACACAGCCTGTGAGGCACAACCTGAGCACCTGGAGCCACGGGAGCTGTCCTGCTCTGGTTGTGCCAGCCTGGCTGGTGACACAGCTCCCAGGGTGTTGTCCCCACCAGCTCTGGCCTTTGCCTGTCCCCACGCACAGTGGTGAGAGCTGGTGAGGTGGAAACCCATCTGCTGACCCCTGACAGGGCTCCAGGGACCCCCACTGAAATGGCATCCTGAGACTCTGCGAGGTGGTTGATTCACTCCCACAAGGAGAAAAACCTCTCTTATTCCAGTTCTGTGACTAAAGGCCCTCAAAGGCTGACACGGGATGGAGCCAAGCTCCGCTGTGTCACTGCCCATCACTCACCACATGACTCCATGGCTGGCAACACGCATGGCCAGGAACAAACCTGAGATGCCCTCTTGCTTGCATGGCCTTTTGTTTTTCAAATAAAACTCTTTGCACAGCGTTGGGATTATTTCCCCCCACTTTTACAGATGCATCAAACCATTAATTACAGTAGAACAGAAACGGGCAATGGGAGATGTTTGGTGCCCATCAGCTGAAGGAATGAAAGCATTTACTAATCCTGCTTTCACTCATGCTTGGATTTTTCTGACACCATTTAGGAGCATGAAAAAATGTCAAATAGATGCAAGAAGGGAAGTAATTCTGTTCTCATTTTTCACTGGAAATTGGAAAACCCAGGTCATGGTAAAGCAAACTGAAGTGCTTTTACAGTAGTGCTGTGTATGCACAGGTGACTTCCCAGTGATGTGTGAGCCCTGCCAGGGCCCCAGGTCTCCCACTGGGTCTCTGAGGAGACAGAAGTTGGGCTGGGCAGAGCTGAAGCTCCCTGGGCATTGGATGGTGCAGCACAGGGCAGCTCCTGTGGCACACCCAGCTCTGGAGGTGGTGCTGCTCCTCCTGTTCTTGGATGGACCTTGCTGAAGCCCAGCAGGAATTCTCTATTTCTGTGGACTTTAAGTGGCTGCCTGAGGACATCTGGCTGCTAAACCCCCTTGTTTGTGTTCTGGGGGCCTTCAAATGCCTTGACTGCTTCCATGCCCATCTTGGCCAGCAGAGGAAAACTCCAGCCTGGAATTCAAGCCCTGGCTCTGTCATATCACCAGCCAGGGCTGTTCATTTTGTCCCAAACCAGGCAAGGACACACAGCCCAAGAGGCTGGGACAAACCTCATCTGCAGATCAGAGAGGAGACTGGAGCACAGATTTACCCTCACGCACACAAACCCCACACATCCTGCAATTCTGCCAAATTTCATAAATGTGCTGTGACACAATGGTTACATCTGGGAGCTATTTCTGTAAGAGGCACGGTGCTGATGTGACCCTGTCTGCTCCAGAAACATGCTGGGCTGATGCACACAGCATCCACAGGCCACCCCAAAACACTGTCCTTAAAAAACAACTGAGGTCCCAGCTCAGTGTCACCAGAGCTGCAACGTTCCCCAGGAGGCTCTAGAAGGGCTCTGGTTCCAGAGGGGGCAGGTGATGCTCTGGCTTAGCCTGATTGGGATGAGGAATAAGATAAGCCTGGCCCAAGACTTGTATATCCCTTCCACTGCCTCTCTCCACTGCTAAAGCAAGTCCTCATAAGAAGGGCAGACATGTGCTGGCATGCTGTGAAAGTCAAATGAATAGATGAATATTTATTCATATATTATATGTGAAGTATTTAATATAGATGGATATATTCATTTTGTATAATAAATTTTGTATGTTATTTTATATTTACTATATTTTACATGAATATAAATGAATATATTCACTTGCCAAGGAAGTCAGTGGGAACGAAGTGAGCTCACGGGATCAGGCCCATCAACAACAGCTTTATGCTGTTTCCAGGAAATTGCAGTGTTTAGACAGGAAAGGTGTTCAGCCATGAAAAATCTGGATTTTCTCACAAAGCTCATGCTCTGAGGAGCGCAGTTTGTCAATACTGGTGGTGACTGGGTAAGAGATGCAGAAGCAGGACCTTCTGTGGGAAAAGCAGAATCTACAGGTTGAGGGAGAGAAGCCAGCAGGGAGGGCAGTCAGCAGGATTTGTCCCTAGGGACTGTGTAATTCGATTTACCCTCTGTGTGGTGCAGTGCAGGCCTGCTCCCACCAGGCACGGCCAGCTCTGACCCAGCTCAGGGACTAAACAAAGTGATTATTTCTGAGCACTCTGCTCAGCACTTTTCCAGATCACAGGTGAGGAGCTCAGCACTTGAGGGACAGGTCTGTAAGAACCAACCCATAATAAAATACAACACAATAGGATGCTGGAGGCACAGGCAGGGTGACAAGAGGGCAGGTGACAGGCAGGGTCCCACGGGAGCCCTGCAGTGCCCCGGGCACAGTCCCAGCCTGAATCCAGCACTCAGAGCTGCCTCTGCTCTCCCCTCCCAGAAGGCCTTGGCATCCTCAGTGGGACACAGTAATTAAGCTGACACAGAAGAACACAACCCCTCTTCAAAGGGCTGGCAGATTGTTTGGGGATTTCTCCTGTAGCTGCACGGCTGCACTCGGGGGCAATATGAATACTGGAAAAGAGAAAGGAAGAAGCAAACAGAAATGGGGATGGCAGAAAGTGAGGAAGCACAGATGAGTGGGATAGAGACAGTGTGCAGGGAAGATAAAACCAAGACAGGAGGAAAATGTGTTGTCTTTGCACAAAGTGATGCAGAGAAAGGACTGACAGAGCACTCCCTGCCCTGCCCCTGTGCCAGCACAGACCTTCAGAGCAACGCAGCTGGCACCAGACTGGGCTGGGCTGGACCCTGAAGTCTCCACAAAGACTGGAATGTGCAGATCCCAGGACTGGCTTGGAGAAGAAACGAGTGCCATGGGGCTCGGCCAGCCCTGCAATGGGAAGGCTCTGTCAGAGCAGCACCTTCTGCCAGCACCCAGGGACACTGCACAGCCCGAGCTCAGGGACACCACACAGCCCGAGCCCAGGGACA
>VZTZ01027017.1:39405-51306 GCA_013400955.1 Drymodes brunneopygia
CAGGGACACCACACAGCCAGCACCCAGGGACACCACACAGCCAGAGCCCAGGGACACCACACAGCCCGAGCTCAGGGACACCCACCCCACTGCACTGTTAAAAGGGGGCTGAGTCAATGCAAGAGTGCTGGGAGCTGCTGCACGGGGAGGCAGGTGAGGAAAACATCCATTCCCATCCAGGGATGGATCCACTCCCCCAGGGACCCACCAGTGTGTGCTGAGCTCACTGAATTACACACATTTACCCGCAGGTTTATGGCCATGGTTTGCTTTGTTTCCCTCCTAACAAACACATTCCCAGAAAAACACAAAGAAGGAAAAATCCTCTGAGGTAAGGAGCAATAGAGAGATAAGTCTGATTAGGCAGACAACTATTAATAGCAATTATGCTTTAATTACTGTGCCTAATCTTTTTGAACCAGCAGTTTCTAGCATGTCCTCTACCTAACAAAGAACTTAACACTTCCGACTCCACATTCCATGAGCTGTAGGAGGAAAATGAGTGGATGTACTTCCAGTAGATCCACTGGCAGCTGGATATAAAATGGCTTTGAGGATATTTACATCAACTGTAAAGCAGATGCCATGAGAAAGGCAGGAGTTGCTCTGTGCAGGCACAACTCTGCACGAGAGCACAAACAACCCCAAACACTTCTCTTGCCTTGATGGCTGTTTCTCCAGGGCAAGGCAATTATGCTCCCAGGCCGCTGCCATAAAACTCTGGGCATAAAAAAGGCACTGAAAAGGACATGAAACAGTCTAGACAGAGGGAAGCACTTCAATAGTGCTGGAAGGAAACGGGCCCGTGGCTCTGTGCCACGGCTCAGACAGAGCTGATGTTCTGCTGCCCGGCAATGCTGGAGCCCCAGCCAAGGAAGATGTTCAGCTTCCCTGCACACTGACCCTCTCCAGGAGCAATGGGGAGCACGGACAGAGCCCTCCCCAAGGGCCCCCCTTCACCTTACTCTGAACCAGGGCAAAACAGCCAAGATGTCAAAAACCCCCAATTCCATCGACCCCTGTGGGTCATGCAGAATAAACCTGGAATGGTTTGGGTTGGAAGGGACCTTAAAAGTCATCTAATTTCAACCCTCACTAATGTTTGCAGCAATTATTAAGTTGCAGTCCCATGGGATTGTAGGTACTGAAGGTGAGGATTTACTCACCTTCATGTCAGTTCATGTGGGATGAACACAACTGTACTGTGACTGCAACTAAGTGGATGTAAAATTCCCCATTGAGAAATCCCATTTTCCTGCATAATCTCTTATGTTCAATACCCCTTGGGAGCCTTTTCCCCACTGTCTTTGGGGTAAACATTTTTGAAAGCAAAATACAGTAGTGTTAATTTTTGAAAAATACTGAAGTATAGCAAAAGCAATTTGGTAAAACCCACATGATAGTACATGTCAAAGCACATGACAAAGGCTCTGGGAGGGAACCGTGCAGGCAGCCAGATGGTGTGACTGCAACGCTCCATCCTGGGGAAAACTGGGCTAAAAATGTAGATCACTGTACCAGAGACAGTCTTGAGGAGCAGGCTTAAGAGGCTGCACTAAAACCATCTGAGGATGACCTTTGTGAAGAGGTCCCCAGGAATAATTACTCCTCTCTAGGTGCCTGCTGTTTGCTCCTCCCTTTATCCAGGCAGGATCATGCCCTTGGTGGCTGTTTTGGCTGAAGACACCTGGAGCTCCTCAGAGGACCCTGCACAGCCCTGCCTGCACACAGCCCTGCTTCACACACCCTGAGCACTGGGCTGCTGTGAACTGAAGGGTTTGTTATTAAATCACTCACTCTGCAGTAACTGAATTATCCAAGTTTTAGCTGAACCAATTAACTGATATAATACATGGCTCTTGCTCTCCTAGATGAGAAGCATCTTGCTTTCTGCTCATGTCTCACTGTGAAAGTGATTTTTTAAACACTTTGATCTAATTAACTTGTTGAGACTGAGAATCTGTTGAAGGCGCTCAGGTGATGAGAATGGGATTGTTGCTGTGTGTGGTGCTAAGCAGGGAGAGAAATCTCTGTGAGGATGAGGGGGATTGGAAAAGTGATGCTCTTAGGACACAGTTCCAAGCCCAGGAGGTCTCACTGGCTGACCTGCTGTCCTGCTAAAATGGAGCTGGAAAGGGAAAGCAATCAGGAGCAAGCACTTTCAGTCTCCTCCAGAGAGCAAAGCTAAATAAAGCTAAATAAAGGGGTGCATGTGACTGGGACCTCAGGAATCAGCTAAAACAGGGAAGCCAAGGATGCACATTCATGTGTTCAGGCAGGCCCAGCCCTTCCCCATCCCAAACTCTTCCCCATGGAAATACAGCGTTCCCTCAGTTCCCTGTTCAGTAGTGATGCAGCACAGGAGTGTTCTGACCATGGGTTGTGCTGCCCATACAGGTGTTCCAAACTGAACAGGAACGTGCCCAACGTGCAGCTGGATGCTGCAGAGCTCTGCAGGAGCAGGGAGCAGCATCCCCAGGAGCCCGGCGTGCACCATGCCCACAGCAATGACCTTGCACTGTTTGCTACAGGAAATTACAGGAGTGCAGGCATGGATGAGCTCCCTGGAACACACCAGCCCTTGGACAGTGGAGTAGGTGGGCCTGGAGGCAGCACTATGGACAAAAGGAATTGTGCTGACCCATCAGGCCAGGTGATAAGGAACATGGGCCTAAGGGTGGTAAAGAACACTTGTATTGAATGTAAATTATCTTCCAGGGTTTCTATCTAGAAATGAATCAGAGGGAAGCATCATGGATTAATTCTGGTTGGCCCTTGCAATGTAACTATAAATGTTATTGTAAAATAAAGAATGAGGTATTACGAATGATACTCTAAAGGAAATAAATAAAATAAGATGCAGATTAAGTCACACATTTGCCACTAATGTTTACAAACATGAACTGAATCTTCCAACCTACGCACTTCAGCTGATTTTAAATTAGGACAAAAGAAAGGTTTTCTTCTTTTCCTTCTCGTAGCATTTGAGCTTCTGTGGCTGCACAATGAACTGGTCAGACCAGACTGCCTGGAGCAGCCTGGCTGACACTGCTGGTGAGGACAAGGCCAACCCAAGGTTTTGGAGGACACACACATGTGATTCCCTTGAACACTCATGACAGAGATACAGACAATCTGAAGTGGCACTGAGGCTCTAAGCCCACAAGTTCCCACCCCAGCCCACAGAATCCTGGAATCATGGAATGGTTTGGGTAAGAAGGGACCTCAAAACTCATCTCATTCCACTCCCTGCCATGGACAGGGACACCTTCCACAAGATGTGTCCTCAGGGGTGACTTCACTCCCGCTCAGTCCTGTCCCACCCAATGCCTTGCAGAGGGGGAGAGGAAAGGAGAGGCATGAGAGGTGGTCACACCAAATGCAGAGGGAATTTTCGCTCCCCTGGGATTTGGAGACTGTCCGGATGCGGGGATGAGATGAGGGCATTGAGGGCATCTCAGTCTCTCAGCTGCTGCATAAGCAGATTAACTTTACGTGCAGCTGATCCATGGAGAAATGGATCGGCAGGAGTCCCTGACAGAGACAGATTTCTGCCCGACTCACATTCTGCTTGCTCACAGCAAACACGCTGGATGATGATATTTATGTGACCTCTCTTCTCTTCTCTTCTCCGACTTGCATCACTTCCCTACTCAACCTCCAGCCTGGGTCGCAGCCATCCCATTAAATTAGGCCCACCACTGAAGCAGCCCTGACAAGCACTCCCCTTCCTGATCACTCTGTTCCCACAGGAATGCTCTTGATGCCAACCGCTATCCTGTGCAAAAAGCATTTAGAAGGCAGAAAAGGAAACCAATGGCTGTGAAAAGCTCCATCACCGAGGTCTGGTTGATAAGGCTGGGATTTGTCACAGGTTGGACTCAATGGTCTTGGAGGTCTTTTCCAGCTTCAGTGATCCTGGGATTCTGTGACACTGTGATCTCCCAAGAGGGAAAGCTGCCATGGCCACTGAGGATGCTCCCTATGCCCACCCCCC
This sequence comes from Drymodes brunneopygia, assembly GCA_013400955.1. Taxonomy (NCBI): domain Eukaryota; kingdom Metazoa; phylum Chordata; class Aves; order Passeriformes; family Petroicidae; genus Drymodes; species Drymodes brunneopygia. Next base: position 43,403 of record VZTZ01027017.1, read on the forward strand.
TCCTTCTCCCTCTCGCAGAGCCCCACAGGACAGCAGCACTCCCAAGGACACCCCGGGGTGAGGCAGCCTGGCTGCCTCCCAGCTATTTCCTTTCTCATTCCCATGCAGTGTAGCAGCTCCCCGAGGTAATGGATTGTCTTGGTGCCCTCCTGACGCTCCGGGAGGTTTGAGTCAGCTCCCCCTGAGCTGCCCGGCCGGAGCAGCTCTGCCGAGGCTCATGGAAATTTACTGCAGCATTCCGCAGAGTAACTCGGGGCTCACGCCATGGAAGTGGGAGCACAATTGACCCCCTTGTTCTGCACGTCTTGGCTCCGAGGCCTTAATTAGACTGAACATTAAAAAAATCGAGACGGGAGGGAAGCAATTTGGCACTTAGAGAACAACAAAAATTCTGTAGCGGGTGTGTGGCAGAGGACAAGGAGCAAAGGCAAGAAAGGGAAGAACACAGTTGGAGGGACAAGGAAATACGAATTTTCTCTGGAAGCATTGTTTAAATTATTTGTAACCTAATTTAGCACATCAAGGCCTGTTCAGTTTTTGAGTGCTCTGGATGGACACAGTTCTTCAGGCCAGCTCTAACTTCCAAGGACACAAGCACTTCCCTGGACTTAATGGAACCATTTGCTCTTGAAAATGTATCCCATTTCTGCCCTATGTCAGCTTTTCCTTAACCTGGCTCGATATTCCTTTTGCCTTTGCAGGAGCATCTACACAACATCTGCTTGCATTTCCTTTAAGGTTGGAGGCTGGGAGTTCACTGCAGTGATCCATGGCTAACAGATCTGGAAGGGACTTGGGAATTCACCTGCTCCACACTGAAGTACACAGCTGGTGCACTGCCCTGCTAAGGAAGGACCCGGCAAATCCAGGTGTTTTGGCTTCTGTAAACTGTGTCCCCTGACCCACACCCAGCACTGCACTGGAGACTGCCCAGGATGTCTCCTTTTGTCCCTCCTGCCCAGGCTGTCTGAGCTCTCAGCACTCTCTGGAAGGTTCCCAGAGAAGTCCCAGGAAAAATGATTCTGTTGATGTGATGAGCATAATGGGAGCAGGGTTGGGTTCAGCTCTGTTCTGGAGAGTCCATAAATATCCACTGTTCAATGGCTGCTGTTTCACTGACACCTAAATTAAATTAGAAATGCACACTTTATATATAATTGAAACTATGCTAATGCACAATACACACACAGAGAGCTCTCCTAGTCTTCAGCTCAATCTGCTGCTTTTCCTACTCTGAAATGCCAATTCCTCTAGAGCAATAAAGGAAATCTGCCCAAATTGTGACCGGGAGTTTATCAATCAAATCCTGGGGTTCTACTCGAAAGGCAGAAACAAACACAGGAGAGTGCCAAGTATGATAAAAAGTGCTTTTCAATCCAGGTGTTGCAATAACAATTTGTTTTCTCTTTTTCCTCAGGACAACGGAAGGAGCTCTTAAATATACTTCGGAATACAAAAGCATGTTCCAAGCTCATGTCAGGGTTTGACATACACACCAACAATCTCTGATGCTCAATTTGTGGCTTTCTTAGTCTACAAGAAAAAAACCCCAAAAACACCTAGGCCAGGAATCATAACTGTGACCTAACCAGGGGGCACAAACAGCACAAGGAATCGGGCTATTGAGGCAGTGCATTCCTGCACTCACGTACAGAAATCATCATCACCTGCTTACAGCAAATTACTCAGCCTTTTAGAGCTCTTCCCTCGGAATTGCCATTCCCAATTGTCTCCCGGAGCGAGTGGTAAACAGCAGCAGCCATTTGTGTGTAAGCTGGGAAAGGCAGAAGAATCAGCTGGGCTCCAGCACTGCTCCTCACGGCCCAGTGAGCTCTCATTGAATCTCTCAATCCTTAATAAGCATTTGGCCTTAATTGCTGATTTTATCGTAGCCCAGTACTTATGCCATAATTGATGAACATTGTTTGCAGCGGAGTTTTACGGCTCTGCCTCGCTCCAGTGCCTGTGCAATTGGATCTGCCACTCCTCACCATGGCACGGCGGTGCCTGGCACCACCTAGTGCCGGGATGCCCGGCTGGGGCACTCAGACCATGGAATCACAGGATAACCTGACGTGCAAGGATCATTGAATCCAACTCCTAAATCATCTCTGCGGGAAGCAGCTGGTGCCAGTCAGAGCAGTGCTCAGCACCCAGAGTGAAAAATCCCCGCAGAACAGAGCCCCTGGAGACAGGAATGTGGGGAGGGGGCCAGGCAAACCTCACTCGAGCTTGACAACAACAGGTTTAGGCTGTAAAAATCAGAATATTCTTGACTTCTGTAGGCTTCCTGAGGACTCAGCAATGGAGAACCTCTCCTAAGAGGAAAGACTGACTGGTGAAGTGTATTTCCCACTGGCCTGAGCTCTGACCCCCAAAATATCCACCCCCTCCTCGTGGAAACGTTTCACCCCCGAGGAGCAGAGTCCCCTCAGCATGATGAGCTTTGACTTGTTACTTTAACATGAGTTTGGGCATATTTAATTATTAAAACAAAAACATCAGTTCCCAGCAGTGAATCCAGAGCACAACCAGGACAAGGTGAGATTTTGTCCTGTGACACCGTACACGAACCTTTATACATTATGGCAAAACTGTTGGGGTTTTTGGTGTATGGAGCAGAAAATTCCCTGATGGAGCTGGGGATGCTTAAATGCCCTTAGCCACAAGCTGTTATCAAATTTAGAATAGGTAGCAACAAACATAAAACTGCCACCATCCCAACCAGTTCAGAAATCAATTATTTTAGCAGCACTCACATTATCAAATTAAGGTTTTTTAAAAGATGCTTTGTGCAACCAATTCCCATTTATCAGAAGGTGCCTCAATATAATACCATGCACCAGGTAGAAGATTTTTTTAATAAGTCATGTTTATTGGAGAATTGTCTGCTACCTTTTTGACCCATGAAATGTAGTTAACTGAGATCTACTCTAACTGGCATCATGTGGCAGCTGGAGTCTTTATTACAAGGCAGTTCCAGCAACAGGAGTTGAGGAAGGGCTTCATTGTCCTGGGGAAAGTGGAAACACAGAGCCCCTGCCCTTGGAATATCTGAATGTGTGTACTGTGGCCATAATCATCCGGGGAAAGTGAGGCCAGACATATATTTTTAAATATTTTAAATTTCAAGGGCATGATCTGAAAATTGTTTCATCCTGGATTCTCTCTAATTCCCCAAAATAAATCCAGTAACGATCAGCACCATGCAGATACACTTGGTATGACTTCCAGAGCAATCCCATACACTCCTGGAGGCAATGGCTGTATTTGTGTTGCCTAAAAAAACGTTATAAAAATGCTTCCAACTAAGCTGTTCCAAGAATATTATTGGCTGTAGTAGAGCCTCTGAAATCTGGCACAGCAACACCCCCTCAAGCTACAGAAGTCTTTTCTTTGTCCCAGGAAATCTCATGTATATTTAGCAGAGTTAAATTTAAATTATTATTTTCCTCCTCTGCTTGTGCTTCCCAGCAACAAAGAAACAGTAATTGAGGTGGATGTTTTGTGAAACCACAAAATGAGACAACAGAACCTCAACTCCCTGTGTTAAAATACTTGTCTGCACTCTGTCTGAGCTCCTTCCCAGCACACATAACCTTTCCTTTCAGGAGCAGGGAATCACCACAAGCTTCCAGCACCCACTCCGGGGCCACGGCTACCTCATCTCTAAGGATATTTTTCTTTTTGCCCCACTTCTTGTTCCCCAGGCCACCTTCTTCAACAGCGAGGACCTGGCTGCAGCTGTGCTCCTCTGAAGTTCCTCTCTTCCCAGGGAAATCCACCGAATGCCTTCTCCTTCCTGCAGCCTCTCGTGCTGGAGTGAAAAGGGGCATTTGGATCCCTCCACAGCTGCTCTGGGCATGCCCAGCCTGGTTTGCATCTCCAGGAGCTCCGTGAGCCCTGAGCCGTCAGCTCCTCTCTGAATCTCAGACAAAACCATTCCCAGTGCACCACTCACTCTTCATTCCCTCACAGACACTTCCCTGCAAGAATCACTCCAAAATCAATGCTTTGCCTTTCCAGTGATTATCCCCAATAACCTATGGGAGCTCCTGCCAGCAGCTGTGGCTTTATCCTTGCTGGAAATGTCATTTGCTGTTACAGGAATTCTACCAGTCCCTCGGAGCTGCTGCTAAAAATGAAAACAAACCTTCTTCTGTGGAATGCTATTGAGAGAAAGCACCTTTTTCCAAAATGCCAGACTGCACTGAGCCTCCCCAGCTGCTTCCCAGGAACAGATGTGCTCCCTGCTCCCAGCCTGGGATGCAGCTTCAAGCCAATCACAATACCCTGGATACAGGTCTGCTCTTTGGGCTGCCATTTGATGAGCCAATCCCAGATGTTCCTGGGTTTGTTTTCATAAAGCAACATGTTCTAGAAGATTGATTCTGATACCTCACTCCAAAGCACTTAGAAAGATTTCCAAACCTCCGGTGCCCATAAATAAACACAACCCCATTTCAGCTCTAAACCCCAGTTCTGATTCCATTCAAGTCCTTCTCCAGCTGCTCGAGTGCCATCCTCATCCTTCAGAGACAGAGCAAACATTTTCCTCAGAAGCCAATGGGCCTTACTTGGCTTCTGCAGCCCAAGCTGTACTTTTTTAGAGATGAGAAAGAGATGCTCTCAGAGCACTGAGGGCCACTCATGGGTACTCATCGAACGTGCTGAAATGGAAATGGATTATTTTTACTGTTCTTCCTGCAAATGATCACCTGAAGTGTTCTCAGACACAGCTCTGGGGTGAGGAGGTCCTGGACACTTTGCAGGACAACAGCATTTTAAGCATCAACCTCACCCAGCAGCTGCAACAATCACGTTCCAATAAAACACCCCTCCAGTGCCATCCCCCTGCCAGAGCTGTTTTCCTGCTTTAACTGGAGTTTTACAAATCTCCATGGAAATGCTGCTCATTTGGACAGTTGCTTGGCATACCAACAGATGGAGTATGTTAATCAGCTTTTAAGGATATGCTAAAAGTCTGGGATAATTTGAGTTCTGTGTTCAGAATATTTGTAAAAAACCACTAACTTGCAATAGATTAAAAAAAAGGTTTATTCTGCTACAGTGGAAGGAAACATGATCCTAGAATATTTAATCAGAGGCTTTTAAAATCACCAATTTTTCGTAATGCTGAATAGATTATTAAATCAGACTGTCTTCTTATCTTTGAGTTAAATTATGCACAAAGATTAAATATGGCTAAATTTATCTTTCATTTAAAAACCTGCTCTGGATTCTGAAGGGATCAAAATAGTTGGCTGGAAAAAGATCTCAGATTTTTTATTGCTTTAACTGGTAAAAGTGCCACGGCAGTAACAATACAACACTGCCTCTAAAAATACCACACGTGGGGCTCCTAAACTTTCTAACTTCACAGCAGGAAGAAAAAAATAAAGGAAGCAAATAATCAGCAATTCCTTTGCAAAGTGGAGTGTGTGAAGGGAAGAAGAAAATCAAATGTGTATGAGGGATTTCATCAGCAAAACCAAGGCAGGAGGATGCCCTGCCCCAGACTGTAACAGCACAAGGGTTGAAGCAGCAGTTTTTGAGTTTTTTTGGTGTGTTTTCTCCCCTGATAAGGGCTCTCGTGCTGCTGCTTACACACCTCTGCAGCACCACCAGTCCTAACCATTCTTCCTTGGAAAATGTTAACACCTTCCAGAACCACTGTAATTTCATATTATCAAACCTCTGCACATTTTTATGACATCCTGGTAATGCTAACAGAAAAGCCATTCAATTACATCAGGTTTTCTCCTCTGTGATGTAGGGAAAAAAAGTCCTTAAATGCTGGCTGTGTTACTTGTTGATTATATTAGCGGATATAAGATTTTGCTATTTTATTACTGCTCTTTTGTTAAATAACCTTTGTGCATATTAATCTCATTAGTGGCAGACCAATGGAAAAGATGCACAGAAAGATCTAGAAGGTTTTGATACAACACCAAATAAATTTTCTTCTTTGGATCCTTCACTTTCTCCACGGTAGGTACAGAGATGAAGGCAGAGTTCTTGTGCTTGCTCTGTATTTTAGGATGAAATAACTGAAGTGCTCCAGGGAGTGATCTCCCCATTCACACCAGACTGTGGGCAGAGAAGCCAAGGATCTGCCAAGGTCCTGTCAGAGGCTGAGCTGAACATGCCACGTTATTCCAACACACAGTGTAAGATTACAGCCAGGGAGAGGCAGCAGGAACACCTTTCCAACCAGGAAAAGAACACATCAGGGCAGGATCACAGGGTGTGGAACACAGATGAAATTAAATGGCAAATTAATTGCAAAAAGAAAACTCCCTGGTATTGCCTCAGTTCCCAGATATGCAAAGGAAACCACAAAAAATGTGCAGGGGCCAGTTCTGACCCTGAACTCTGAGGAGCTGGGAAATCAAACAAATTCCAACAGGAACAGCTGAAACAGGAGAGGGGCAAACACCACTGAGCACTACACGGAGAGATTTTTGAGCTGACTCTTACAGGTTAGTACCAAACCAAAGTGTGTGAAACTCAGGTATAAATTAAACAAAATAAGCCCAGGTATAGTTCTGAGCTCGAATCTGTCACATTTATATTGTATTTCTGTTATTTAGACAAACATTCCCTGGCTCACAGTGGTCAGGTTGGCACAGAATAAGTGCAGCCAGAAGGAACAAGCTGAACAGGGCACACTTAAACCCTGGAACTATCCAGCTTCGCAAGAAAGAAAAATTTGCAGCGCTGGATTTGGAATGTGAATCTGCACTGCCATCTGCAGAGAGCAGGCTGGCAAATTAATGGGCCATCAGTGTAGCAGCAATTAAATTGCCAAGGTGCAAATACTGGTATGTAAAGTATGGAATCAGGTGGGAAGGAGAAAGTTGTGACACCATTGTCACAGCTGACATTCTGCACAATGCATGCAGTGTATCCGGAAGGTGTTTTACACTTTATTTCTTAAATATCGTTCTTTTTTGCTTCTTTTAGGAGGAAAACCCATCCCCTTTTGTTTCTCCCACATCCTCCCCACACCATTTGTAGCTGTAGGTACTGGGATTATGCCCAGGAGCTCACCATGAACCTCTGCTGCCCGAGGTGCTTGGCCACAGCCATGCAGCAGAGCTGTTACGAAATCCTGTCACAGGGAGTAAAGCCAAGCCCAAAGTCTCTGTGTGGGTGAACACTTGCACACCTGACTGTGCCGGGATCTCTCTCCCCTCACACCGAGGGAGCAGCTGCAGCCACGGCCGGAGCTGGTTCCATGTTTCAGCCCAGCTTCGTGTCCCATTTTGCCCTGTGAGAACCAGCGGCACAGCGACATTAATGCGGTGTGAGGGAACCTGCCCAGGAATAAATGCGTTATCTGAGTGTTTCTTATAAAAATGACTCACCTCCTCACTTCACTCCAACACCTCTCAGTTGTGGGTCTGAGAGAAGCCCATGATGTTCCTGCCACAGTGTGCTCTGCTCTGCAGCCAGGCTGGAAGAGCTGGGGGTGCTCACCTGGGGAAGGGAAGGCTCAGAGGAGACATCAGAGCCCCTTCCAGAGCTTAAAGAGGCTCCAGGAGAGCTGGAGAGGGACTTGGGACAAGGGCTGGAGGGACAGGACACAAGGAATGGGTTCCCATTGCCCGAGGGCAGGGCTGGATGGGATATTGGGATAGAATTGTACCCTGTGAGGATGGGGAGGCCCTGGCACAGGGTGCCCAGAGAAGCTGTGGCTGCCCCTGGATCCCTGGCAGTGTCCAAGGCGATTTTGGACACTGGGGCTGTGATTGTGAGACATCTCCGTGCGCACGGCAGGGGGTGACACCGGGAGATTTTTCAATGTCCTTCATTGTGACTGTGCGCGCTCCGCTCCCGCCAGCGCCGCCCCTCAGCGCCAGCCGCCTCAGGGCAGGCGGGCCCGGCTCTCGCGAGCGCTC
>VZTZ01027017.1:51393-73444 GCA_013400955.1 Drymodes brunneopygia
TCAATCCCCCCTCCCTCGGTCATTCCCTCTATCCCCCCCTGAGGATACCCCCATCCCTTCACATCCCCCCGCACCCACAGGGCCTCCCCTGAGCGCCTTCCCCGCTGTCCCTGAAGCCGCCACCCCTCGGCCTCCCCCATGGTGGGGTTCGGGGCGAACCGCCGGGGCGGCCGCCTGCCCTCGCTGGTGCTGGTGGCGCTGCTGGCGGTGATCGCCGTGCTCGCCTTCCACTGCTGGAACGCGGCGTCCCGCCAGGCCCTGCTGCGGGAGGAGCTGGCCGAGCTGCAGAGCCAGGCCCAGCGCACCGAGGTGGCGCGGGGCCGCCTGGAGCGGCGCAACTCGGACCTGCTGGGCAAGGTGGACTCGCACAGGAAGCAGCTGGAGCAGAAGGAGGCGGACTACAGCCACCTGAGCAGCCAGCTGCAGGCCAGGGACGGCCAGGTGAAGAGGTGCGAGGACGGCAAGGTAAGGACAGGGGATGGCGGGGGGTCCCGGTGCCCTGCATCCCGGGGGCACTGCCAGTCCTCGCCTGCCCAAGGTGTCCCCGCAGCCTCTACAGCCCGGGAGCGAATCGAGGCCCCGAGGCGCTGGTTTGGTGCTGCTGGGACAACTGCAGCGCTCTCTGTTTGACTGAAAACGTCCCCAAAAAGAGCTGAAGATGTCCTGTGTGTATGTGTGTGTGAACAATGAAAATCCCGAGAGATCGCTCGTTTCCAGACGGCTGTTTCGAATTTACTTATTGTTTTTTTAGCTTTCTCTCTCTGCTGAGAATATTTCGTCTTCTGTGATCGTTCAAGAAACCAGACACAGCCGTTAAGCTACATTTTTTTCTAGGGAAATGAAACCAGTGTGGTGTTCAGTAGCACCCTGAGCTTGCCTCTTGGAATGCCTGGTACAGCACTCTCTGATTTTTATGTTGCCAGCGTGTACTTGAGGAAAAAAAAAACCAAACCCAAACAACGCTGCTGCTGACTAACGTGTCATTTTCCTTGGCTTGGAGATGCCAAGCTCATAGAAAATTCAGCTGTCCCTTTCAGTGGGGGTGGCCTGGGGATTTCTTTTGTTGTGGAAGATGAGTGAATGGCTCAACTTTCCCTGTTCTGCTTTCATAACCGTCCTGAACTGGGAAGTTCACGGGGCTCAGCACACAAGTCCTGCTCAGGGGCCGTGTGGGGAGCATTTGCATGCAGGTCATCACTCTGCTCATTGAACACTGCTCTCAAAGTGGGATTTATGGAAATATCACACTCTCCAGGGTAATTGCTGCCTAGGTTTGTTTTTCTGGCCCTTTCTTGTTGCACATTGGATGAGCAGCCTCAGAAAATGCATTGAGTTGTCCCAGAAAAAGCTGAATATGTACATGTCCCATTCCGGAGTTAGACTCCCTTAAACTGATGAACTTCGGCCCTTGTGTGTGTTCAGCAAACACTTTTTTGTTTTGCTTAGATTGCAATAAAAAGTCCAGTTGGCTATGACATGGACTCCTGATCTCTTAAAGGTGTTTTTCAGCCTCAGTGATTCTAAAGCAGTTGGGGTTTAGCCAAGGTACTTCCCCTTGTGTCTGCAAAAGGGCAGTCAGCTTGTTTGGTGTGTTAGTGTCACTGCCTGTGGGTGTGAAACTCCCCTGGCAGGATTCAGGTAAGCTATCAGGCACAGGTCAGGAAGAATTTCTTCCTGGAAAGGGTGGTGAGGCACTGGAACTGCCCAGGGAGGTTTGGAGTCTCCATCCCTGGGGGTGTCCAAGGAAGGCCTGGATGTGGCCTGGACTTTGGACGCTCTGAGTGTGACCCTGCACAGGGCAGAGCTGGAGGGCAGCAAGAGAAACGTGCCCAGTAAACCTCCCAAATTAAATTTAGTGTTAATTGCCTGCAGCATGTGCCCTCTGTCTTCCTTCTTTGTTCCAGAAGCTGCCACTTAAGGCCGTGTGAGCTCATAGCTTTTGTACATCCTCTGTCTTGTGTTCAAAATGCTCAGCATGCCCTAAGAGGCCAGAAAGCAGGATTTTGTCAAAAACCAGTCGCTGGCCTTTTTTCCTCCCGTGTAAGCCAGTGCTTTCTCAGTGGCAACAATGTTGTTTTTTTTTTTTTTAAATCCTTTAAGTGACTTTTCTTAAGTGACTATTACTTCTCTGAGAGTAGCGAATAAAGCTTTGTTTTGGAGAATGAAAGTCTGTCACAAGGAAACAGAAGCAGATATAAAGTGTCTGACTAAAAAAGGCTTGAATGATAATTTTCTTCCTCTCAAAATAGAATTCAGCAAGTATATCTGACTGAGCTGCTTGTTACCTGTGATCTTAGTCCATTTGTGAAATGCAGACAACTGAAATAAAACCCCAACATTGGTATCAAGTGATCACAACAAATTCAGGCTCGTTTTAAGGAAAACTCATTTGAAGATTCTGCTCTGGTGGTTCTCAGTGTCAGTTCTGCTCTGTGCTCCTTTGTCCTCAGCTGAGGTTCTTTGCCTTGTGGTCACATAAATCAAGGGCCTTTCCCAGTGCTGAGGCAACTCCAGTTTCTGCAGCAGCTTCCTCTTGGCTCAGGGATCCCTGGAGCCAAGGCCAAACCCTTGGCTCTCCCCTCCCCTGTCACACTGCACCAGGGTGTTGTTTGCTCTTGGGAGCAAATATGGGAGTGTGACCCAGTGTCTTGTGTTTGAAAGGAAACAGAAAAAGCATGAATTCTTGGGAATTCTCCTGTCCTGTGGTGAGCTCCTGAGGGTCTGTTGGACCTTGGAACAAACAAGGAGTTCTCTTTTGTAGCTCCCTGTGAAAGGCAAGCAGGGGTAACGCCTGCCCTGGAATTTGGGCAGGTGCTGCATGTGCAGGTAGCAGCAGCCTCCTGAGTGCTCCGTGGGTTTTCTGCAGTGTGCTGTTAGGTTTTGGGGTTTTTCCATAGCTTTGCACATCCCTTTGCAATAAGTGCAGTAAAAGGTGTGACTGGCAGCAGTCTGTGGTGGAGAGGTTCCAGGTGGCAGGCGCCCAGCGTGCAGGGAGCACCTCTCATTCTGTACCCACTGCTGGCCCTGCCAGGTGTGGAACACTGCCCTGCCCCTGCCCGCTGCCCAGAAATGTTTGGGATGGAGCTGTTTAGTCAAACATCCCCAGCAGCAGCTGGGTCTGTTCTTTGTTGCCAAAACTTGGTGACTCCCCAGTTTGCAAAGCTGTAGCTTGACAGCAGCAGTGTGGAGTTGTTACATGGCAAGACTCACAACTCAGGCAGCACTGGAAGGTTGCCACATGTCCGTGTACAGGATTTCTGTGGTTTTTTCTCTGTGCAGGGCTCGTTAGGCTACTGAGGGTTTATTTTCTCCATCCCAAGTGCTTGGAAAGGCCCTGAGGAGCCCCTGAGAGCTCAGCACCACAAACAGGTCTAGACCAAAGGAGGACATGGCCCAGGAAGAACTGGACCTGCGCCATGGCTCGTGGAGTGTGGGTTTTGCATGTGTAGGTAGAACAGATCCCATGAATCATAAAAAGGCTTCTTCCTTTTCTATCCTTCAGATGAGGGACGTTTGCTGTCAGCTGAGCTGGTTTGGATATAAATTCTGTCACTTCTCTCTGAAGCTCAAAATCACCAAAAGGAAAGATAGTGTGATAAAAGTGCTGCATGTTCCCATGCAGCTCCTGCACACGGACAGCAGCCCTCCTCCAGCCAGGCACACAGTTATGGGATGAGCAGGAGCCAGTGGGAAGGGTCTGTGTGTGAGGAATTCTCATAGATGAGGGTCTGAAAACAGACCCCGCTACTTCCCAGAATCTCCTTTGTTTGGAGATTTATCAGGCTCTAGGAAACAACTGCATTAGAGTGGGAAGACAGGAAAATGTGATTATTGCCTGTGGCTTTGCAAAATAGGGGAAGATACTTGTTCATTAACACACCAAATCACTGTGTGCACCTGCTCCCCTGCCCTGGGTGGTTGGATGGGGAGCTGGCATGGTGGGTGCCCAATGGCTGGAGAGGCTTGGGGGTGACTTGTGTCTTCTGCTTCCCTGGATGTCCCCAGGGCTGGGCCAGTTGTGCTTTTGAAGTGAAACTCTGCAAGTCCTATCCAGGCTGTCACTGATGGGTGCTGCTTTGTGCATCCTGGAAGGGGGCCTTGAATGCCTCGGTGGGCAGAGCACGGGGCAAATGTGGCTCTGATGTGCCAGGAGGCTCCTTGAGTGTCCCTGTGGGGAGTAATTTTGTCCTCATTTCAGAGCACTGTAGTTGGAGGGCTCAGGTTACTTAAAGATCACATTCCTGGTGGAATTAATAAATGCTGACAGATTAACTGTGGAGCTGGACTTTTCGGTTATGTCCCAGGGTTTGGAAGAAATATGTCCAAGGCCATTTTGTTTATTTTACCGTTTTTTCTGCTTTGTCCCAAATTTTCCAGTTCTGCTTGCTTTCTTTTTTTGGGACAAGCCTTGTGAAGCAGCACTGTGGGAGCTGTGGTGGTGTCTCTCCAGGCTCTAGAACTCTCTTGGCTTTTGTTTTGGGCATAGCCAGGATCCTGCAGGCTGGCACAGAAACTCTGCTGCCCAGGGAAGCTCTGCTGTGTGCCCAGAGCTGTCAGAGCCGTGCTCAGTGGACTCTGTGTGCTGCAGAAAGGCACCATCTCTGCATCTCCTGCAGTGGCTGGAGTCCCACGTCAGGAATGCCTGATCCTACCCACACGGGACAAACGGATCAGCCTGCTCAGAGTGCCTCTCATAACAGCAAAAACACAATAGGAAATACATTTAAGGAATTAATAATTTGATCAAAGGGAAAGCACAGGTGCAGGGAGGAAGTCCTAAAGACCGGGCAGATGAGTTTTGGGTTTTCTTGGCAGGAAATGGAGGTGACTGACACAGACACTTGAGGGACTGTGGGGGGAACTGAAACAGCCCCTGTGTCCAGGTGTGTCCCCGTGTGTGTCCCAGCGTGTCCTGGCTGAGAGGCTGTGCTGGCACTGCAGTGTGCTGTTCCAGAGGTGATGCTGACCTTGTCACCCACGCGTGGCAGCCCTGCTCGGTGACAGCCCTGCTCAGTGACAGCCCTGCTCGGTGACAGCCCTGCTCAGTGACAGCCCTGCTCAGTGACAGCCCTGCTCAGTGACAGCCCTGCAGTTACCCTTTGTGTCACCGGGAAACTGCAAGGAAACGACCACAGCACCTGAGGTGCCTGAGGGCAGGCAGGGATTTTTACCCCCTTTCTCAGAATATTCCACGCATGAATCTTTCTCTTTGTTCCTGCTGATTTTTGTCTTTTTGTACTGACAAAACAAAGCATCTTTACTTCAGGACTTTGTGTACGTGCATTTCTTATTTATTGTGACTATCTTTTTCCTTACTCAGAATGCCAAATTAAAAGCTGTTGTAGAATTTTAGTGGTGTGAGACTCCCTCTCAAAATAAAATGTGTGTTAGGATGTTAGATAGCAACACATAAAAGATTTATTTAAATATAACAATTCTGTTATATCATATGCCTTAGGTAACAATTGGTTTTGCTGTTGATGCTGTTTATTTTTATCTACCTGTGCTTTGACATTGGCTGTTTATTGTCCCTCCTGCAGTATCAGGATGCAGCATATTTATTTTAGTCCAGACAATCTACTTTTTTTGATATAAATATGTTCTGGAATTAAAATTTAAGCCCTTGTTAGCAAAGCCTGGACACAGTGTTTAGTTTGGTGATGTCACTCACAGATCACTAAATACACATTTCTTAGATTTACAGGAACTTGGTGCACGTCACTGATAATCCAGTCCATACCTTGGCTTTACAAAGCAAACAGACACACCTGAGTCTTGCCAGCCCAAACCCTCCCCAGCCTGCTGGTCACCTGCATTTATCCAACCTTTTCTTCCTTCCAGATGAAGCTGCAGAACAACATCTCCTATCAGATGGCAGACATACATCGGCTAAAGGGTGAGCGGTTCATGGCCAAACACACTTGGCAGCCTGAAGCTGTGCATTTTAACTGCCCAGCTGCTGCAGAATGCAGTTCAAATGAAGGACCTGGTGATGCTGGAACATGTCATAATGTGAAATATTGTATTTGTTTCCTGGTGTGGGTAAGTGCAGAGTTGGCTCTCGCTTACTTTGCTGCAGGAAGAACGCGTGTTCTGGCACTGCTGAGTTACAAGGCAGTGGAATCATTTCCATGGCCAAATACACAGTTCAGTAGAGTTTGATCACAAACACTGTGATGGTTATGCTGGGTGAGAGAAAGTCCAGGAAACATCTCTGAATTTCTGTACAGACATGATTATAATGCCTGTGGTGCTGCTGTATTCAGAGTACTTCGGAGTGAGCCGGAACATGCTCGGATGTGAACATTCCTGCACACAGCACATGGTTTCTGCCTGTATCCATATAGCTGCAGCTTAAAATAGTAGGGAGCCTCATTATTTGTAGCCTGAGGAGCAGGGAGAGCTTCTGTGAAGACAGGAAATCTGTGTTGGCTTTGTGGATAGCGGGAAGGTGCCTCCTTTTGTACAGTCACTGCAGACAAGCAGTGTTGGAGCATCCTGCCTGAAGTAACCTGGCAGTGCTTCTGTGTTACTCAGAGTGACAGAATCTTTCAGGAAACTATGGAGATTTCCAGCAGATAAGCGAAATAGCCTTGTACAAGGCTTCTGAATGCAAAGGTACACAAACATTTAGGGGGATTGGCATGGTATCAGAAGAATTTGTCTCTAATTCATTCTGCCATCTGGCATATGTGAGTAAAGTGGCGTCTTCAAATTGGTTTAAGAATCTTTAAAGTATGTCTAGACATGAAACTTGAGCAATTTCTTACTTACTTAGCAGTGTTGGAAATTGTACCTGCCATGGGGCATTTTTTCTTATCTTTCTGTATTCATGCTGGTTTTTGCTTTTTGGCCTAGAACAACTGGCAGAGTTACGGCAGGAATTCATCCGCCAGGAAGATCAGCTGAATGAGTACAAGAAGAACAACACCTACCTGACCAGGAGGCTGGAATATGACAGGTATGTCCTCAGGAATGTTGGTAGCTGCAGGTTGGTGTGTGTGATGGGGACCTGTATCACTAAAAAGTGCTGATTAATCTCGTGTCTGCTGACTCTAAAACACGACTGTGCTTGCTTGGTGATGCACCTGAGCTGACTGTTTGACTTTCAAGTTCTTTGTGGTGTTGTAGTCCTTCCCCCACTGTGAGACAGGAGCTAAGGAAAATCCTGACTTAGTGGAATTGTTCTGCATTTTTAAGTCAATGTATTTTTTATAACATGGAGATTTAGTTCACTAACATGTGAAGGAGTTTAAAGGACACAGTCCTGTGTCACCACCGTTGTTAATTGCTGCCTTCCTAACAGTGTTATTTCATTTGTTTCAACTGAAGCTGAAAGCACCTTGTGTAGATTGAAATTTTAAGTTGACTTCAGCCTTTTAGGTTGATGGTAGAGAAAGAGGGAGAACAAATACCCCTGCAGCTTTGAGAAGTGAGGACAACTTAACTCTTGAGAAAGTGTTTGAAACTTTTACACTCAGAAAGTGTTTCTGTGCTATGCTGAGTGTTTGTGGGACATGGGAGTTTTGGTGGTTGGGCTGATGTCGTGGCTTGCTGGGGAAGTTGGGGCACCTGGCTGTGTATTCAGATCATGTTATTTGAGCTGGGAGCAGTAACTGATAGTGGCACTCGTGCACCTTCTCCGTTGACAGCCAGGGGTGACACGTTGCTTTCCCAGCGGAATTAATATTTGCAGACAGATTAACTGTGGAGCTTGACCTTTTGGTTGCATTCCAGCTTCTGGAGGAAGCATATTCAAGGCCATTCTCTTCATTTTACTGTTTTTTTGGCTCTGTGCCTATTTTTTTCTTGCTGTATTCAGTCCATTCCCACTCCATATACATGCCAGGACCAGACTTTTTTGGACAGACGTCTAGTTATAGCTCAGGTTTGGCTTTTTGTGCCACTTCATATTTTTTCCCATATTTTATTTGTGGGAGAGCAGATCCAACAAATGAAGTGTAACTAATGGTGTGTTTCTCCTTAAGCCTGCAGTGTGGGCAGCAGATCAAGGAAATGAGACTGCAGCATGAAGAGACCATCAAGAAATTAATGGACCAAATTGCACGGGAACAAAAGGTAATGCCAAGAAAGTTTGTGTTGAATGAGAAGAGCCCAAAGCCTGCTGTTTGCCTCAGAGATGTGGAGGCCTGGGACATTTCTTCCCTACCTTTGTGTTCAGCATCCCCCTGAACAGCCCTCCGTGGGTGTTAGTGTAAGAAATCTGCCTGTTGTCTCACCCAGTGCACTCAGCTCGAAGCTGAGGCCAAATTCTTTGCTGTGCTCCAGCCTGCATGATGTCAGTGCTGAGGGTTTTGATTGTTCCTGTAACGTGGATTTGGCTGCTCCAGGGTGGGAGCTGTGTTCTCACAGCCTTACCCAGGTTATTGCACAGGGAGCCTGAGCTCTGCCCAGCCCTCGAGGTGCTAATGGGATGCAAATTGTGGTGGTTCTGGAATGGTATCAAGGGTGTGATTACATCAGACACGCTGCCAGTAGGATTTGGGCCTCTTTCCTGCAAACAGATGCTTAAAATTTGGTTTCCTTGCTTCATCTATAAACATCTCAAATAATAGGGCAGACTGAGAGCAAGTTTCTCACATCTCTTACAGTCTAGAACTGTTTCAAGGCTCTGACCTGAGGCTTAAGGCTGATGTTACCTTACCCTGTTTGTGTTGTACTTAACACCTGTGCATGGCAGTAGAAATGTCCTGCAGCTGTGTTGTGTAGAACATTTTCTGTCCAGCTGTGTTTTCAGACCCCCAGGGTCCAGCTTTGTGCATAGAGGGCTCTACTCCTTGCTTGGTTGATCACTGAATTCATAAATGCAGTTTTGCTTACACAAAGTAATCCTGAATGTGAGGGCATTTATTTTGTAATTTCCAGGGAAGTGTTTAATGTTGTCTCCTTATTTATTCTGACAGGCCACACAAAAAATTCAGTCCAGCAAAGACACTGCAGTCAGCCCCAGCAATGGTGAGCAGGCAGTACCTGAGGCTGCTGCAGAGGTGGAAGATAAAGACAGAGTGAAGAATGAGGAGCCTTCAGAACATGTTGCAAATGGCAAAGGTATTTCCTTTATTGGGCATTTCTGATAGAGAGTGGGCCAGTTGTGTTGCATCCTTTGCCATTTCTCTGAAGTAGAAGAAGGAATTGTTTGGCTCAGATGACTTGATTAGCTGCAGTGATTGTTCTTAGTTAGAGCCTTCCACAAGAGGGAAATTCACTGTTCAGACTGAAGGGTTGGTAAGGCAGAATATCCTTTTCTTGTCTTGCAGAGAAAATCAAACCAGGAGGAGATGCAGGCATGCCTGAAATAGAAGATAATGACCCTGCTAAAGCTGAAGATACTCCCACTGGTTAGGAGAAATACTCTTCATTCTTTCACTTTTGGTGATGTAGATGTTGTGTGTGAACACCATGTGGTTCACAGTCAGTGCAGACTTTTACAACCTCTCTGTGGTAATAAAATTCAAGTGGGGTGTAAAATCACATAATTTCTACTGTGCCTTAGAGGTTTGTATTCTCAGAATGGAATGTTTTGGATAATGCCCCTCCTGAAATCTTGTCTTTTGTATTTTCATTAAGGAAACTATAAAAAAATAGAAGTTTACAGGATTGTTAGAGCAAGACCAGGTAAATGGTGTGTTTGTTTCATGTTAATGCTTTTGTCCCTGTGTTTTGTTTTAGCTTTAAAGAAGCCAATTATTTCAGCTCCTAAAAGTGAAGGTCATCAATCTGTTGTGAATCTTCCAACTGAACAGCCCCATGCTCCAAACCTGGCACCAGGTAAAATTCCTCTTAGCAGGTGGTGAGGCAATATTTTGGTTACAAGAAGAAAACCAAGGACAAATTTCTGTGGGATCCAAGGCTGTATTCTTACCTGGCTGAGGCACTTGGGCTGCTGCTGTATGATCTCTTTTTGTACCCTCCACACCAACAATTTTGACCAATCACAGCTAAATTTGAGTTAGAAGTTCCAAAGATAAGTGCTTCAAGATTCCTCCAGTGGACAGAGTAGTTGAAATGAGTGTATCAAGTTAGAACTGCAGGTGGCTTTTTCCAGTCCTGTCCTGCTGAAATTCTGAGTGTAACTTCCCATTTTAACGTTGTAGGTTTGCCCAGTGACAGTGATGGAAACGCCGACATTGCCAAGCAGATCCCTCCAAATTCTCTCCAGCACCTGAATTTTGAAGAAAACGTGGAGACCCAGAAAGAGCCCAAAATTGAGCCAGACCAGATCAAAATCCCAAAGAGCCGAGTTAGTGACTTGCAGAAGATTAAGCAAAGTAAGTTGGCCAATATCACACACTTCAATATATCTTAAAAATCCCTTCATTTTTTGTTTGTGTAAGTGCCTGTCTGGAAAATAGGGAACATTGCAGAGAGTGGCTTTGGAGAGGGAGCCTGAGAAGGAATATAATCTGTTCCTGGGTAAAAGATAAGCTTTAATGTCTTATTTTTCACATGTACATTCAGTTATTTTAAAAAGTATTTCCTTATTGGAATTTAAGATGTTTTGGAAATCACTGCACGGTTAAATTGGTTAAGTCAGAACTTTGATACGTGCAGAGTTATTCACTTTATTACTTGACTTCAGTACGCTTTTTGGACAATATTGTAAGAATTCAGACAAAACTGAAAACTTTGGTTGTTTTAATATCACTCATGGAACTTTGTGGTGGAGCAGGGCCAAGTGTATTACAAATTGTCACAGAACCTGGGCAGGCCTGGCTTCCACTCTGTGTACCCTGAGTGTGCAAGGCTTGCTATTTTATCAAAGGAAGAAACTTCTGGAGTGAGAAAGCTTCTCATTTTAGTTGTTGAGTTTTTTAGTGGTTCAGTTGTTGGGTTTGTTAGTGGATTGTCTCTCTTCCCTGGTCACGGATTAAATGATGGGGGATAATTATGTAGGCAGGAGCTGGGAAGGAAATGTCTCCATTGTAGGCTGTGAGGGGGTACCTGAGAGTCAGGAATGTCCCCAGTTAGTGTCTTCTCTTTGCTCCTTATTTGGAATAACTCCTATTGTAGGTTTTAATGGTGCAGTGAGGGAGAGGTTATCACAAAAGGAAATGGCTAATCCAGGTTTGTGTAAGGTGCTGTCCTGATGGGCAGTGGCTGTTCAGAAAGGTCCATTGGTGACAAACCCACTCCTGGCCCAGCTCTGGCCCAGCTCTGCAGCTCCCAGCATGGGCAGGTGCCTGGCTGGGTGTTGGTGACTGAGAGCTTTGTAGCAGAGGGTGCAGAGTGGGACTGCTCAGCCTGGAGGAGAGAAGAGTCTGGGGAGACCTCAGAGTCTCTAAAGGGACTCCAAGAGAGCTGGACTGGGGACAAGGGATGGAGGGACAGGACACAAGGAATGGCTTTCCACTGCCAGGGGGCAGGGATGGATGGGAGATTGGGAAGGGATTGTTGCCTGTGAGGGTGGGAAGGGGCTGGGATGGAATTCCCAGAGCAGCTGTGGCTGCCCCTGGATCCCTGGAATGTCCAAGGCCAGGCTGGACATTGGGGCTTGGAGGAGCCTGGGACAGTGGGAGGTGCTCACCAGACTGACTGTGCCCCCTGAGCTCAGTCTGTGTGGGCCTGCTGCATTTCCTGGGATCTCTTCATCACACTTTACCTTTCCTTCTGTCAGCTGCAGTTCATTCAGTGCTTGTTTGTCACAGTGTCTCTGGCTATCCAGACTGGTTTTGATGGAAGCTGGGTACGTGCCCTTGTCTTCCATGGCTCAGTTTGGGTTTAGCACATGCAAATCCCACTGCCCTACCTGGGTACTGTGTGTAATGCAGTGTCAGAAATACCAACAGGATTACTCAATTACACAGGAACAGGCGATGAATAATGTATGGAACTTTGGATTTCTAAACAGAGCATGGGGTTTTTTTGCTTGTTTTATGAAAATACCTGAAACTGGTGTTCCTGTACATTTGAACTGTACTGGGTGTGATTCTGCTGCTTTGCCCCCATACAGAGAAAGCACCATGGTATTGCTTCTGTCCTGGTTTTTATATATGCATTGTTCTAGGGAATAATTTCATCTGTCCATTTTTAATCCTGATGTTGAAATCATTCTCCAGTTTTACTTCTCCAATAGTTGCTTGCACTGGGAATCATTTACCACCTGCCCCAGCAGCCTTGGTGCCCAGTGTGTAAGGGCTGTATCTCACTTTCATCCCAGTTTTTCCATTTATACACAATCTTCTGGGCCAGTGACCTCTGCAGACTCAGAGCTGCTTCCCTCAAGCACTGGGCTGGAAGAGATCTCCCTGTATCCCATTAAACAGCAGCCCTGAGCTGACATCACACCAGTAATCTCTCATCAGGTGCCTGGGTGATTGTCTGCTCATTCCATATTTCCAGCTAATAATGTGCATTGTTTCAGGATCTGAAACAGTTCCTAATTTTTTGTTGGGACATGGAAATACTGGATGTGGGACATTTTGAGAACGGTTAAAGCTTACAAGGAGAGCAGAGTGTGAAGGCAGCTGGGCGGGGAGGGCAGGGCTGTGCTGGGCTCCTCCCGTGCCAGCACGGCACCCCCTGCAGGCACTGCCGGGCAGCCTGGGACTGCTCCGGGCTGTGCAAAGGGCCTGGCCTCAGGAAAAGGGGTACTGACCCTTCCAAGAGTGAGTGCTGCTGTGCTTTTTGGGAAATCCTGTGTTGGTGCCTGTGGGCAATCCAGGCTGGAGCTGTTTGGGTGCTCACTCCAGCCCTTGCCGTGGACAGAGGAGTGTGGGGACAGGCAGGTGTCACAAGGGTGAGTGCTGGGTGCCAGAGCCCATCCTTCCTGCACAGAGGTGCCCCAGGAGCCTCGTTCAACCCCTGCCCCAGCCCTCTCCCTTCTCCCCCTTTCTTTCCAGCTGGAACTGCCTCAGACCCCGACTGCCTCCACCTGTGATCTGCTCTGTGCAGGATCTCCCTGTTTCTTTCCTCTCTGCTGCTGACTCACTCCTTTCCTACTCCACAGGCCGGTTCTTTGATGAGAATGAATCCCCTGTGGACCCGCAGCAGGGTTCTAAACTGGCAGATTATAATGGGGATGATGGGAACGTGGGTGAGTATGAGGCAGACAAACAGGCTGAGCTGGCTTACAATGAGGAAGAGGATGGTGATGGTGGAGAAGAAGACGTCCAAGGTGAGCTTGGGCCTTACCTCCATCCCATTGTGATGAATCCATGCTGAGTTACTTGTTGAATTTGTGTAAAGCCTCTCTGGTTTAGCTGATCCCACATTGCTCAGACAGAACAAACAAGCTGAAATTTGGTCTCACTCTCTGTGGGACAGCAAGGATGCAACAGTCTTGAGTGAGAGGGTTTTGGCACCTTAACTGCAGCTGTCTGTAGTTCCTGCTAGGAAAAGCAAGACTCTAAATTCCAGAAATGGTTTTACCCAAACCCCCAGCTCTGGCCCCTGGCTGGGAGGGCTTTGCTAAATTGTCAAGGAGAGGAATGCAGTGGTTTGGCTCCTGCTCTTGTCACACCTGCCTGGAGCTGGCGTGCAGTGAGGCCTCAGGTGGTGATTCCAGGTGTCACTTTTGTGCATTATACACAGATTCAACAGGCATGTGGTGTTCCTGCTAACCCACCTCGGAGCTCCTGACCCACTGCTGCCTAACACCTGTGTGTGCATGGCCATTCCCTGTCCTGCATGCAGCTCCTGCATCACCTCCCTCTCCTGCCTCTGCCTGCCCTGTCTGCCTTCTCCATCCAGCTGTCTGGGGGTGTTTGTGACAGGCCTGCATGTCTGCAGGGAGAGAATGTTGTGTAAACAGAGAGTATTTCCAGTTAAATGAAGGTGTAAAATAAAGAAGGGGAAAAAACAGGAAATGAGGCAAAAGCCCTACAGGCCCCCTGATTTTGACCCTCATAATGTAAGTTATGTAAGTTAGTAAGTTTTTAGCTGGAGATTTTTCAGACACCATATTTAATTGGCATCTAAGCAAAATGAATGGGCAAAGCCAGTAAAAAGCAGCTGATGTGTGAGCATGCAGCTGAGTGCAGTGTCAGCAGCCTGGGCTGGGCTGGCAGTTTGAAACTCGTGCACAAGTGAAAGAATAGGATGGACCAGAACCTGTGGTGATTAATTAACTTTCTAATGAACTGCAGTGCCTGCTGCTCCAGCTGCAGCCTGTTCTGTGTCCCCTGTGCTCAGGGCTCACACCATCCCTGTGTGTCACACCATCCCTGCTGGCAGCTGCACAGAGGCACAGGGGGATGCAGAGCAGCCTGCTCCAGCTGCAAGTGTCCTTGCCATGGCAGGGAGTGACAGGAGATGGGCTTTGAGGTCCCTTCCCACCCAAACCATGCTGGCATTCTGTGACTGACAGTGATTCTGTCCATGCTGGGGCCATGGGGGCCGTGCTCCTGGTGGTGCTGGGCTGTCATGGGCAGGGAGTGCAGGGTGTGCTGTGTGTCCCTGAGCCCTGCAAACCCTGGCACTCCTGTGGGTGGGCATTTCATAGTTCAGTCCTGTTCCCCTCAGTCAGCAGAGGGTCCTGCCCAGCTCCTCCCTGCAGTATTTCACTGCCTGGGCTTCAGGATGCAGCTCTGGAAGCTGTAAGTGCAGCTGAGTCTGTGCTGGCTGCTGCCATCTGCCTCACTCAGCCTGTGTGCTCTGGACAGCCCTTGCTGTGAAGAAATGTTCCCAACATCCAGCCTGGCCCTCCCCTGGCACAGCTCGAGGCTGTTCCCTCTTGTCCTGTCCCTTGTTCCCTGGGAGCACAGCCAGAGCCCCACCTGGCTGTCCCCTCCTGTCAGGTGGCTGTGGGTGGCTGCCACAGGGTGCAGGGATGCAGCAGCCTGTCCCTGTCCCTGTCCCCATGCCACACAGCTCTCGCTGTCCCTCAGAGCTCTGTGCTGCTCCATCAGTGTGAGTACCTGGCTGTGGGGCCTTCAGGCAGCAGGGGTGCCATGAACAGCTACAGTGACAGTGACATGGGCAGCATTCCTCAGTGCCACCTGGGAAAGGGTGGGTGTGGTACAGCTGTGAGTGGTGGAAGAATGTTAAACCCCAGACACTGGGCTTGTGTAACTTGCAATGTGAGTGGTGTTTGGAAAAACAGAGCTCTGGCTGACAGTGACCCCATAAAACCATTTCCCATCCAGGTGGGGTCCCTGCAAGGTCCCTGCTCTGGTGGCTTGGAATTTGGACTTGGGGGAGATCCTTTTCCTGATGGACCCCTCTGTGTCTCTGTACAGACAGACTGGATTGAGAGCTGCTAGTAAAGGTTAAAGGGGGACTTCTGGAAGCTTCTTGCTGAGGGATGGTCTGAGCAGAGTCTGGTACTGCCTCAGACCACATTTCCCAGACTTTGTTCTGTTGCTCCTTAGTAACTTGTTATGTTGGCTTGAGTGTGGGCAGTGGTGCTTCCAGGGACAGTATTCCAGAAGTGTCTGCTTCAGGCTTTATACTGATTTGTCTGCAGGGCAGGAGAGGGCACAACTGGGAGGTTGGAGGGTGGTTGGTTATAATTGTATAGGGAGGGAAAAAAAGGAAAGAATTTCTGTCTAAAAGCTGTCAGGAAAACATCACCCAGATCTGCATCAGGCTGAACAAAGCCCATGGCATGTGCTACAAAGCCACTGGACTCCACATGGTTTCTCTTGCCTCTAGGAATGTGCAGGCTTAGATTGAAATTATCCAGGGAGAATACCCAGTTTGGGGGCTGTTCCTTGGGACAGGATGAGCACCCAGCCTGGTTCCTTCCCTCGGCACCTGCTGAAGGGAAAGGGGATGGTTGAAGGTGGCAGCTTCTAAATGTTTGTTAGCAGTGGCTGGATGGTGGAGGGGTAGGAACTCCAAAATGTCCAGGTGCTGTGGTGGCACTTTCTTATGGAACAAACCTGTGTCATGCAAGTGAACTCCAGCCTTTTGCTGCTGGAGCAGCTCCTCAGGTCCCTGCCTGGCTCCCAGGGTGCTGGGTGCTTCAGGGGTGCTGGCTGTGAAGGTGGGGAGAGCTCCAGGCAGCTCCACAGCCAGTGGAAGATGGGGGAACTCAGCTTGGATTTCCTTTGCTGTGAACAGGAGTCTTTCCTGATATAAAGGAATAGCTCTGAGGTGCAGTAGAAGCTCATTAGTTAGAATAAATGGAAGTTTTAGGGATTTTTCACTTTTGGAGGGAAGGAAGCCCTTGGTCTGGAAGGGGTCCCAGTGACTTCCCTGTGCTGGTCCCTGAGGTTTCCAGCCTCTGTGAAGCCTTACAGTGTCAGCTCTGGGAATGGCACTTCCAGCAGGAGTTGGGTTATAGTGGGGGAGTTTGAAAGCTTGCTAGGCAGTGTCAATGCCCAGCAGCTGGTGTGACTGTGCTGCAGTGTCTGAGGTCAGGCAGTCTGTGAGCTGGGGCTGCCCTGCAGCCAGGGATCCCCTCTGGAGCTCTGACAGCCGGGCTGGAAGCACAGCCACACCTCCTGTCCCTGCTGGCTCCATCCCTCAGCAGCCACGGCCAGCTCAGTGCTGTGCCCTTCACCAGCATGTCCTGGGGAACTGTGCTTTGGTATCCTTTCAGTGAGAGCACATCAGATCTGATCTGAGTGTTTCAATTGCAATCTAATTCCAATCTGTAATTGCAGATGATGAGGAGCGAGACCTGCAGAACGACCTGGGGGACTACGGCAAGTCCCGCCTCGGTGACGGGGTCCTGTAGGGCACAGAGAGCTCAACCCAGGAACCTGAGGTGCTGCAAACCTGGACCTGTTTTACTCCAGTGTTTCCTACGTCCAAGGAAGCTGAGGATCAAGTGCTGAGTGTGCTCAGCAGGTGAAGAGGACCCACTCTGTACATATGTACATATTTGTACTGTTGCAGGTTGTATTAAACCCACATCTTTGCTGTTATGTGGAGCTGGTTACTCAGCCTGGTCCTTACCTAAAATAATCACTACACTTGAACCCAGTCTACAAACACAGGCTGAACTGTTTCTGCCACGTAGAACACTTGGAGCCTGGAGAACTTGTACAGTTTGTACCTGATGTAACAAAGCCACTGTGGAAGCCATGTACAGCCAAGAACTCCTTTTCTACAGTCCCACCTGTGTGGCAGAACTGCTGCTCCCAAGTGCTGGGGTTCATACAGCAGTGAGAATGGAACTCCAGAGGGGCTGGGAACTGAACAGTTCAATAACTGCTCCTTCCTCACTGCAACCCAGCACCACATCCCACTGAACTCCTGAACAGTGACCACATCTCGTAGCTAGAGCTGGAAATCTATAGTAGGACTTGAATAATTTGATACATCCCAAAAAGGTTGTGCAACTAATAGCTCAATTTAAAAGGTGATACAAATAATTTACAGCTTGTAGGAAATCTTTGTTAAAGAGAGTAAGTGTGTCAGTGAGAGACATGTCTCCAGCAGCTGTGCCAGCCCCTGGATGGAAGGAACAGCCCTTTCCCAGGTAAACACACTGTGGGTGTGTCCCAGAGTGTCCATCCCAGGTCCAGCCACTCCAGTTAATTTCCAGTTTGATCCCTTGATCCTGAACACCTACCACATCCCACAGTTTGGTTTTCTCCATCAGATCTGTAAGTCAGACCCTTTTCTGTACTCAAGCACTTTCAGAATCGATGGAGATGATTCCATTGCTCTGCAGTGGTGGGGACAAAGGGGATTGTCCCCCCTGCTCCTCCAAGGGCTCCTGTGCACACAGGTTGTAGGCCCTGATGAGGGGGACTGAAATCCTGTGCTCTGGTGCTGGGCTGATGTAATGGGTCAGGTTTGCTCCTTGCCAGCTCAGTGAAGCTCTTAAATAAAGTTCAATGCTTGTACAATTATGTTATGGGTTTTTAAGACACTTTATTACTACTTCAAGTGTCAATGGCAAAAATGTTCCCCCCAGTTTCTGCATTTCAAAAGTGGAACTCCATCTCAGCGCTGTGTCCAGGCTCCAGCTGAACCCCACCTTCTCCAAAGCAGTGCAGCATCACACAGCACAGCTTGGGAGGGCCCCTAAATTAAAGAGCTGCTTCTGAAATGCTGAGATGAAACTGTTCTGTATTCACAGCTTCACTGCTTTTCCCTTCCCTGCCCACCAATAGCACCATCCCTCTCGTGCTGCTGTGCTGGAGGTGGGTTGCTCCACGTTCCTCCTTCTCTGCCTTTTCTTTTTCATTGCGTTCCATGTTTTCTGTTTTTTCTCCTCTTTCCATCACAGTGATTACTCTGCTTCGCCCTGGTGAGGCCACAGCTGGAGTGTTGTGTTCACTTCTGGGCTCCCCAGCTCAGCAAAGACAAGGGGCTCCTGGTGAGGGCCTGGGAGGCCACAAAGATGATGAGGGGTCTGGAGCATCTCTCAAAGCAGGAGCTGTGGATTCACAGCTGTCCTGCAGCCGGGCACCGCTCGGGCTCTGAGCACCAGGAATGACAAACCAGCTCGGGTTTGTTTTGAAAACGCTGTTCCGACACCCCTGTGCCGTTTGTGTGGAGCCAGTTCCTGTTTCCATGGCAATGGCAGCACAGACAACGCTGACAGATCTCGAGCAGCTGCTTCCCTCAGCACCCAGCCAGACTCGGAATCAAACCGGCTCTCACATTCCCAGCTCCACGGGAGAAATGCAACAAAGCCTCTTCCCCCACTGCCCAGCCCAGCCTTTCACCAGCACGCCCAGGTAGCTCCAGCAGTGCCCCCAGTCCTGGCTCTGAGGCTCCAGTTATAAATCCCTCTGCATCCACGTGGCAATGCATTTAAAACAAGGAGCAGGGAGCTGAGGCTCGGCTGCCAAGGCTGAGGGATGAGTTCAGGCAGTGTGAGAAATGCAGGCACCTCCACCCAACAGCCAGAGGAACAGCTCCTGTTACTTCCAGCCACTCCTAGCTGCCCAGTTTTGGAGGTTTTCAGCAAAAACGCTCTGCCAAAGCTTTCCCAAAGTCACATGGATCCCACAAAAACAAAGAATCACTGAGGAACCCATTTTAATTTCAAAATGAGGGCAGGATCTTGCCAATGGTGAAACCCAGTTCTGGATGAAACACACCCTCACATTTTTCAGCAATTTAATAGCCACTAAGAGCTAAAGATACTTTGAAGTGACAAGAAGCAAACAGACACAAGGTAACGTTTTTTGCATTTTATTCAATGTAATCATTTTACATTTTCATGCATGCAAACCCAGCAACAGTGGGAAATCCAAAGCCTGCAGGACAAGAGCTTGTGAGTGAGGATTCTGCAGGAGAACATACAGAAAGTACAAAAGGTTTTCTTCTCTATAAATCCATTTACTGCCCCTGGTTACAGTTTGCACACTGGGTTGAACAGTGCTGATTCATGTGGCCATTCTGGAGGTCCCGAGCTCTCTGCAGGACTTATTTCCCTGTACACACACATCTCTGAAGAAATTCCCTGTCTGAAAACTTTCTCCTTTATCTCTATTAAGGAGAATTTCCACATGCCATAAATCTGCCAGCTGCAATCTCTGCTCTGGGAGATACACAGAGCTTTCAGTAACCTGGCACTCAGGTATGGAACTGAAAGTACCCTGGGACCCTTCCTTGAGGAGACTGACCAAGACACTTGAAAGGACCAGAAGTCTTGCTGTGATGAACTAGGAAATGTGAGATTGGGCACTCTGTAAGGAGGAGCAGTGTCCTGCTGTTCCAGCTGGCTCCAAGGCTGAGGAGCCCAGATTCCTGTCATTTAAATAAAACAGGAAAACAAACCCACGAAACCAACCGGGGCCATCTCTCCCTATTTATGAGACTGTAGTGGAATTTTCAAGCCAGCCAGAAACAGAGGGATGATATTTATGCCTGAACTTCTTTATGCCAATATAGAAACCATAATACTCCAATTCCTCAACCTATATGAAACCCTGTGTAGCCACACTGGGATTACTGGGATGGATAATCTACAGTTCAGCTTCCCAAAAGCAGGTTTGACTGCTCGTGGCTGTGCTTTTCCATCCCTGGAGGAATGCCTCGTGCCACTCTCCAGTGCTGCACTGTGCCAGATCAAACACAAGGTTCACTGCCGTGTGTTTCTGTGGGGATTGGGAGCAGATGAATCCCTGCTGCTGTCAGCTGGAGTGTCTGCAGTGAGAACAGCCAGTCTGGAGCTGCTCCTGGACAGCCAGATTGGCTCCCAGACACCAGGGATGGAGGAGCAGCACAGCCTGGGAGCTGCTTCTCTTTTAACTCTGGTTCCCTTCACAAAGGCAAAAGGAACAGCAAACACTGCAAATGGGCAATAGTAAGATAGAAACCCAAAGAAGACTCCTGAATTTGCTGAGAAGTGCCAGATGCTGAAGTTCAACTGAAACTGGGATAAACCCCAGCCCTGAGCTGCAGATGCTGCAAACAGCTGCCCAAGACACTGAACCTGCCCCACATCAGCTCTGCCTGAGCAGGGAGCTCACTCAGGAGCACGTTGGTTTACAGGATGTACAAACACAGAGCTGAGGGCTCTGCAAGGCTCAGGGCAAAGAGAGGAAATCCTAAACCATGAGGGATGGCCTTCAAGGAGCAGGCAGGATCCCACTGCAGGAACAACTGCACGTTTCCCCTGCCGTTTTTCTGTGGAGCAAACACGCTCCTCGAGTGTCTCAGTGTGACTGGAGCCCAAATCCTGTGGCAGAGGGCAGCCCACTGCTGCCAGCTCAGCCTTTTCCTTGGCCCAAACAGACATTCTGAGCTCCACAGGCCCCGTGTGCCAGCACAGGAGTTTTACACTTCCCACACGGAGCTGAAGCTGTCTCAGGTACAGGGACGTGCAGGGTGCAGCAGGGAGGGACCTTTGAACTTCTCCCTGCGCAGCAACACCATCAGCAAGATGATTTTCCATATTCCCTTTCCTGCCAGTCCAGGCCCCTCTCCCTGAATCAGCACCAGGGAACTCGAGGAGAGCACAAGGCAGTGTGAAAAACAAATTCTGATATCCTGTAACACAGAAAAGCCAGTTCTTATTGCCATAAAGATCAGTTTGAACCCTGAGTCACACGTTTAATCTCTTCTCAGAGTGTTTCTGGCCATGCTGGTGCTCACACAAATACCTGCTTGCTTTGAATCTTGCTGGATCATCTCCTCTGGCAGCTCGTTTAGTTTTAATTACATGGCTTGAGAGAGTATTTCCACCCACCATTTCCCAAAACTCCCACTTTCTAAGTATCAGTGAATGTCCTTTTGGGCTCACAGTGTGAGACATCACACAGTTGAGAGTCCTCCTCAGGGACTGCCAAACCATCTTAACGAGGCTTTAACGTGCCCAAACTGACCTTTTTCACAGCTGATCATTCACAAAATATTCACAAGAAATACTTGAATGCTCTAAAGGAATAAGGTCCCTGTTCTGAACGAGTTTCCACTTCCTTCCTATGACCTCTTTTCTATGGTAAAATTAGCTTTATAGTGTCTTCTGTTAAAGACAGACTAGTAGAGTCCTGTGACAGAATGCTAAAATAAATCTTGGCTTCACAGCAGCAGATGTGCTTCTCTTTAACAAGCCAATAAATATTTTAGGTGACTAGAGAGCTGGGACTTCTATAATCTGATCCACGTTCAAAAGCTAAGCAGGGAGTCAACAGGTACCAGGAAACACAACACCCGTGTAGGTTTCTTTACTGCTAAATTAGAGGATGCCAGATACTCCTGTAAAACCCTTCCATTCTGGGCAATACCTCGAGATGTTATCCTGGCATAACACTGGGTGAACCTGAGAACTGATTTCTGTTAAAAAGACTGGTGAGTAAAAGTGATCATCAAGAGAAAAATTAGGATATTCAAGTTCAGTAGCACTGAAATGAGAAACGTAACCTCCCTACATCCTCCTATACTGCAAGAGATGGCCAAGCTGCTTCATTAAGCCCTTCAAACAGTAAAGCATGCAGCATCCTCAGCATTTCACACACAAAGAGGCTGCCTAGGAAAAAAAAAAAAAAGAGAAAGCGGAAATAAAACTTCACACCAGACTCCACAGGCGACTTAAAACAGCAACCGAAACCGCAAGCCAGCGCTGCCCTACGCTCTGGGAACGGGACGGAGGGCGAGCCAGCAGGGCCGGGCCGGGGAGCGGCGGCGGGAGCGTCCGGCGGTGCCCGGGGGAGCGCGGGGAGGGGCGGCCGGAGCAGGG
>VZTZ01027019.1:8048-26413 GCA_013400955.1 Drymodes brunneopygia
CCAGAGCTTCCCAAGGCTGCTGCATTTCCAAAGCCTTGGCTGTGCTCTCCCCGTGGAGGAGGAAGGGATGATGATTTAGCATCTGGAACATTCCCTCTCCCTTTGTTTTTCCCAAACCCAGCTTTCATCCCAGCTCTGCATTCCCACCTGAGGAGTGACCCCCTCATTTCTGGCAGCGTTTCTTTTCCACATTACCTCACCAGTTTCTTCACGTTTCCCCCTCTCATCTCTCCCTGAGGAGCTGCTGCCTCCCTGTGTCACCTCCCTGCGCCTCGGGTGTGAGCCAGACTCTGATTCCAGCCTCAGAATTCCCAGATTTTTCCCTGCTGAGAGAGGTTTTCCCAAGGCTTTCCAGGTGTGCTGTTCATATCTAAAAATACTTTAACCTCAAGGAGCCAGCTTTGAAATAAAGGAGAAACCTCAAAGTGAGCCGTGAGTGGTTTGGACATGAAACCACAAAGAGTGTGAGGGATTATTTTATGATCCCACTGCTGCTCCTCAAGGATTGGGTTATTCCTAATTCCTGATTAAAGCCAATTTTGGCCGATACCAGCTCAGCTTCCCTGGGAAGATCCTTCCACGTCCTTCAGGATGGAGGAAATGCTGATTTATTTATGGCAAAACAATGTTTTAATAACCAGCAGCATAAAATAATCAGTGTTTAATATCATCTCTGGCAGGTGAAATACAAAAACGCACGTTATCTCCATTATAAAAGAGCCTTTTGTTATTACATTTTTCTTGTCATGCTCGCCTAATTGAAATGCCCATAATTAATAACTCAATCATCAAGTAATACAGTGATTAAATGCATGCAGTGAAAACAAAGAAAGATATTGGTATAAGGTAGTGGCTGAGTATCACCAATAATATATTTCAGGAACATCTACATCAGGGTAAAAATCAAAAGAAACAGCCCGAGATATAAAATGCAGAGATGTATTTTCACTTCTGCTGTACAAAAACATCGTCACACTTTTTTGTGCAAAAAGAGATAAAAATAAAGTCCTATTATACAACATGGTCAACTGAGCAAAAAAAGATTTTTTTTTTTTTTGCGGAAAATAAAAATATTATTCAGTACAAAAAAAAAAAGAGTCTGTGGAGAATGTACCGTACACAGCACGTGTGTAACTCGTTAAAGTGGTTTCAAATGAAGGATCTCGATTGGTTCTACCTGAATGGGATTTTTAATGACACAAATGGTGCATTTCTAAGTGGAAAATCAGCACTAATTCACATTATTAGGCACGATTGCTATCGATGGATTTGCTGCCCGATGGAATGTGAGTCTCCCTTTTTTTTTTTCCAGGGTTACTGGAGCCAGAGTCACTGAAATGACACAATAAATATTCCTGGGAAAGCTGATTGTCATTTATAAAAAAATCGTGGTTTGGCTTTTCCATTACACAGTTGCATAGCAACAAAAAGGATACAAAATTCCTGCTTGAGCGAGCGGGTGGTGAAACGTTACCTTTGGAGAGGTTGGTTCAGGTTCTGAAATTAAAGCCCTTTAATTTCATTTCCTTTAAGGCAATTCCTCAAGAACTCCAGCTGTCCTTAGCAGCCAGCAGCAGAGGAGGTTTGGAGACTGCGAGCTGATAAACTCCAGCGTTTGTGCTGTCACATAAATGACATTTTTTGGTCTGAACCTGAGCTCAGGCTCCCAACTCAACCAAAGACCAAAATCCCACCTGAAGCAATGGATTCAGCTCTCAGATCACATTTTGACGCACAACCCTCGACTGCAACATTTACAAATATTTTCCCTATTGGCACTGAAATTGCACGCCCAGATCTCCAAATCTTTGCATCTCCTAAAAAAAGAGACAAATATTAAAATACGGTTTTCAGTATTAAACAACAAAAAAAAAGTTCCTGTGTTTTAAACCACGCCGGAGGTTTAAAAAGCTGTGAAAAAGCGTCGGATAAAATGTTTTTATTTTTAAAAAAACCCCTCCAATTCCCTCTTTGAATTGTCGGTGGCGCTTGGAGAAGCGTGGCCGAGGCTGAGCATTCCCACCACGAGGATCTGTCTGGTCGTGCCTGCCCATCCTGGCGAGCAGTGAAACTTCACAGAAGACACTTTGCTGCAATGTCTGTCCAACAACAACAACAACAACAACAACCAGAAAACGGATCTTTAATAATAAAATATCTGAATAGAAAAAAAAAAAAAAACCCAAAAAAAAAAATCTTTCCTCCCGCTTCCGAGCCCGCGTGGTGGTGGCAAAGAGTTCTATTTACAGAGGCCTCCCGGCGTATTTACAACTCCGCCGAGATCACC
Source organism: Drymodes brunneopygia (assembly GCA_013400955.1). Lineage (NCBI taxonomy): Eukaryota > Metazoa > Chordata > Aves > Passeriformes > Petroicidae > Drymodes > Drymodes brunneopygia. Next base: position 10,336 of record VZTZ01027019.1, read on the forward strand.
GAGTCGTTGGGTCCGTGCATGCTGGAGTCCCCCAGCAGGGAAGGCTGCTTCGAGTCCATTTTGTAGGGTTTTTGAGTTTTATTGCCAAACACGGCCATGCCCATGCCCGCCGGGTGGCTGGGGATGGCCATGTGGGACAGCAGGGGGATGTTGGCCTCCTGGTTGGAGCCCGACGACGGCAGGCTGGTGACGTGGCCCGTGCTGGTGGAGCCGCTGGCGCTGCTGGGCGAGCGGCTCTTGGGCGGGGGACAGTGCTGGATCACCCTGGGGGGAGCCTGCGGGGGGTAGTGCGGGGCGGGGAAGGCGGCGTAGCCCGGCGGGATGGGGTACCCGTTGATGGGGATGTAGCGCTGGTTCTGCGGCAGGGCCGGCCCCATGAAGCCGGCCAGCTGGCCCTGGGGGATGCCCTGCGCCGGGAACATGTAGTTGGGGTACCGGGGGTTGCTGAGGTTGCTGACGGGGCTGGCGCTCAGGGACGTGGTCTGGGTGGTGGCGTTGCCGCCCGAGGGGGTGGTGGAGCTGGTGTGGCTGGACAGGCCCTCCCAGGAGCGCAGGCGCGCGTGGATCTCCTTGAAGCGCGGCCGGCGCGAGGGCAGGTCGTGCCAGCACTCCGTCATCAGGCTGTACATCCTGGGGGGACAGTCCTCGGAGCACGGCAGCAGCTGCCGCTTGCGGATCATCTCGATCACCTCCTGGTTGCTGAACCCGTAGTAGGGCTGCAGGCCGAAGCTGAAGATCTCCCACAAGACCACGCCGAAGGACCAGATGTCGGAGTCGGAGGAGAACTTGCCGTACATGATGGCCTCGGGGGGCATCCAGCGGATGGGCAGCAGCGACTTGTTCTGCACGCGGTAGTAATCGGCCGAGTAGATCTCGCGGGACAGCCCCAGGTCGGAGATCTTCACGTGCAGCTGCTCCCCGATCAGGATGTTGCGGGCGGCCAGGTCCTTGTGCACGAAGAAGTGGCCGGCCAGGTACTCCATGCCGGCGGCGATCTGCACCGCGATGTGCAGGAAGTCGCCGTGGTCCAGGCTGGATTTGACGGTGCCGTCCTCGTCGCTGCTGCAGCCCACGTCGGAGTGCGGCGAGCGCATCACCAGGAACTCGTGCAGGTCGCCCTGGTTCGTGTACTCGAACAGGAGGCACACGGGCTGCTCCTGCGTCACCACGCCCAGCAGGCACACGATGTTGGGGTGGTGCAGCTCGGCCATCAGCGACGCTTCCTGCTGGAATTCCGCCCACTGCTGAGGGTTGTTGAAGTCCTTCAGGGTCTTGATGGCCACGAGCTGGGCGTGGTCCATGCCCGGGAGGTAGAGGTGGCCCTTGTAGATCTTGCCAAACGCGCACTCTCCCAGCTCCTCCATGAAGCGAACGGCGGAGAGGGGCAGCTCCTTGGCTTTACTCTGTGAGAGAAACACCAAAAACACACCAGGACTGAAAACACAGCTTTTTTAACAGTGAAATCTCGTGGTGCAGGATGTGTGGGAGCCAAGGAGAGGGGCACAGGAGCACTGACCCCCACAGGACACCAGGATCCAAACAGGATCTCCACGCTCCAAAAAGGAACAAAAAGAATTCCTTTCCATCCTCTGCACAAGGTCAGATACAAGCATTGGACCCGAGTATATGCAGGAACCATCAGCATCTCAGCACTTGGCCTTGGGCATTTCTGTGCTTGCAATTGAATGTGACTAATTTCAGGAATTGAGGCAATTCCCATGCTCTGAGAGCTCCATGCTGAAGTGTTTTCTGGGCCAGGGCCTGGAGTTTTAGCAGGAACAAAAATGATTTTGTTTTAAAAACCACGTCCTTGTAGCCAATTCTGCCTTGGCTCTGCAGTTAACCCTTCCAGGTACAGCACAGGCTCTTTCTCTTCCCACTATTTCTGTTCCCACTGTTTCTGTTCCCCTGTCCAGGGAACCATCCTGAAACTCTGACAGTGAGTTTCCCAAAGGAGCAAGGCAAACCTTTTAAACATTTATGGCCCTTGGGTGTGCAGGTATTCACTCCTGGGCCATAAAGAACCCACGTTATTCCCAACTTCCACTTGTGCTTGTAACACCCAAAGCCAAAGCTCTTTTAGGGCCCTCAGTAAAGCCACAGGTAGTAATTTAAGGTTAATGAGTTTGGGATCCAGGTTCTGTAAATTAGTGTAAACATTGGCATTTGCATTCCTGAAACCATGCAAGGGCAGCTTTCCAGTGGCAATGTGGGAAAAGAGCTGACATTTCAGATAATCATGAAAAAAACCCATTTTAACACGAATTAATTCTAATTGTATTGATCACTTATGACTTTTGGACAAACACTGCATTAATAATCATAATAATGATCATGATAATAATAATAATAATAAAGCCATTTGAGCAGGCAGCCCAGTAGACTGCACAGTGATGGCAGGAAATTAGCTATATTGTCGAGGAACAGATGGTTTATATTACCCAAATCCTTTAGGCTAAAACTTGTTTAGGTCTGGCATATTGTAAATTATATTTTAGTAATGAAAGTGAAATGACCTCTGTCTGACCCGAGCCTGGGCCCGTCTGTTTGAACCAACGGGGTGGAAAACTGGGGGGAAGAAAATGAAGTCATAAAGTTTTGGCAGGAAGGGCTCATTTGGAGGGGAGAAGTTGTAAATCTGCTCGGCTTTTGTTTGACAAGTATTTGTCACACACGGGTGTCCAAAATGTAGGGAAGTGTAAAATACACAAGAGGCAGCAGGTCAGGGGAGAGGGAGAGGGAAATCCAACCCTTCCACCTCTTCTTCAGCTCCAGGACAAGATGGATTTAATTTATTATATTTTTGAAGGCAATTAAAATCCCTTAAAACTGGAGGAAATGCTTACATTCCTATTTATCCAAGCAAACAACTGCCTCGCTGGGAGCTTGGAGCTTCAATGTGTTTTCACCCAAAGCTGACATTGATTTTAAAAATACGATTCCACTTCCTTTCCTTGAAAATATTGTTTGAAAGGCAATCAAAACACTGGAGACAGGCAGAGCTGGCTTTCCCAGTGGGAAAATCCCCAATTAGCATAAATAAAATGAAAATATTCTTGCAGCACACGACTGGGAGAGAGAGAATGGCCAATATTTGCAAACATTTCCAGGTTTCTGTGCCAGCAGGAAAGGTGGGAATTGCATCCTCAATAAAAGGATGCTGAAATTCCCATTATCATCAGTTTAGCCAGGATTGCACCCCAAATTCCCAGCAGAACAGGGAGAGAGGAGCAACCCCAAATTTAACAAAATATTCCAGGAGTTTGGATGCAAGGAGCAGTTTGGACAATGACTTTATTAAATTATTTTTTGTACTGCTACCAACATTTTGAGATAAAACTACTCCAAGCTGTACAGGAAAGCTGGAATTGGGAACTTCCAAGGAAAATGAAGATAAATTCACCAGGCCAGTGTGTGTGGGATTGAGACACAGATTTTTCTCTCTAAAATGCTTCAAAAGAACAAAGCCCACCAAATTCCAAATGAACAAAGCCCATCAAGTTCTTGAAGAGCCATAAAATATCCTGAGTTGGAAGGGAAGGATCAAGAGCCTTGGCATGATGTGAAAAACAAGGGAAAGGCTCTTCCAGGGCATTCCTGTGCCTGTGGATGGCAGGAGGAATTCCCAGCCCTGCCCTGGGTGGCACAGCCAGGTCTGCACCTCCCACCAGGAAATCAGGAGCACCAGGTTGGTCACATTTAAATTGAAATGATTTAAAAATTTCTTCCTGAACCTGGGGCTGTGGTGAAGCCAAACACCAGCAGCAGGAGCTGCAGGCAGAGCTTTGGGGCTGTTTTGGTCATTTCTCCTTTTCACTGGAAGGACAAGCCTGAAAACCCAAGGAACAAATCTTTCCAAGGTGATTTCAGGTGAGTGAAAGGTGCAGATGAACAGAGCAGAGCCATGGAAAGCTGTCCGGGGGAAATGCTGAATCACACCTTTACCTGTAATTCTCTGTCACTTAAATGAGGTGTTTTAGAGATGCAGATGATGTTTTGTGTGAAAAACAAGGGAAAGGCTCTTCCAAAGGAAAGGCTCTTCCAGAGCATTCCTGTGCCTGTGGATGGCAGCAGGAATTTCCAGCCCTGCCCTGGTGGCACAGCCAGGTCTGCACCTCCCACCAGGAAATCAGGAGCACCAGGTTGGTCACATTTAAATTGAAATGATTTTTTAAAAACTCCTCCTGAACCTGGGGCTGTGGTGAAGCCAAACACCAGCAGCAGGAGCTGCAGGCAGAGCTTTGGGGCTGTTTTGGTCATTTCTCCTTTTCACTGGAAGGACAAGCCTGAAAATCCAAGGAACAAATCTTTCCAAAGGTGATTTCAGCTGAGTGAAAGGTGCAGCTGAACAGAGCAGAGCCATGAAAAGCTCTCCTGGGGAAATGCTGAATCACACCTTTACCTGCAATTCTCTCTCATTTAAATAAGGTATTTCAGAGATGCTCCAGGAAGGGATTTCTTGCTTTGATCACACAAAAACTCCGTTATTTCTCCAGGGACACACAGGAATCACCCCCTTGGTCCAGCACACGCTGAGAAAACCCTCCCAAAAACTACACAAATCACAGGCTGGAAATCACCTGAACATCTCAGTGCTGGGCTGTTTGAGGCATTCCCCTGCCTGAGGAGGCAGGAATTTGGGGTTACCTTTGGTTTGTAGGCGTTGAGCATGGACATCTCCACGTTCTGCCCCCGCACGTGCTTGGGCTGCCTCTGCACGGGAGGGGACGAGGATTTCTGGTTGTTGCGACAGATGCAGATGAAGAAGAAGAGCAAGGCTATGGCCAGGGGGATGGTGACACTTGGCACCAGGATGTACAGGATTTCCATTTTGTTCTTTTCCTTGGAATCCTTGTAATCTGGTTCAGAGAGAAGAAAAAAAAAAACCAACCATGAGTGAAGCATCCCACGGAGTCAAACGCATCCCTGGGTCAGCTGAAAGTGTTAAAGGGAATAAAGCATCCTGTTTATCTTGCTGGAATCCACCTGGAATGCTGATTTATTTAATTAATATTAAACAGAAAAAGGACTTTGTGGAGTAAAAGTTCTGTGAGGACACAGGGACAGGGACAGATCCTCTACTGTGAGTGCCCCGGGCACAGAGACAGGGACAGGTCCTCCATCCTGAGTGCTCCAGGGACAGATCCTGCACCCCAAGTGCTCCAGACACAGGGACAGGGACAGATCCCCCATCCTGAGTGCTCCAGATCCTCCATCCTAGTGCTCCAGGCTCAGGGACAGGGACAAGGACAGATCCTCTATCTCAAGTGCTCTGGGCTCAGGGACAGGGACAGATCTTCCATCCTGAGTGCCCTGAGCACAGGGACATCCTCCACCCCAAGTGCTCCAGGCTCAGGGACAGGGACAGATCCTCCACCCCGAGTGCTCCAGACATGGGGACAGGGACAGGGACAGATCCTCCACCCCAAGTGCTCCAGGCTCAGGGACAGGGACAGATCCTCCACCCCAAGTGCTCCAGACATGGGGACAGGGACAGATCCTCCACCCCGAGTGCTCCAGACATGGGGACAGGGACAGGGACAGATCCTCCAACCCGAGTGCCCCAGGCTCAGGGACAGGGACAGATCCTCCACCCCGAGTGCTCCAGGCTCAGGGACACTGAGCCTGCCCTGCTCTGCTTTCCCCGGAGCATTCCCAAGGTTTAGGCTGGAATTAGACCCGGATTAACACACTCACTGCAGGGGACCTCGGAGGATCCCTGGAGCCCAGGCTGTTTCCGAATGGGGAACTGGGAATGCCTGAGGGGAGTCTGGGAGAACAGGGGATGTTTTATTGTCCCTGCAGGGTCACTCTGGTCTGTTTGTCTGTGTTTTCCAGGCTGGATTTGTCCAAGTGCTCAGCGGCCCACACAGATCTCTTTTATGCACGTCATTAAACATGAACTTGATCTGAAGCTTGGGCTCGGCTCAAATTGTGACAGAGGCAAAGTTCAAACGGCTCTGGATGTCACTTTGTGTAACCCCTCTCCTCTTTCAGGCTCACGCTGTCCCCACGCTCCTCTCTGACCATTCCTTGCAGATTAATTTGTGCCATCTGCTTTTTAATTGCCAGGAGAGGCAGCCCAAATACCCCTGCAGCCTCTGGGAAGCAGCAGAGCACTAAAGCACCATCCCCGTGGCACTTCCCCTGTCCCCAGAGGGGCAGGGATTCACACACTGCCCTTCCCAATCGTTTTAGGCTGGGCTTTGCTAAGCCTCGTGCTCGAATTAGCCCGTGTTTCACATCTTCCCACAACCAGGCTGACAAACTCTGAGGACACAAATCTCTCCCAGCCCTGAGATACAGTTGAAGAAAGGGAAAGAAAGCAGCAGCACGAGGCCCAGAGAGACCTGGGCACCAGTTCATCACCTAAGCCATTCCACTCAAAGGCAATTATTATTCTAATTAAGCAGCAGCCCCCGCCGTGAAGCCTCATTAGGTTAATGGGCTTCTTGAGAGCCACCCTAATTAAATCCATTTCCCATCTCGGCGTGTCCTGGGGAGGCAGAATGCACAATTCTGATTCAAACGGGCTCTTTCAGCCCCTGCAAAACCAGCAGAATGCCAGTCCCAGGCGGAATCCTGGGTTTAATATGCAGATTAGCACTTAACAATTCAATTAGTGCTCACCTGATCCAGCTCTGTTTGTATTTAGAATAAAAAAAGGCACAGAACAACGGGTACCATTTAAGGCAGCAGCGAGAGGTTTTGGCAATTAAAGCCTTGCTCAGGAATTCTCCAGGCTAGCCAGCCTATCTCGGTTATTATCAAGCAAAGCTTGAAAATCAGAGATTTTGGCTCAAAAGAGTCCTGGATCAAAAGCCTGAGCGGGGCCTGGCATCTCAGAGCCCATCTAGAAGGGACTGGCACAAGAATTTTTTTGTTATTTCTGTTGAAATCACAGCAGAAAAGACACAGGACTCGAAAAGTGTGGGGAAAATCCCAGAATTGTTGAGGCTGGAAAAGCTCTCAGAGATCAACAAGTCCAGCTCTTAAACCAGCCCTGCCAGCACAGCTCAGGCCTTGTTTAAAAAACAGAGGTGACACTGCCAGGTCCTCTAAAATGGATTTGAAGTTTGTGTTTGCAAAACTGCCCCGGCTGCATTTGGGGGTTGCAAAATGAACAAAAAGGGAGATTCAGCTCTCAGAGATTCTGCGTTTCTGAGACTTGGGGGAAACGAGTGCAAGACCTGAACAAATGAGTCCTGATTGTTTTATCTGCATGTAGAAATAAAATACTGATAACAGGCCAAGAAAAAAATGCAGTATTTGCATGGAAATACACCCAGAAATGTTGTAGAAATTCGAGGTTTCACACAAAATTTGCTGTTGCCTATGAATTGTCACAGTAACATTTACCTTTCCCCTTGGAAAGGAGACACCTTTGATGTTCCTGTTCCGTAGCCAGAACCAAATTAAATTTTTTCTGGTTATGGTTATGAACATTCCTGCAGCGAGACATGTTCTGAGTCTGCTCCAAAGTCTTTTTCAATTAAAGGAAAGATGGGAATCGATGCCAAAATTGGGATCTAAATTATGTTCTTACTGAAAGGGTAGATCAGGGGGAAGGCAGACAGTCTGGGCTCTATCATGTGCATCTCAAACCCTCTCCCTAATTTGGGGCCCCTCACAAGAAGAAAGCCATGGAGGGGCTGGAGCCTGTCCAGGGAAGGGAATAGAGCTGAGAAGGGGCTGAGGGAGCTGGGAAGGGGCTCAGCCTGGAGAAAAGGAGGCTCAGGGGGGACCTTGTGGCTCTGCACAAGTCCCTGACAGGAGGGGGCTCCGGGGGGATTTGGGATCTGCTCCCAGGAACAGGGACAGGAGGAGAGGGAACGGCCTCGAGCTGCACCACAGGAGACTTCAATTGATAAGAGGGAAAATTTCTCCCCAAAAGGGTTTTCCATCCCTGGCTCAGCTGCCCAGGGCAGTGCTGAGTCCCCATCCCTGCAGGGATTTCAAATCCCTGTGGATGTGGCACTTGGGGACATGGGGCAGAGGTGGCCTTGGCAGTGCTGGCCATGGTTGGACTCGACGACCTCGGAGGGCTCTTCCAACCTAAACAATTCCACGTTTCTATGGTTTAATTTGGCCTGAGGAGCTGCACTGATTGGAACAACAGCCTGGAAAGCAGGAACACCGGAGCTGGCAGAGCACAGCTCTTTCCCACTACACCATTTCCATGCCACCACTTTGTCACCGCAGGGGCAGCGAGTGCCCAAAGATCCCCTCAGAGCAGGCACAGCTCCGTTCCCAGCGACTCAAGAAAGACATTTCATGCACCAAACCCTTCCCCTTTTCACCCCCAACTCCACCCACACCAGATCAGCCCTTACCACAAGCCGGGACATCGCAGAGCTCCGACTTGAAGTTCTCATCCAGGGTGAAGCACCACGGGGCATCCTTCTGGTTCCCGGGGTTCCTGCAGTAGGAGTGGCCCCCGTTGAGCTCGGGGTAGCGCGCGGCGGTGAAGCTGTGGGTGTGGGGGTACTGAGAGTTCCAGGGCTGGCACTGGCGGCCCGAGCGCGTCACGCTCACCGTGCCCCGGTAATCCACGCCCGTGCTGTTGTAGCACTTGTGATCTGCAAGGACAACCAAGAGCCACAGGAGGTGAGTGTTGTACAGCTGGCAACTCCAGAGCAGGAGTTGAATCTCCAGGCAGGACCAACCAAAAAAACCTGCCCTTCTTTATTCTCTCATTTATATCTGTTTCTTAATACAATCATGGATTGGTCAAAGTGGTTACCACCTCTATAAGTTCACAGGATAAAGACATGGTCAATCATCTTTCTCCACCCCAGGGGAAGGAAAGGAATGAAAAACAATCTACAAGTGCAAAACAATCCTGGCCAGTTAGGAAAAACAAGGACTGTGTTTATAGAAAATGCATGGGAGCTTGTACTGCAAAGTTACAACCATGGAACCCTGCAAAAGCAGGGTGACATCCACAGGCAGGGAGGGTTGTCACCCTGGTTTTTGCAGTGTTCTGTGCACAGCTGGCAACAGAAGGAACACGTGGTTCCAGAGCAGTGGTTGAATCTCCAGGCAGGACCAACCAAAAGGGCCCTGCCTTTCTTTATTCTCTTATTTTTATATGTTTCTAAAGACAATCAGGGATTGGTGAGAGGGGTTAACACCTCTGTAAGTTTACAGGACAAAGACATGGTCAATCATCTTTCTCCACCCCCGGGGAAAGGAATGAAAAACAATCTACAAGTGCAAAACAATCCCAGACAATTAGGAAAAACAAGGACCAGGTTTACAGAAAATGCATGGGAGACTTGTACTGCAAAGTTACAACCATGGAACCCTGCAAAAGCAGGGCCACAGGTGGGAGGTGCAGGATCCATCCATGGGGATGAGCTGTTGGCATCTCCCAGTATGGCCCAGTTTGGGAGTGTGAGCTCCCAGTTTGGCTTTGCTTTGCATTCACACCCCTGGGAGGGTTTAAAGCTCCTGCTCCTGCCAAGCATTTTTTAATACAAGATGCACAAAAGAAACCAAAACTGCAGTGGGAACCTGAATTGCAGCCGTTGTTTTCATAGGAAGGTGGAGAATTTGTGGGAGCTGTGTTTCATATTTGGCTGCTCGGAATCCTTAGGGCTGCAGCCCAGCCTGATGGAAGGGTGGGCTCAGGCAGAGCCTAAAGTTAGGCTGGCTTAGGTAGGACAGCCATGGATGCAGCCCTACAAATGTTTCTCCTGACACTGACCCCGTGGAGCTGCCAGAGCACATCAGGATGAGGCGGGAGGAGGATGAAGCCACTCACATTCCTCAGCATCCAAATGCTGACACTCCATGGTTTCCTATCCCATATTAATGAGAAAAGACCTGAAAAAATCCTTCAGAATTCCTGGAAAAGATCCTTCAGAATTCCCAAAAAAATCCTTCAGAATCCCTGAAAAAATCCTTCAAAATCCCTGAAAAACATTCTTCAGAATTCCTGAAAAATCGTTCATAATTCCTGGAAAAAAATCCTCAGAATTCCTGAAAAACATCCTTCAGAATTCCTGTTAAAATCCTTCAAAATTCCTAAAAAAAAAAAAAAAAAATCCTTCAGAATCTCTGAAAAAATCCTTCAGAATTCCTGGAAAAAATACTTTAAAATCCTTCAAAATTCCTTAAAAAAAAAAAATCCTTCAGAATTCCTGAAAGTATCTTTCAGAACCCCTGAAAAAATCCATCAGCATTCCTAAAAATCCCCTCCATAACTCCTGCAAAACCCCTCCAGCCTCCCTACCCCTGCTGTTCACGCTGCAGCCGGGAAATTCCCCTGCCCAAGCCCCACGCGGGATGCGCCGAACGAGCCCTTCCAGCGCATCCTGGCACCGATCCCCTTTCCCGGGGAGAAGGGGAATTCTCCTCCCTCTCAGTTCGCACTCACTTTTGTTGATGGGCTCGGCCATGGGGATGCCGATGCGGATGCAGCTGGCGGCCTCGGGGCTGTCGGGCTGCGGCAGATCCTCGCAGTTGGGCAGCTTCAGCCTCATCAGGATCATGGGGTTGGACCTGGCGAAGATGTACTCGGTCTGGCACAGGACGTTCTCCAGGATCTCGCACTCGTCCCGGCACAGGTCCCGCGGCTTGGGCGCCGCCGAGCTCTCGTCGCAGTAGGGGAAGGCGTAGTGGCACAGCGAGGGGATGGCGAACTGCGAGCACTTGTCCGACAGGTGGCTCGAGGTGCCGATCATGGTGAAGGCAGCTGGAAAAGGCACAGGGGGTTCGCTCGGGAATGTTCTCCCTGCGCTGCTGCCTTCGGTAAATCCCTCCCTTCCCACTGCGGCTGGGCGGGTGAGGAGCGGGAATGCCCGGCGCTAATTACACCGGGAGTTATTAATGATGATGGTTCCGCTGATGAGGAAAATACATCAGGTTTGCAACACCTGATGTTAAGCTCATTACCCAACCCCCAAACTTGGTTATTCCTTTAATTATTCCTCTATTTATTTCTTTAATTATTCTTTTATTTATCCCCTTAACTATTCCTTTATTTATTCCCTTATTTATTCCTTTATTTATTCCTTTACCTATTCCTTTACCTATTCCTTTATTTATTCCTTTAATTATTCCTTCAATTATTCCTCTATTTATTCCTTTACCTATTCCTTTAATTATTCATTTATTTATTACTTTATTTATTCCTTTACCTATTCATTTAAATATTCATTTATTTATTCCTTTATTTATTCCTTTAATTATTCCCTTAATTATTCCTTTATTTATTCCTCAATTTATTCCCTTAATTATTCCTTTATTTATTCCTCTATTTATTCCTTTAATTATTATTTATTCCTTTAATTATTCCTTTAATTATTTTTTTTTTCTTCCCAAATAACTCAGAATAATTTACAAATTCCTGTCATATTTGGAAGCCCAACAGGTAAACCCCAAATTCCTGCACTGGCTCCTTTGTGGAAGGTGACAACTTTCACACAATCCCAAATCGTTTTCCAAACGAAATGCTGGAAGGTTTTGAGCTGATGGCTGCACGGTGCCTTTCTTGGGCAACAAAAATGTCTTTTTTTACAATGCTGACAGGTTTGGAGACAAAGGGAAAAGAGGAATTTGGGATATTCTGACAGCATGAAAAAAAAATCTGAATATAGAGATGGTTACCAGGGCTAGCACAAGGCCAAGTTAATTTATATAAAAAATAGAGAATATCACGATCTCTGCAATATCTGTGAATTCAGCAACCCCATCAGCACATCCCACAAAAATAATAATGGCAACTGGTTCTTCCCTAAATCCAACTGCTGGATTATTTATGCAGCAAATAAATCATTCCAGCCACCTAAAATCAACTCCAACTGGTCCCCTCTTGATTTCAAAACCTGCTGGGGGAACAGCAGCACTGAGTCTCCCAGAAAATACAAACACACAACTTCTTCTCCTTGAAAAAATAATTTTTTGGGTGTTTTGGGAGGAGCAGAGACACCTGGATGAGCTCGTGGCAAGAGGGAATAAAGAGCAAAGAAAAACCAACATCGCTGTTCCAAAACTCCAGCAGCTTTTTGGGAGGAGACAGCTCGGTGGGGAAGCTTTTACCCACCTGTAACCTGATTTTCTATCGATGGGGAAGCACAAGGGGCTTTTACCCACCTGTAACCTGATTTTCTATCGATGGGGAAGCAGCCAAGGGTTTTTACCCACCTGTAATCTGATTTTCTATCAATGAGGAAGCACAAGGGGTTTTTACCCACCTGTAACCTGATTTTCTATCGATGGGGAAGCAGCCAAGGGATTTTACCCACCTGTAATCTGATTTTCTATCAATGAGGAAGCACAAGGGGTTTTTACCCACCTGTAATCTGATTTTCTATCGATGGGGAAGCAGCCAAGGGGCTTTTACCCACCTGTAACCTGATTTTCTACCAATGGGGAAGCAGCCAAGGGGCTTTTACCCACCTGTAATCTGATTTTCTACCAATGGAGATGCAGCCAAGGGGTTTTTACCCACCTGTAATCTGGTTTTCTATCTCCCCCTGCATGTGCAAGGACTCCATGTAGATGGTTCTGTTCCCGATGAAGCGGGCGCAGGCGATGCCCCTGTAGGGCTGGCAAAACCCATCCTCCTCATACTCGTCCCTGAAATCAGCCACAAACACACAGAGGTGACTGGGAAATGTTGAAAACAATTAGGATTATTCCCTTCTATTTTGAATATTTGTTTCAATAAACCCCCTTGGTGAAAATTGGCATTTCAGCTTAGCCAAAATTCACATTAATGTCGTATGAAATGAGTGCTTTTAAGGCTCTGCTCAGAAATACACCCAGCCTCGATTAGAAGAGAAATACAAACTGCCTGGGAAAAAAATAGGTTTGATGTTTATTTAAAGCAGCTAACGCATAGTTTTCTATTTTTGAACCAAACTTGTGCTTAATATTGATAAACACAGCAGGGAGAGTCATGCAAGCAGAATTTGGAGTGTATATAGAAAATCCGAGCTGTGCCAGCAGCGATCCCCTGGAAATGGGAGGTGTTTGCTCAGCCTCCCGTGTGTGCTGACATTTTAGTGCTCAAACAGAGACACGAGCTCAACAGACACATTTCTTTCATTAGGTGCTTTCTTTTAGGCAATACAGGAGACATTTCATCCAGAAATCCACGTGGGAAATGATTTGCTCAAACAAAGCAAAGGGAGGAAATTACTGAAGCTCTGAAGGCCGGGGCGGTCACCGGGTATTTTGAATAATCAGCACTGAACTCGGAGTTTGAGGAGGGGTTTGAGGAGGGATTTTTGTACACGATCCCTGAAATCCCAGCTGCATGAATCAGCCCTTTACATTCCTTCCCTTGAGGATCCACTTAGGAGATATTTTGCACTGAGATTTTTTTGGGATGGATTTTCTGGACAGGCTCTGCTGAGATCCCAGGAAAAAGAGGTGCTTCATGAAAATTTGCGGATATTTTCTTTGCTATTCCTTCCCAGCCCGGACAGCTCGTCCGTGGCTTTCAAATTCGGATAAATGACACTGGAATATCCCTAGGGATGATGACAGCCGGGTAGGGAACAGGTTATTCCCTTTGTGCGCGGAATTCTCCCTCCCCCGGATGCCGAAAGCCCAACAGTGCAACCACACTACGCCTTAATAAGGGAAAAATCAGAGCTTTTTTTTTTTTTTTAATCAACTCCGCCATTAAGTTGAACAAAAGCCACTTTCATCCCCTCCTGAAGACCTTGGCTGTGAGAGCTTGGAAATGCAAATTCCACGGGGGCTCTTTGAAGTCTCCCGTTCTTTGTGCGCTGCCTGTCGGGGCAGGGCCGCTCCCGGTGCCCTGTCACCGCCGCCTAATGGGATTAGTGGGAAGAAGCGCTGGGATCGCCTTCCAGGACATCCCAAACATCCCTCGGCTGCCCGAGCAGCGGCCCGGGATTCCCGCAGAGCTCACGGGGAGAAGCCAAAGCCCAGGGATTAAGCGCAGTAATTTATGAGTGTGAAGGCGAGCGGGTGGGAAAGAGGGATGGGAGAGACGGAAATCTCCTCCAAGGACATCTCAGCACGGGGAAAGCAGTGGGAAAGGGTCCGGGTTTCGCTGGATGATGGTCCCAAGATGTTCCCAACCATTTTGGAAGCTGGGTTGCAAAACCACGAACTTTAACTGCCAATTAAAGTCCTCATTAATAGCCCGAGGGAGGCTGAGGTGCCTCAGACACCCGAGATGCGAGCGGGGACGCTCAGCCACATCCTTGGGTTCCTGCAGAGAATCGGGTCTGATGAAAATATTTTTATCCTGTTGGTTCTCGAAGAGAAAAGCTGAAACCTGAGCTAAAAAACCTCAACAGCGACTGCAGGCTCTGGAGCTGAGATCACTACATGCCCAGATAGCACATCAATAATTAGTTATTTATTATTTTTTTATGGAATTACAGCATCATGGGATCCTTGAGGTTGGAAAAGCCCACTGAGATCGAGTCCAATATTCCCCAGCACTGCCAAGGCCACCACTGACCACGTCCCCAAGTGCCACATCCACAGGGATTTGAAATCCCTGCAGGGATGGGGACTGCACCGCTGTGCCAATGTCTGACCACCCTTTCTGTAAAGCAAATTTCCAAAATATCCGACCCAAACCTCCCCTGGCCCAGCCTGAGGCCGTTCCCTCTCCTCCTGTCCCTGTTCCCTGGGAGCAGATCCCAAATTCCCCCCTCGGCTGTTCCCTCCTGTCAGGGATTTGTGCAGAGCCACAAGGTCCCCCCTGAGCCTCCTTTGCTCCAGCCTAAATTTATTACGAAATTTCACTCCGGGACGGCTCCCCTTTGAAGGGAAGGACGCAGCAAGGATTGGGAATGAGCAGGGACAGGCTCACCTGGCTGGGAATGCCCCGAGGAGCAGGATTTTGGAGATAATCTCAGGAGGGGAGGATTAGAGCCAAGAGGAAGGGCCAGGATGGCACCAGCTCTGCCCTGCGGCTGCATCCAGCGGAATTCCCACAGGGAAAACAGCAGATTAGGAGCTCACGAGGAGCAGGAACTGCTTAGGATTGTGTTGGAAATCAGCTCCATGCAGGGGCAGAAGGGTAAAACAAAGGAAAGGAACAGGAGCATCAGGGCCTTGGGACTCCGCGGTCCCCTGGGCTCTGCTCCCGGAGCTGCTCCGGGGGTCACGGGGACCAAAGGAGGGCTGGGGGTTCCTCTATCGAACAGCAGCTCCCGGAGCTGCTCCGGGGGACACGGGGACCAAAGGAGGGCTGGGGGTTCCTCTATTGAACAGCAGCTCCCGGAGCTGCTCCGGGGGACACGGGGACCAAAGGAGGGCTGGGGGTTCCTCTATTGAACAGCAGCTCCCGGAGCCACTGATCCTCACAACGGAGAGGTTTTGGGGAGCAGCCACAGCTCTCCCAAACCCATTCCCAGGGAACAGACGCTGCAGAGGTGCTCACCCTCTGCTCTCCAGGCATTCCATCCAAACCCATCCAGATCCAGAGCCCTGGCCTGACACGGAACCCACAAAAGCATGAAGGGATCCTGCAGCTTAAACAAAATCCGCATCTCCTGCTGCCCCCTGGCAGCGCTTTGGCTTTAAATCCGGCTGTTTTCAGGCTTGGCTTTAAACACAGCGATCAAGTTTGGGTTTTAAACTCAGCGATCAGGTTTGGGTTTTAAACACAGAGATCAGTTTTTGGTTTAAAACACAGCGATCGGTTTTTGACTTTTAACACAGATCAGTTTTTGGTTTTAAACACGGCGATCGGTTTTTGGTTTTAAACACAGCGATCGGTTTCTGGTTTTAAACACACCGATCAGTTTTTGGCTTTAAACACACCTATCGGTTTTTGGTTTTAAACACAGCGATCAGGTTTGGGTTTTAAACACAGCGATCGGTTTCTGGTTTTAAACACACCTATCGGTTTCTGGTTTTAAACACACCTATCAGTTTTTGGCTTTAAACACAGCTATTATCAGGTTTTGGCTTCAAACGCAGCTCTCGGTTTCTCGGGATCCAGGCTTAGCCCGCATTCCTTTCCCACAGGGATGTCTGGCATCCCTCCCCGGCTCTGTGGGAGGAATCACCGCATCCCCGCTCGGATGCGGATCTGCATCCTGATCCTGACCCCGATCCCGCACCAGGAGGGGTC
>VZTZ01027019.1:29347-56178 GCA_013400955.1 Drymodes brunneopygia
AAAATAAAAATAAAAATGAAAATAAAAACGAAAATAAAAATGAAAATAAAAATAAAAATAAAACAACAATAATAATAACAACAATAATAATGAAAAAATAATAATGATAATGATAATGGTGGTAGTAAGAGTAATACTAATAGGAATAATAACAATAATAGTAATAATAATAATACAGTCTGGGATAGTGGAAAGTGTCCCTGCTTCTGGCAGGGGTGGGAATAAGAAGATCTTTAATGTCCTCCCCAACCCAAACCATTCTAGGACTCAGTGATTAAAAATTACCAATAATTCAAAAAGATCAGCCTGAGGAATTGCTTTCCTTAGTTGTTACCTCACTGTTCAGGCTGATGGCTGCTTTGAATGATGCCTCAGATCCAGAGATGGATAAATAATCCCAAATTCCAATGCTGGCTGAATGGGATGGCACCAGGGAGCCCAGGCCAGCGCTGAGGCCACATCAGAGCCACGAATTGGAGCCAAATATTGATCAAAAATCAATAAATCAGCCCTGAGCTTCATCCCAAACCCTCGAAAAGTCCCTTTGCCAACACAGCTCCTGCCCAGGCCAAGGGCATTCCCTGCAGGCAGGGGGGGCTCAGCAGCTGCAGCTCCTTGGGGAAAAACCTTGGGATCGGGGTTTGGATCTTTCCTGGAAGAAAGAATTCCATCATTTTCCAGGATGAGCTGCAAATCAGAGAGATGGCAATGGCAGGAAACTCGTGGCACTCGTGCTTTGTTTGGCAGAGCTTTTTCAAAGTCACCTTTGGAAGCTCAGCTCGGCCAAATTCCCAAACGCAGAGAGGGGGAAAAAACGTGAAATGTTTTTGAAGAGCAGTCAAGGGGGATGAGATTCCACGGGCTGAACATTTCCTCCTCTCCCAGAGGAGAAAAGGCCCAGAAAAATCCCCTTCCTCCTGCTGGGTTCCCTCCCAGGACTGGAGAGGTCTCACCCACCCTCATCCACCTCTCATCACCATCGAGCTGCCACATCCCTCAACTTTTTTGTCCCTCCTTTCTGGGAGGGAATATTCAGAATTTTGGGACAAATTTTGCACATTTTGGTTAGGCTCGAGAAGGATGCCCTGCCCTGAATTCTGAAAATCCTGCTTTGAGGAAAGAATTGTGTAAAAAAAGGCAGCCACTCATATTTCAGATCCCTCCCAGCTGGGAGGGAATATTGAGAATTTAGGGCCCAATTTCGCACATTTGGACTAGGCTTGAGAAGGATGCCCAACCCAAAATTCTGAAAATTGAGGAAAGAGCTGTGTCAAAATGGCATTTTTCCACTCAGAAAGGGGAGAAACCCCTCCCAAAACTTCAGTTTCTAGAAAAAAAAAAAAACAACCAGGCAGCCACTCATATTTCAGATCCCTGCTACCTGGGAGGGAATATTCAGAATTTTGGGACAAATTTTGCACATTTGGGTTAGACTCGAGAAGGATGCCCAGCCTTAAATTGTGAAAATCCTGCTTTGAGGAAAGAATTGTGTAAAAAAAGGCAGCCACTCATATTTTAGATCCCTCCCAGCTGGGAGGGAATATTGAGATTTTAGGGCCCAATTTTGCACATTTGGGATAGGTTTGAGAAGGATTCCCAGCCCTAAATTCTGAAAATTGAGGAAAGAACAGTGTCAAAATGGCATTTTTCCACTCAGAAATGGGAGAAATCCCTCCCAAACCTTCAGTTTCTAGGAGAAAAACCCAAACAAAACAGGCAGCCACTCATATTTCAGATCCGTGCTAGCTGGGAGGGAATATTGAGAATTTTGGGACAAATTTTGCACATTTGGGTTAGACTTGAGAAGGATCCCCCGACCTGTGTCAAAATGGCAATTTTCAAAGCTGAAATTCCCTGCTTTATTCCCTGATAAAACTATTGCAGATTTTCTTTGCCTGGGAGGGATTTTTTCCAGAAAACACCCCAACCCTTCCCGGGTGTCAGGACACTGCAAATCCAGCTTTAAACTCTCCCAAACGGAGAGAAAAACCTGAATATTGAACCCAACAAAATGAATTTTTGGTCATTTTTATCTCTCCCTAAATCTTTTTCTACTTTCCCTCATTTTCTGGAATGGCAGCTTTGATTTCTGCTCCTCCCTCCCCTTCTCCTCTCCTTCCTCCTAACATTTAATTTGTCTTCTGTGCCTCAAATGGTTTTTTTTTTTCTTCTGGTGACCTAATATTTTAACCTTCAGCGTGATGAGAACCAGACTTCCCAAAGCTGCCACTCGAATTCAAAGTGAAACACACATCTCAGCACAAGTTAATTAAAAATAATCCCTCCAATGTCAGCTTGTTGGAGTTATTATTATTTGACCAGAAATTTGCACCCGTCAATAAATGGAGTCCAGGATTGTTGCAAAAATAAAAGTGAGCTTGAAATTAGAAAAATGCTGCTTTAATTCTCTTTTTATTTCACTGATAAAAAGTGAAATAAAGGAGGGAACAGCCAGGGAGGGTCAGGCTCAAGTTGTGCCAGGAGAGGTTTGGGTTGGATATTGGGAATTTTTTTCATGGAAAGGGGGGTCAGGATTGGAACTGGGGCAGCAGTGGGGATTTGAAATCCACGTGGAGGTGGCACTTGGGGACACTTGGGTGGCCTTGGCAGGGCTGGGGATGCTTGGACTCGATCTCAGAGGGATTTTCCAACCTAAACAATCCCAGGGATCTGTGAAATTCCAGACTTCTTCAGGAAAATGAAGCGAATTTTCCTCAAGAACCTTGCTAGGAGTTAGGCCTGAGTGGGAACATGGAGGCCTCAAGTTAGGCCTGGGTGGGAACATGGAGGCCTCAAGTTAGGCCTGGGTGAGAACAGGAAGGCCTCAAGTTAGGCCTGAGGGGGAACATGGAGGCCTCAAGTTAGGCCTGGGTGAGAACAGGGAGGCCTCAAGTTAGGCCTGGGTGGGAATATGAAGGCCTCAAGTTAGGCCTGAGGGGGAACATGGAGGCCTCAAGTTAGGCCTGGGTGGGAATATGAAGGCCTCAAGTTAGGCCGGGGTGGGAACAGGGAGGCCTCAAGCCAGGCCTGGGTGGGAACACAGAGGCCTCAAGTTAGGCCTGGATGGGAACAGGGAGGCCTCAAGTTAGGCCTGGATGGGAACACAGAGGCCTCAAGTTAGGCCTGGGTGGGAACACAGAGGCATCAAGTTAGGCCTGGATGGGAACAGGGAGGCCTCAAGTTAGGCCTGGGTGGGAACAGGGAGGCCTCAAGTTAGGCCGGGGTGGGAACACAGAGGCCTCAGCATCCTGGGATTGTTGGGTTTAGGAGCCTCACAAACTCAGGCTGGGGGTAAATCCAGACCTGAATTAGTTAGTCAAGCCTAACAACTAACAAGTGAAAATGCTGCAAGTTCCCAAAACTGCAGCTCCATCCTAAATCCACAGAAATGGCTCAGCTGGGAATCACCAGAGCTTTCAAGGGCACCCCCAGAGACACCGAACTGGGAATGGCCTGTGGAAAAACCCTCCTGGAGATAAGAAACTCCTCCTCAACACAAGAATCACGAGTGGAAATGGGCTCCAGTGGAAAGGAGGAGCTGTTCCTCGGTGCCCTCGTGGAAATGGGATAAGAAATGAGAGATAAAACCTGTTTGTTTTCCTTAAAAACATTTTCCTTCTCTCCGGAGGCCGCACAGGCCTGAGTGGAGCAGCCTGGGACCAAAGCTCTCACATTTCAGAGGGTACAGCTGGAATATTCGGAATTTAGAGCCTAATTTTGCACATTTTGGTTAGGCTCGAGAAGGATGGCTGAGCCTAAACTCTGGAAATGCTGCTTTGAGGAAAGAATTGTGTAAAAAATGCAGCTTTCTACTCAAAAATGAGACAAATCCCTCCCAAAATTTCAGTTTCTAGGAGAAAACCAGGCAGCCACTGCCTTTTCCTCCTGTTAAGAGTGAAAATGTTCCAACTCATCTTCCTGCCTGTTCTGTGGCAGCAACATTAAAATAATTAAGTAAATTCTAAACCCCTTTTCCCTTTCCTTTCCTTTCCTTTCCTTTCCTTTCCTTTCCTTTCCTTTCCTTTCCTTTCCTTTCCTTTCCTTTCCTTTTCCTTTTCATTTTCCTTTTCCTTTTCCTTTTCCTTTTCCCTTTCTTCTTTCTTCTTTCTTTTTCTTTCTTTTTCTTTCTTTTTTTTCTTTTTTCTTTTTCTTTTTCCTTTTTCTTTTTTTCTCCTTTTTTCCTTTTTTTTAGTTGGAAACATCTAATTTTTCAAGGCCAGCCAGCTTGAAACTCTACAAACTTAAATTCTTTGTCTGAGCAACTCAATGAAAAGCCCAGTTTGTAGAAAACATCTAAAACGCTGTCCCTTCACAGCCTTTTTACAGCCAATAATTGGTATTCAAGGTGAAAAAAACCTCACTTTTCACCCATTTTAAAATTCATGTGGCTGAAAATGCACAGATTTTTCTGGCCTTGTCCAAAGGATACGCAATTTATTGCTATTTCCCAATATATAAAATTATCCCAATTGCTTGATTTAGTTTTATTTTATTATTCCAGCGTGCCAGCTGGAATTGGGAATAGGAATCCCCTGGAGGTTTGCATTAGGAGGAATTATGTTCATGTGCCACTGGGAAGGGATCACACATTTTAAAGGCATTTTAAACACGAGTTTTGGGGTGTTTGGATGCAAATTATATTCAGGGTGCTGTTGACATCCAGTCTGCCAGACTTCCTACCTGTGCCACCACCGTTCCAGCTGCAAATCTGAAATTAATTGGGATTGATAAGCTCAAGTGCACAACATGGTTCATATTAATGCATTCCCCCAGTAGAAAAATATTGTTTGAGATAACAGAGTTGTTTCTAGAACTTTGTTTTAATAACATCTGCCCTGGCACACTGGAGCAGTTGAGCTGGATCAGATTTAAAAGCTGGGTTTTATCTCGGGGTGGGTGAAATGCTGGCTCAGATCAATTCTCCCTCTTATCGTGGGTCTTGTAATAGAAAATATGGATTTTGCAATTGCAGAAAAAAATAAAGGATTAAGCCAAACATCATTTAAAAGGCAGCCACACCTCCCATCCATGCAGCAAAACCACTTAAGAGCTGAAAATCAAAGGCAACCCTGATATTCCTGCCCTGCTGCTCCTTTGATCCAGCCAAGGAGCTTTATTTTGGCAAGACCACGGTTGCCAAGGATGGAGTAACAATCCATGTTATTCATGGAAAAATAAAGAGTTGGAACCCATGGAGTTCCTCTGGTTTATCCCCACAGGGCTGAGATTGGACCCTGAAACAGCTCCTGATGGCCCAAACAGCTCCTGATGTCCCAAACAGCTCCTGATGCCCCAAACAGCCCCCAGAGCAAAGCAAACACTCCCCAGAGCCTTCCCCTCACATTTATCCCTGCTGGGATAATATTTTCTCTCATTATCTCGTGCTCCTTTTCCCAGTCTCCAAAAGATGGGACACTCCTGGAAGGGCAAATCCTCATCTGATAATCCCGGGTTTATTTGTGCCCGTTGAGGAGGAAAAAAGTGACACCAGCAAATTGTAAATAAATGCTGGAAAATTATCGTGAGGAGCAAAAGTCAGACAAGATTTTCAAAACTATCAGTGCTAAAGTGGCTTTATGACGCTTTCCAGACCAAGATGAAGTTTCTGCTGTAATTTGTATTTGTTTCTCCCAAGATGGAAATGGTGGAGCTGTCACCAATAACGCAGAGTTAAAGGCATTTATTTGTCATTTAAATGCAATAAAATAGTTTCTGTTCCAAAAGTAGCTGAAGAAGAAATCAGAGAGGAATTGCTGAAACCAAATCTTTTAACCACAGGCAGGTGGAGGCAATTTCCATCCCTGAAGTGTAGAAGAAAGCTCTCCATGATCTCTGCAGGAGATCCACGCTCACACACACCCTGGGAAAACCGAAATCACTCCCCAGCTGCTGGCCTTACACCACCCAGGCCAAAGCAGTGGAAGGGCTGGAATGAAGCCCAAACAATGCAGGATTTGAGCTGGTGACAGAGCTGGGGACAATTTCCAGGAGTTTTGGAAGAGAGACCTCTCAGGGTCCCTGTGGCAGAGTCAGGAGCTGGGCTGGAGAGGGGCAGTGGTTGTGTTCAGGATCCTACAGCATGAGCGTGTTCAGAAGCTCAAAACAGATAAAACCAACTTCTTTTTTTCACCAATTTATTGAAAACCACCAGATTTGGGCCATAACACACCCAAGAGAAGTTGTACAGCAGTGGGGACTGCAATGGTCCCTCCTCACTTGAAAATCCTCACTCCAAATCTCTAAACTAGCTGTGAACCTTGGAAAGGGATTGGCTTGCAAGGAGTTCCTGGTGCTGATTGCTGGGCAGACCTGTGGTAAATAATGTGCCCATTCATCTGGAGCAAAATCATGATTTGTTCAAAGCAAATTCGGCGACAGGAGAAATTTGGCTGGAGAACATTTGTGATTCATTTCTGCTGAGCACCGATCCTGGCTGGCTCAGGCACCAAGAACAGCATCCAAAAAGCAGCTCAGATGAGAAGTGCTTTCCTTCCTCACCCAGGTAACCACACGTGTTTTTTCCTGTTAACAAGATCAATAAACTTGCCACACTCAGAACTGGGTGATTAACTCCTTTTACAGTATTTGAGGTGGCCCGGGGTTCTTGCTTTGAACAGGCAGAGCTGCAACGTCAGGAGTGGTTTTAATTATCAGGATAAATAATGTAGCACCTTCTATTCTTCTCCTTTGCACTGCAGGACTTTGTGATGGAGCTGCACGGGCTGGGAGTGGGTGGTGGCTGAGCAGAGATTTTATCCTTGTGGGAAAAGTCATTCTCAAGGTTTTACACCCCACTGAAGTAATGGAAGTCAATACAGATTTATTCCTATTTTTAATGTTTTGACTGGGCTGAATAAACACTGTCCCAACACTAAAGGCTGCAGAAGCCTGGAGTAAAATCTTAAACTGAGCTGGGGATGGGTTCAAATTGAGAAAGAATGGGTTTAGATGGGACATTGGGAAGGAATTGTTCCCTGGGAGGTGGGGAGGCCCTGGCACAGGGTGCCCAGATTTGCTGTGGCTGCCCCTGGATCCCTGGCAGTGCCCAAGGCNGTTCTCCTAAATAATTCCGACCACAGGCAACCGGAGCTTTCACTGCTGTGATGTTTGAAATCTTAATTCACTTTACAGCCCACTGGCAGCCAGGCTGGCAGATAAACCAAAAACCTGCTTAAAGCTGAGCCCAGAGCTGAGCTTTGGGTCTGCTGAACCTCCAGCAGATCCCTCAGTGCTCCTCCTTTCCCTGATTCCTCATCAACACAAAATCAAGAGAGCAGAAGTGGATTTGTGGCAGGAATATCAGCTGAGCATTGAAGTAAAAGAACAAAATGAGACAGGGGTTGAGATTTGCCCGCTGAGATTTTTCTGCTGGCTCGTGTGTGAGAGGTTTTACTGCCACCACAGGACATCAGAGGCCTTTAAGCAGGATTTCCCTCAGAATTAAAGGCCTTGTGGCACAGGGGAACCTCGTGTGCCTCGGAGATGACCTCAGACGTTGTGAGTGGGCTCTGAAATGTGTGAGCAGTTCTTTATTCCACCCTTGCACCCAGCCCAGGGAAGTTCCAGAGCAGCATTCAGCCACTGCAGGGTTTGAAGTGAAACAAGGGCTTTGACAAACACTTGTTCCACGTGAGAGATGTTCCATTTTCTCTTGCAGAACATTGAAATTAAGTCCCAATTTCATTTGCCAGTTTTCTGACTCAGTTACACCGAGCTCATGCCAGCCAGGCACCATTTCACACCATGAGCACCCAGGTTTTAGAATTATTTCCCTTTTTTCCTCCTCCACCACCTCCTTTCCACCCTTCCCCAAGAGTAAAACATTGGGAAATAGAGGCCAAATTTTCAGAGAAACTGAAATGATGAGTTCTCCTGCAGCACTGAATCCTTGGAGTGACTCTGATCCCACCACAGGCTGGTGGAGAGGGAAATCCAGAACATTTATTCCCAATCCTTTATGTTTTTATTGTGTTTTATTTTTTAACTACTCAAGGTAGACCAGCAAACTCCCAAACCAGAATAGAAAGCTCCCAAAACCTGGGCCTGAGGTGTATTTTCCACTGTAAAATCAAATCCTTGTCCCAAAAACAACAATCCCACCTCTATTTTAGCAACTCTGCAGTGAAGGGCCAGTGAAGAAGGAACTGGGTTGGATTTAAACACAAATAAAACAACAGATCAAGAATTTGCACATCCTGTGTTGTCTCAAGTACAGCACAAACCAGGTTTAATCTGACATGAATTAGGGACTGAGGTGTATTTGCCATTGTAAAATCAAATCCTTGTCCCCAAAACAACAACCCCCAACTCTATTTTAGCACCTCTGCAGTGAAGGGCTGGTGAAGAAGGAACTGGGTTGGATTTATACACAAATAAAATAACAGATCAAGAACTTTCATATCCTATGTTGTTTCAAGGACAGCACAAACCAGGTTTAATCTGACATGAATTAGGGACTGAGGTGTATTTGCCATTGTAAAATCAAATCCTTGTCCCCAAAACAACAACCCCCAACTCTATTTTAGCACCTCTGCAGTGAAGGGCTGGTGAAGAAGGAACTGGGTTGGATTTATACACAAATAAATAAAACAACAGATCAAGAATTGTCACACCCTGTGTTGTCTCAAGCACAGCACAAACCAGGTTTAATCTCACATGAATTAGGGACTGAGGTGTATTTTCCACTGTAAAATAAAATCCTTGTCCCCAGAACAACAATCCCCACCTCTATTTTAGCAACTCTGCAGTGAAGGGCCAGTGAAGAAGGAACTGGGTTGGATTTATACACAAATAAATAAAACAACAGATCAAGAATTTTCATAACTTGTGTTGTCTCAAGGACAACACAAACCAGGTTTAATCTCACATGAACTAGGGACTCTCTAAAACATCCTTTTTCATTTGTCCTCTTTGAGGACAAGACACAAATTCAGGCCAAACCCTTCCAAAGCCAGGCTCTGCTGAGCCAGGACTGAAACCTGACCCAGGCCAGGATGGCTGAAATCCACTGGTACTGTAACACTGTCAGATCTTTCCTCACAGCCTTCAGGCTCGAAGAAATCCTGCTAAGCCACTTAAAATGTCCTTCTGATTAGAGCTAAATGAGATATTTTTTTTATTAAAACTGTCTTAAGGAGCAAACACCCCCTCCTGAAGGCTGGAATGTTTCACAGAAACCCAGGGGTTTGGCCCAAAGTGCTGCTGCAAGCCCTGAGCAGCTCCACGAGGGATTTTGGGCTTGGCTTCAAGAGAGCTGTTACCTGCAATGAGCACATGAAATATGGGAAAAGCAGATTGTGCCTCTGCTCTGAAGCACTGCCAGCATCTCCCTCCTCTCTGCAGGCTCAGGGGCTGTGCAATTGTTGATTTTCTGAGACAATTCTTGCTTTCTGATGGCCTCAGCTTCCTTTCAACAGGCAATAAAAGCAAAGTTTGGGAGTTCAGAGTGTTTAATCAAATCCAATGGTTTTGTTTCCAAGCTGATTTAGTTTCAGCCTTAATGTGGAGTTTAGGACACAGGTCCCCTGTCCTGGAGGGGTGAACTCCTACCCAGACAACTCCTGCAGGGAGAGCAGTGGGGAAAAGGCCTCTGTGTGACATTAAAGCATTAATGGGAACAATCTTTGGCAGGTTGGGCTGTTTGGTTTAACTCACAAGACTGAGTTTATTATTAGTCAGGCCCAGACTGCCAAGTGGGCTTAATGATATTTATTATTTTTTACAAGAGTTGGAGAATATCTCCACAAACACAATGGCCTGGGGGAAATGATCAGCAAAGTAATGCAACTTTCCAGCCTTTCCTGATTTATGTTTTGCCTTTCTGTTGTCAAAATCTTCAAAATGATCCTCATGTTGCTGCCTTATAAATAAATCAGAAAAAACAGGCACAGAGTTTGTAACTCAGGGTCAAATTATGTCATCAGAGGATTTCTGTAGTGTTGTGGGAAGATTGATAACTGAGATATTCAATTAGAGAAAGGAAAATTGATCCTCTATCTGTGCTTTACTTATCAGTCCCCTTGGAATCAGAGAATTAGAAAGGTTGGGAAAATCACGGAGTCCAATGAAAAACCCTGTGAGGGATTTGAGAATTTCCTGGATCCAGGGTTTAAAAAGGCAATAAGGTCTTGCTATCCATATAAATATGGATATAAATAAAGCCATTGATCTATAAATAAAGGCAATAAAGACAGAAATGCCTCTCTCAGTGTAATCCTCAGCTCTCAACCCCCTCAGGCTCAGGGCTCTGGCCACAAATCCCACGTGCCAGGCCAGGGAATATTCTGTGCAATGGTTGTGTGAAAGTCTGGAGGAAATATCAATCCCAAACTCCTCCAATCCTGCCTGGAGCATTCCACAAGGGCCACTTCCACCCCAAACATTTATTCCCATCTGCAGTTGCTATGGGTGATCCAGCACAGGAGGAAAACAAACCCAGCTCTTCAAAAGCACATTGGCTTTATTTCCTTTGTGCTGCAGAAATGCTTTAGGGAGCTCCAGCTCTACAAATCCTAAAGCACTTCACTCCCTTCTCCCTCCCTGCTTAAAAAAATATTGACACCTGAGGAATTAATTTGTTCCCAGATAATTGAGCTGTGTCTCCAGGCTGGGCCAGGCCTTTCCCCCGTGCCACGTGCAGGAGGGGTTTGTGTTTGCTCTGCCACAGATAAGGGAGCACTCCAGCTGAAACCTGCAGGAATATTTATCAGACACCCTTTGCAAAGTCAAAAGCACTTTCTAAGGTCAATCTTTCACCAAACTCCAGGCCAAGTTGCTTTTCTGCCACAGCATAACAAAATACAGTTCAAGGCACTTCATGGCAAAGAACTCGGCTGTTTGCTCATCCCGTGGGTGATGCAGGGCCACAGCAGATGGGAATGGGGGAGATTGGGAAGGAATTCCTGGTTGGGAGGGTGGGGAGGGGCTGGAATGGAATTCCCAGATTTGCTGGGGCTGCCCCTGGATCCCTGGAAGTGCCCAAGGCCAGGTGGGACATTGGGAGCAGCTGGGACAGTGGGAGGTGTCCCTGCCACGGCAGGGGTGGGAATGGATGAACTTTAAGGTCCTCTCCACCCCTGTAATTCCATTTCCCATTTTATTCCAGGCCTCTCCTGCAATAGCTTGGGCTGATCCCCCCAGCCCAGGTGCCCAGAGGCCCTTCAGCTGCACCAGCTCCAGTCCAGGCCCCTCAAACCCACCTTAAATCTCCCTGTGGCTCAGCTTTCCCACGTGTCTGGAGATAAGGGGAGCTGGAGAGGCAAAGGGGCCCGGGGTTCCCAGATAAGGGGAATATTTGGTACCCAAGGACCCTGATAAAACACCCTGCAATGGGCTCTGCAGCCACTTCAGCTCATGGAAGATTAAAATGTGGCTTCCTAAATTCTGTCTTTACCCAGAGGCTTCCAGTTCTTTTTGCTCACTGAGGAAAACCCAGGAGTGTGGCTCCCAAAAACCTGTGCATCCCTCAGCAGTCCCTCAGCTGTCACTTCATTGTCCCCAGGGCCAGAGCAGAACAATGCAGGGGAAAGGTGAGCCAGTGGCATGAGAGATAAAGGTGCAGCACATCAAAGAACCCGTGGAGAGGACCAGGCCAGCTCTCCCTGGGAACATTCCCATGCCAGCCCTGGAGCAGATAACCTGGCTGAGCCCCTGGCAGGCTGAGGGAGCTTTATTGTCCCTGGGATGAAGTCATGCAGCAGGATTTGCCATGGTTTGTGTCAGCATCAGCCACTCAGGCTCCAACCTTGCACCACAGGGGGGATTTTTCCCCCAAAATCTATTTATATTGGCTTCTGCATGGAATATTCCGCTTCAGGGCTGGGTCTCAGATCCCACAGGCTGTACGAACACAGTGGGACTATAAAAGATCCCACACCAAAACACCTGGGAATTGTGTCCAGTCCTCATTCAAAATTTCCAGCAGGACGGAGTTTCTGTGCCAGCCACAAAACGTGGGACAGGCTGGAATTCCAGCATTCCAGGAGTCAAACCTGGCACTCAAAGTGCAGGGACATCACTCTCAGGACGTTCCCAGAGCACTGAATCTGTTCTGGCCTCTTTATTGACATTTTTTCTTCTCTAAATTTTCCTTTTTGTGGCCAAAAGAGGAAAGTCTCAGTGCTCCTCTTTGAAATCCACAATCACACAGGCAGCTGGCCGAGCCTCACCTGGATGCTGGCCAGTGCTTACACATTTTCTTGCTGCAGGAACCATGCTGGCACACAGAGCCACTGCACAAAAAGATCTGTTTGACTCAAAAACCCAGATGTGTTTAGCTGAAAGGAAAAAATATATATATAAAAAAAATTTTAAAATCTCAATCACTGAAAAAGGAGGATGGGAGAATCCGGGGGGGCTGTGGTTTCACAAGCCTTGGAAGTTATTTCTGGGAATCACAAACCCCATTTCATTTCATGAATCAGATGTTCCTGAAAGTTCCAGCCCTCTGGTCTCCTTTTTCCCCCTCTCCTCGTTCCCAGTGGTTAAATAAAGAACAAAACAATGCCATATTTAGGATATTTATATATAGAAGAGGCTCCATGAAGAACAAAAGGGCTGTTCCAGAGGAACATTGGCACCAGGACTGCACATATTCCCCTTGGGAATATATCCCATGAACAGCCAGGTTAAACCTCCTCAGAACATGCTCCCAACACAATAAATTAACAATAAATACAGGAATTCTCCTGCACTTTTCCACTGGATTCCACTCCAGCAGGGTTTTCCCAGCTCATTTTACACCAACATTGGCGTTTCCCTTTTCTTTCTCACCACAGCTGTTGCATGGAAGTTCTTGCTCCATCCACCACCTCTAATTCCAGTGATTTGTGCCCAGGATTCCTCCTGCACTGGGGGAGGTTTGGGATGAGCACAAAACCAATGGGAACGACAGAGAATGAGGCAAAAAGAACAAAAAATTGGGCTCAGAACCATTTCCCAGGCTAAGGTATCTCTGCTGTTCCATTAAATTCTCCCATCCCCAGGAATCTGCTGTGCTCTGACCTCGTTCTGCCCTGGTTCTGCTCTCTGGAGCCACACCTGAGTGAACACAGACATTTCTGTGCCCTTGCCATGGATGATGGGCAAAAAGTGAGTTCCAAAGGGATGTGGAGCACAGGAGCTTCAAAAATAATGTTCAAAAGGTGGGTTTTGGGGGGAATTTGGAGAAGCAATGGTTACAGTGCAAATTCCTGGTTTGGTGGGAGGTGTCCATGGCAGGGGTTGGAATTGGGTGATCTTTGAGGTTCCTTCCAACCCAAACCCTCCTGGGATTCTGGGATTTATTTGTGTGCACAATACACAGAGCCATGCACAAACACACTCTGCCACACGAGGGAACCACCAGAATTCTCCCTTTGATCTTCCAAAATCATTGAATCAACCCAATTTGCCTTTGCATTGAGAAATTCCATGGATAAAACATGGGGATACATGGATAAAAGATGGAGATACATGGATAAAAGAAGGAAATATATGGATAAAAGAAGGAAATACACGGATAAAAGGAGATACATGGATAAAAGATGGAGATACATGGATAAAAGAAGGAAATACATGGATAAAAGAAGGAAATATGGATAAAAGAAGGGAACACATGGATAAAAGAAGGGAACACATGGATAAAAGAAGGAAATATGGATAAAAGAAGGAGATACATGGATAAAAGAAGGAAATATGGATAAAAAAGAAAGAGATTCATGGATAAAAGAAGGAGATACAGGATAAAAGGGGATACATGGATAAAAGAAGGAGATATATGGAAAAAAAGAAGGAGATACATGGATAAAAGAAGGAAATATATGGATAAAAGAATGAAATACATGCATAAAAGAAGGAGATTCATGGATAAAAGAAAGAGATATATGGATAAAAGAAGGAAATACATGGATAAAAGAAGGAGATACGTGGATAAAAGATGGAAATGCACGGATAAAAGATGGAAATATATGGATAAAGAAGGAGATTCATGGATAAAAGAAGGAGATACATGGATAAAAGGAGATACATGGATAAAAGAAGGAGATATATGGATAAAAGATGGAAATACATGGATAAAAGAGGGAAATGGATAAAAGAAGGAAATACATTGATAAAAGAAGGAAATCCATGGCTAAAAGATGGAGATTTGTGGATAAAAGAAGGTCCCTGCCCTCTCTGCCCCTCCCAGCCCCTGCCTGCTGTGGAGGTGCCCTTGACACCATCCACGTTCTGGAAACAATTCCAGGAGCTGCAGAGCCTGGAGCTGGCACTTGGGGACACTTCTGGAAGTGGGACATTGGCATTCACACCCTCCCCACATTCCCTGAGCTGCCTGGGGCTGCCACAGCACCCAAAGATGAAATAATGATTTATTTATAAAGCACCAGTGGGGGTTGTTGTTTTTTTGGGGTTTTTTTAAGCAAAAGCAGCAGTGTGGATATTTTTGAAAACATGACCCTCAAGTGAAATCTGTAAATGAACAGAACCTTCCACTCGTGCCTGACTGATAAAGACATGGGAAAAACAGGCCCAGGTTCTGAATTTTACGACTCAGCTTCCAAATTATTTCCAAAGGAAGTGTTTCCCCAGAGGGAGATCAACCAAATTCTTCATCTCTCACCCAGGAGCTTAAAACTGGTGCGGATTCACCAGATTTGCACAGAAAAAAAAAGCAGGAAAATGAATTTTATAGCTACAAATTCGTTTTGCAACTTGTACAGGGAGAAGGCTGCACGGGAGTCACACAATCCAATCCCCAGGATTTTCTTTGCATGGAAGGAACAGCAAACACAGAAAAACAGATTTCGAGGTGATTTACCTACTGCATTTCACAACATGCAACTGAACTGTGATTAAATATCTTTTTTGGTTACAAAATTATAATGCAAAACTATAAAATCAGCTATTAAAGAGGACATCTCTCTTTCTTTTCCTTCTTTTCACCTTTTCACATCCTTTGTGTGTATTTTGGCTGGTTAAGTTGTGGCCATTTTTTTTCTTTTTTTTTTTGAAGGGGAGCAAAAAAACCACCAAAACCCTGTCAGAAAGAAAAAATGGGAAAAAAGATTTCTAAATGTATTTTGTTTTAAAAAGTGAGGCAATTCTGAGTGGCCCAGGCAGTGAAATTCCAGCCCAGCTCTCTGTGCTCCCACTGCTCCCATGTGGGTTCTGACCACCGAGGATGTGTTGTTTAACCCCACAAATTTCCCAAACCCCAAACTCGGCGGGAGCAGCACAAAATCCCCATTTTCTCACCTCATTCATTAAATCCCCAAACTGCTGGAGAGCCCAACAGCCCCCAAATCCCACGGCACTGGGAAATTCCCCTCCCCAGAGCCCCAGGATCACCCAGCAGAGCTGAAACCCCAGCAAAGAGCTGCCCTTCCAAAGCAAACTCCAGGATTTTGTGTCAGGAGCCTTCACAAGGGAAGATAAAACCACATTTTAGGCTGTTCCATTAGAGGGCATCCTACAACATCCTTTTGTGGTCAGATGCTGCTCCTCATTTATATCTGCAATAATTCATGGAAGCTCTTCTATAACGAGCCAGGAGCATTCACATCCCCAGGTTTTTGCATCCCTTGCAATCACATTAATTGCATTAATGGATTCATTTTCTGGTTTAGTTGGTTCTGTGTTTCTCTCCCCTCACCGGGAGAGGAGGATTTTCACTGTTTTTGCACAATGTGAGATGTGAACAAGCTGGGGACAGCACCACAAAACTGACCCAGCTGCAGATCACACTTGAGGACAGTAAGGCACTGAAAAGGTGAGCAGGCCTGGTCAGATATTTTGGAATTAAGAGATAAAAGTGAATATTCTCAAAACCTGCCCAAGACAGAAGTTCCACTGCCAAAATACAACGTGGGAAGTGCTGAGACCCTGCAGCAGGAGCCAAACCTGAGCTGCAGGACATAGGCACTGCTCCCACCCACCTACTCAATCTTTAAAAATTCAGATTGCAGACACTTCACTAATACAGCTACAGAGAGAGACAGACACAGTTTACGACCCTTAAAATCAGCAAGAAGCCCCTGGGTAGTGAAATCTGCTTGTGGTGATAAATATTTTCCAGGCTGGGCTGTGACGTGGATGAAGTACCTGAAATCACCTCCCAGACTGAAGGCACCAGAGGATCTCAAAGTAATAACAGTGGAAATGAAGAAGTCTGGGGTAAGAAATAGGAGCTGACACGATAACATGAAAATACAACTGCGAGACAGATAACTCACTAATCATCAATTACCATCCCATCTGACTCAAAGCAGAAGGTAACAGTGCTCCTGTCACAGCAAATGACAAATGAACTCCTGACTGCTGAAATGCAAGATTAATGAACCCACAGAAGAGACATGAAAGGACTTACGAGGATCCCGGGCTCGCCGTTGGCGGGGGACCTGGAAAAGTGACAGAAGAGAGAGAGCGCGGTGAGTTACGGTGAGGTAGCGAGCAGGAAGATTTGCAAAGCTTTTCAAAGATAAAAGCACCGGTCTGTGGTGCTGGCTGTGGTTTGTGGGGTGGAACAGAGGGGTGACAGTCCCTCAGCACCAAGGATAAGCCTGTGCTGGCTGCAGGACACGACACAAGGACAAAAAAAAAGTTGAGGAGCTCACCCTCCTCTTGAAACTGCCTTAGGAGAACTTCTCATGATGAATTTCTTATCAGAAATCAGAAAACGTGGGAGATGTATGGAAAAAAAGACGATGAAACTCATCACATCCATCATTCCTTGTGTGTTATTTGTCCAGTCCCAAAGAGGATTAACCAGGACTGTGTGCAAATATCTTCATCTCAGTGAATTATTTCCCCCCGCCCGTGGAGGAGGAGGAGGAGGAGGAGGAGGAGGAGGAGAAGACACAAAACCTGTTTCTTGTTTGGAATCCTCTGAGTGCTGAGATCAGCTTTGAAGGCAGGGAGGAATGAGTGCTTATTTCCCCTGACAGGTATATTTGTGTCTCCTCACAGCCCCTCAGCCTGCAGTGCCAGCTGAAATCTCTCACTCCCCAGACACAGAGGTCACCCAGGCACTCCAGATTAAAGGAGTTTTTCTCCTCTGGTCTGAATTCACCCAGGTACCACAAAAATGGGGGCTCAGCCTGGAGCAAAGGAGGCTCAGGGGGGACCTTGTGGCTCTGCACGAGTCCCTGACAGGAGGGGGCAGCCGGGGGGGTCGGGCTCTGGGAACAGGGACAGGATGGGAAAAGGGCCTCAAGTTGCACCAGGAGAGGTTCAGGTTGGATATTGGGAAAATTTCTCCTCCAAAAGTGCTGGAACAGGCTGCCCAAGGCAGCGGTGGAGTCACCATCCCAACTGGTCAAAAACCGTGGATGTGGCACTTGGGACGTGGATTAACTGTGGGCATGGAGATGGTGCTGGTTGCTGGTTGGACTTGGTGATCTTGGAGGGCTTTTCCAGCCTGAACATTCCATGATTCCATGGAAATACAGCTGTTCCTACCCTCCCGTGGATCCAATCAGTTGGGAAATCTGTGGACGGGGTTCAAAGGGCAGAGATCCCAGCCCTGTAGGACAACAGGGTGCACAGTCTCTCTCAGGGGTGTCCTGCCAGCTCCCCAGGACCATTTCTCCAAGCCCCATGCCAAGGAGTGTTCCTGCCCTGCCATCCCAACACCCTCCCTGGGAAGCCCACTTCCAGCCAGCCCACGGATTCCTGAGCTCTCTGCACCACCTGGGTTTAACAAATTTAACAAATTCGCCTTTTCCAACTTGAACAATTCCGCGACGCTGCTTTTCCCCTGGGAAAACACCCTCTCCTACCCTCTCCTAACTAAGACTTGGAACAGTTCAGGAGGCCCAGACTCACCGAACTTGACGAAGAGCACGCCGGTGGTGGACACCGTCCTCCGGCCGTTGGTGGCCACGCACTGGAAGTAGCCGGTGTCGGTGGTGTCCAGGTTGCGGATGCGCAGGCGGGAGCCGTAGGGGGTGGCCCTGAAGGAGATCCTGCGGGGCTCCTGCACCACGGGAGCGTCGTTCTTCAGCCACCTCACCGTGGGAGGGGGGTTCCCTGACACCTTGCAGTGCAGCTCCGCCGTCTGGCCCAGGGTGGTGGTGATGTTGTTCATGGGCTCGTCCAGCGTCAGGAAATAATCTGGGAATGGAGAGGAAAGAAGGGGGATGAAGGATTCCAGAGCAGGGAATGTCATTGTGGAGAAAGGTCCTGCTTGACTTTGGAAGGGACACAAAGGAAGTGGAAATCAGGGTTCCCTCTGCTGTTTCAACATCTCCTTTTTGGCTTCATTCAGCACAGAAAAAATGAGATAATGCTGATTCTCTTCTTTCTTTTCTTTTTCCTAACCAATAAACATGAAAAGCATCTCAGCACTCCAGTTGTTCATTCTGATGCTGACCTGCCTCTGCTCATGCCAGAATCCACCAAATATAGGAATATATGAAAGGAATCATTCAGAAGTGAAAATCCTGTTACCCAGAGAAGCTGTGGCTGCCCCTGGATCCCTGGCAGTGTCCAAGGCCAGGCTGGACAGGGCTTGGAGCACCCTGGGATAGCAGAAGGTGTTGGGATTGGAACAGGATGAGTTTTAAGGTCCCTTCCAACCCAAACCATTCCAGGATTCGGTGATCCTGTCTCCAAGCCATTTTTAGTGACTCACAGAGCAGAGCAGACCGTGTGTTATCCATGATTCTGTAAGCACCAACTGCAGAGATGAGGAATAAAGATCATATCTGGGAAAAGGAGGCTTTATTCTCACTCAGTATTTCCATTGCTGAGCGTGCTGAAGATTACCTCCAGTCTGAAATAGGGGTCATGATTGAAAAATCAAATTAAATTCAAATGACGAAGATGAATCTCTCCCAATCCATTCCTGAACACTGCCTTCTGTTAGGAGTTATTTCACTGAGCATCCTTCAGGAAAAGGCATTTCACTGTATTCACCTTTAATTAAATCCTTCAAAGGCAGGGAAGGAGATGGATTGGGGATGGGGAATGGAATCCTCAGGCTTTCACCTCCACGTCAGAGGTTCAAACCTAACAGTGCCATCATCAGCTGCTGCCTGTCCCAGCAAGGACAGCCAAGGAAGGAGAAATCCCAGCTGGATCCGGCTCCTGAACTCTCAGAGCCAAACCAGGAGGTCAAGAAAAGCCAGGATCAGTGAGTGAACTTGGAATCACAGAATTATTTGGATTGGAAGGGACCTTGGAGTTCATCCCACCCCACCCCTGTCATGGGCAGGGACACCTCCCACTATCCCAGTTTTCTCCAAGCCCTGTCCAACCTGGCCTTGGACACTGCCAGGGATGAGGAATCCCCAAACTGGTGCTGTGCTCCACCACTCTCAGGTCCACCTGCAGTTAACTCCAGTAAGAAACCTTCCTAAAAGTGTGAAAAACCCCTCTGGCATGTTCCAAACCAGCTCAGCCACCCAGGCTGCCTCCCTGAGCCACTTCCCTAATTATTCCCTGTAATCTCGGCTTGCCCAGCTCCTCCCTTCATTATGGTTTGTGGAGAGCACTATCTCCTGCCTTTGTTTTTAATCTGTTTAGCACACAACTCACCCTGTGTTTGCACAGCACTTTGAACAAGGCGTCCCTGTCCTCGCCTGGTCCCAGGAGCCATTTGGGACAAACATTTGGCACCGAGGCCCTGGCCACAGGTATTTTTTTCCACGTGTATTTTTTTCAATCAAGTTCTAATGTGCAGGTGTGAAAATCTGCTTCTCTCAGGGAGCAAGGGACAGGATGAGAGGGAGCGGCCTCAAGTTGCACCAGGGGAGGTTTGGATTGGGTATCAGGGGAAAAAATGTCATGGGAAGAGTTGTAAAGCGTTGGAACAGTCTGCCCAGGGCAGTGGTGGAGTCACCATCCTTGGAAATGTTCACTAAAAGTGTGCAAGGGGCACTTGGGGACATGGCTCAGTGGTGAATATGGTGGTGGTTGGACTTCATGATCTTAAAGGTGTTTTCCAACCTGAACATTCCATGATTCCATGGAAATACAGCTGTTCCTACTCGCCCATGGATGCAATCAGTTGGGAAATCTGTGGATGGGGTTCAAAGGGCAGAGATCCCAGCCCTGTAGGACAACAGGGTGCAAAGTCTCTCAGCTCCCACGGACAATTTCTCCAAGCTCCATCCCAAGGAGTGCTCCTGCCCTGCCATCCCAACACCTTCCCTGGGAAGCAGAGCTCCAGCCAGCCCGTGGATTGCTGGGCTCTCTGCACAATCTGGGTTTAATAAAGCCCCACTGACAGCCTGGGACTGGGGAACCACAGTTAATTACCCAACGTTACATTTCTGCACCACAGCCGTTTCCGTAACTCCTGATAATGTTCCCAAGCCTGCTGCAGACATCTCCAGCCTAACGGGGAGAGAAAGCCCTGGGATGGGCTGGCTGACAAACAGTGCAGGGAGCAGAGGGTTTTAAAGGTCCTGAGGAATACAGGAGAGGCAAATAAAGGAGTGAGGATGCAGGGCAGGTTTCCAAAGGCTGGATTTTAAAGTGTCAGTAGAAATCGTAGGTCAGTGAGAAAGTGTGGCTGCAACTTCTCTGTAGGTGCCAACACAAGTGGCCTCAGCCTCAGGAGCTGCTGACTCCTCTAATTGTTCTCCACCTTCCTCCATGGGTTACTGCAGAAACACTAAAACAAATTCATCTTCTTAATTCACCCTAGATTAGTCGTCAAATCCATCAATTTAGCATCTGAATCATAAATGAGATCAAGCAGCTCACCTGAGATGAGATTCAAACAGGGCAGGTCTGAAGCCATTGGGAGCTTTGTGAGATGTTTCTCACAGATAAAGCAGCTCTGGAATTGAAAATGAGCTCCCAAGAAGCCTGGGATTGCTACTGAGGCACACAGAATGATGAGCATCCCTTCCCTGGCGTGCACCAAACTCATCCATCGCTGCCCTTGCCTGGTGTTGAAGGGCTGGAGAGAAGCCCAGTTGTGTTTTTATTGTGTCTCTCACCTTCCAAAGCCCATCAAAGGATGGAATTGTTCCCTGGGAGGGTGGGGAGGCCCTGGCACAGGGTGCCCAGAGAAGCTGTGGCTGCCCCTGGATCCCTGAAATGTCCAAGGCCAGGCTGGAGCAAGCAGGGACAGTGGAAGGGATGGCAGGGGATGAGCTCTGAGGTCCCTTCCAACCCCAACCACTTCACCACAATCCATTTGACAGCCTCCTGCCATCCAGGAGCTCTCCAATGGAGCTGACTCCCTCTGACCTAAAGAACAATTTCTTAGAGAAAGGACAGTTCTTGTGTGCTGGGAATGATCCAGCCTGGTGGCACCGGCCTTTGGAAAGTCTGAGTTTAATCCTGGCTCGGAGCAGCCTTGGGTGAATCAGCTCCGTTGTGATTTTTAGAGGAGCCAAAGGGAAGTAGACACCCAAAGCCAATCAAAGCTCACATGGGATTTGTGCAACTAAGGCCTTTTAAAAACAGCCTTAAACCTTTTGGCTCGATGTCTCCAGCCATAAAGTGAGGATAATAATCCCTCTTACATCATGGGGAGGCTGCTATGTACATTAATGAGATAATGCTCATAAAGCACTTTGAAGGTGAAAAGTGCTATGCTGGGATAAGCACTGTTATTACATTTTAAGTTAAATCTCAGGGTTTCGAGCACAGAACAAAAGCTCGTCCATATTTTAGAGTAGCAATCCATAAAAACATTTGGGAAACGTTTTAATTTACAGAAGGACGGGAGAATAGCCTGAAAGAGCTCTAAATAAAATTTAGCCCACCTATAATTTAATAATAGTCAAACTGATTTTTTTTTAATTTGTAAAAACAATTTACTGCTGGGCCTAGACCCTGAATGCCAAGTTTCAGCCCACAGAGAGGTTTTTTTTTTTTTTAATGGCTGAGTTATAAACCCTTGAAAAATGCTGACAGCCCCTTTACTAGAGCAGCACTAGCGGGTGCCCTATAATGAACTTTTAAATGACTTGAGATAATATCTGGAAAGCCAAGCCTGAAATATATTTCTGGGTTTGAGCCGTTGCCAAGGCAAACACAACACATCATAAGTCATCCCCATGATCCTGAGCGCATAAATTGGAGACACTACACATAAAACCCAAATATTGGGTATCCTTCATGGCCAAGCTCTGCTGGTTTGATGTTACAGAACAGCAACAGCTGTGCAAGGATGAGATGTAGAGCGTTGGGTGTCTCCAAAGAAGAAAAGTGTCTGTATTTCCACAGCTCTGCCTCGACATTGTTAAATAGGAGCCTGCCCAGTCCTAATAAATCCTCCACCATTCTCCTGCTTTTAAGTGGAACCCAGGTGACTTTCAAAATAAAAGCTCGTCCTGGCCGGCCGAGGAATGTTAATCTGCTCTGTGAGCACATGGCTGCTCCATCTGAAACCACCAAAGGCACATCTTGGAGCAGTAACTCCCTCTTGGCTTGCAGGAGGATTTTCTGGCCATGGTGAGACCTTTCCCCTCCAGCACCGTGTGTTTCTGATCTCACAAGGTGTTTAAAGCACGATGGGGATGCAGGATCAGACCCTGCAAGGGTCATTTCATGGGAAGGGTTGTTGTTTCGTTTATCCTTCTCTTTCTGCCCTTCTGATCTTTCGGAATATTCAAAGAAAAGCTGAAATTGAAGTTTCTGCTCAAGGCTAAGCCAGCTTTAACCCAGGTGCAGCAGAGAGGCTGGTGAGCCAAGTTCCTTCCATTGCAGATGGGGAACAAGCAGCTCCCTGCAAACATCTCCACACTGTCGTCCTGATTTTTCTAGAGTGCTGTGTGTAGTGTTGGTAGCAAAGGTTCTCACAGATTTTGTGTAAACAATCCATGTTTCTATAACCGGCCAAGGATTGTTTTGTACTTTGGATGTTGTTTTTCATTTCTCTTTCTGGGCTGGAGAATGTGATGGGCTGTGTTTCTCACCTATGGAATTGGAGAGGTGGTAACCTCCTTATCCAATCCATAACTGTCTGTAAAAAGGTATAAATATAAGAATAAAGAGAGGCTGGGGCTCTTTTTGCTCTCTGCCTGGCCTTGCTGGCTGAGCTCCTGAGTTGCCTGAGTGTTTCATGTCCGACTGAGCCACTCCAGACCTTTCCTCAAGCACCTGTGGGGACACCTTTTTCCAGCTGCCGGCCTGGAGAAGTTGTCCAATCCTGGATTTGAAGATTCAAACCTGCACTGCAGCACAGAAGGCTGAAGCTGCCCTGGCTGCAGGAAAGCAGTGGGACACCAGCATTCCTGTGCTTATTGCACTGATGGAATCCTGGAGGGGTTTGGGTTGGGAGGAACTCAGTGATCAGCTCGTTCCACCCTCTCCACCCTTCCACTAGACCAGGCTGATCAAGCCTTGTTCAACTTGACCTTGAATTATCTTTGTGAACTGAAATTTTGGGCAGCTCCCTGGTTCTTCGTCACTGCACGCACAGGAAAAATGCCCAAAAGTGTCTCGGGGACAGCTGCATTTTCATTCATTCAGAGCCTTGGGTTATCCACGAGGCCAGTGTGGAGCCACACCTGGATGTGCTCCCTGCTCACAAATATCAGCACCACCCCTGAGCTCAGCCCACTGGGAATTTCCCAAATCTTCCATATGGAATAACTGTCTTTGGAGAAGGTCAACAACACAAAGCCCACCCAGCCTGGAGATCCTGGAGGGGTCTCCATGGAAAAGAAGGAAGCAGCAGGATTTCTGATGGAAATCTGATTGGAGGGGTGTTTTGGGGGATTTGGGGAGTGTCAGGGGGTGTCTGTGGGGTGTTTTGGGGAGGTTTGGGGGGAATTGGAGTGTTTAGAGGGTGCTTGTGGGGTTGGATGAATGATTTTGGGGGTTATGGGTGTTAAAGGGGTGTTTGAGAGGCTGGAGGGGGCTTTTGGGGACAGTTGGAGAAAGTCAAGAGGTGTTAGTGAGGCTGGAGGAGTGTTTGGGGAAGTTTGTGGGGCTGGATGGGTGTTTTGGGTGTTTTGAGAGTATTTTGGGTGTGCTAGGGTGTGTTTGGGCTGTCCCAGGGGATGTTTTGGGGGGGTTTGGGGACCATCAGGAGGTGTTTTGGGGGAGTTTATGTGGATAAACTTCCAAGGGAGTTTATTCCTTGGAAAAAGGATTCACCTTGGATCGCTGGATCTGCCCACAGCTCCCAAAGGAAGAGAACTCCCCGTGGGTCTGATCAGCAGCCCTTGCTGTTAAAAGGGGGAACAGGAAAACTCCCCCTTGGAATTTCACTTATTTGAAATGGATAAACAAGAAGAATGACCGTGGGCGGGAAGAGATGCTGCCCTCAAGCAGATTTGGCAACTCTTGAAGAATATCAGGGTTAAAGAAGTCAAGATAATCACGTGGAAATACCCAATGCCAACAGTTTTGGGACAGAAGGAATCCCTCTGCTGCCTTTGCTTGCCCAGTTTAATTCCCATGGCTTTCCTCAGAGATGTGCAGGAGATAATTTGGGATGCACGTGGAAGCTCTGTCCTGGATTTTTCCTTCCCAGACTCATCCAGGATAACCCTGAACCCAACCAGGCAGGGCACAGCTCGAGGCCTGATGGCTTTTGACATCTCCACGTGTGACTGTCACTGGCATTCTCAGAATTAATTGTTAAATTCTGATCACTGGCAGCTTGGGGACGGCGCTGGGCTTGTGGTCGGAAACCAGGCTTCCAAAAAATGATCTGGAACCTGAATTTTGGATGGGAAGTGGACAACTCACTGCCCTCCATGAACTCTTGGATGCATCTGAGAGTCACTTCTGCCCCTCCTTTCATGTGACAACCCTGAGGTTTAAGGACAGATGTCTCAGAGGTCTCTCTGGAGGAAATGAAGCTTTTCTTTACTCAGGAACCAGTTTTATAGCCCAAGTAGGAAACCTCGAAACTTTATCACCCCCCCACCCAAAAAAAAAAAAAGTGATTTGGAATAGGTAAACAAATGTCCACATCCAGCTCTAAAGCCAACTACTGAAAACCATCAGGGGATTTTGTTGTCACTTTAGAAGCTGCTCTGCAGTAAAGAGCCACAAAGAATAACCCAAGCATTAAAGGGAGGGTGTAGGGAGAGGTATGTGCCTCAAGATTAATGCCATGGAGTCAAAGAAAAGCTGTTATTTCTGACATTTTGACATAGCATCACTTTAGGATCTGGTTCTTATTAGCCCTTTTCTGTGCCTTTTAAAGGTCTATTTTTTTTTTCCGACCAAAAATGTCAGGAAATTTGGAACAGAAACGTACAATAAAACACGTCCCTTGACCCTCTGATCTATCAATCTTTCAAATAAACAAAGATAGCTGGATGAGCCAGGAAAAGGTCATTATATATAGTTACCTTATGTATAATGGTCAATATTCACTGCACAACCTCAGATTACACAAAAAATCTGATGTAAGTGAAGCTTTTTGTGAAGGA
This sequence comes from Drymodes brunneopygia, assembly GCA_013400955.1. Lineage (NCBI taxonomy): Eukaryota > Metazoa > Chordata > Aves > Passeriformes > Petroicidae > Drymodes > Drymodes brunneopygia. The sequence continues at coordinate 54,679 of VZTZ01027019.1, forward strand.
TTTTTGCTGTGAAAGCTGCGAGTTACTCAGGGTGGTTTCGTTTTCAGGCCGTGTTCTGTGACCTCCGAATTTCACACCCTGTATTATTTATAAATGAGACATTCAAGGAACACAAATTCTCAAATAAAAACGTGCACTCCGTCAGTGGAAAAGCAAACAAAAGGAGCTAATGTACTGTGGCTAAAAAAATTTTCAAACAAAGTAGCAGTAATTTACTGCCCTGCTACTAACGGGACCCCACAAATGGAATCAGAACCCTGAGCCCCACCAGGGGAGCTTGACTTACCCCATATCCCCCAGATAATAAAGGAAAATAAAAAGGTAAATTGTGCATGAATGTGAAGGCTGTAATTCTTCCCCTTTCAGCACACGGATCAAATTCGCATCCAGTGATTTCAAAGGAGAATCTGGAATCTCTAAAGGGCCAAAGGCAGGAGGCCTCGATCCGCCTGGTTTTCCCCAGGTTTGGTTGTGTTTGTGTTGTTTAGCATGGAGTTTGCCTGAGAGTCAAATCCTCCCTGGCAGATTTTCCCTCCAAGAGCTCCCAGCCAGCTCCTCCCCCTGGCTGGAGGGACGTGCTGAGGTGGCAGCTCCAGCCTGGATTTGTCACTGAGGCTGAGCCCAAGGCTCCAGGAGCAGCCTGGCTGCACCTCTGCCTGTCCTGCAGCCCTTCCACGCTCTGCATTTCCCTCCTCCTGTGCTGCAGCTGCTGTCCAGCCCTTCCAGGGAATGCTCTGCCCACACCAGGATCTCCAGAAGTTCGGGACACACAGTCCCAAGTGCTGCACCTCTCCCATCCCTTGTTTGGAGCCTCCACAGTCATTTCTGCTGTGGATCCCCAGATCATCCCAGGGGATTTCCCCTCTCAGCGACCTCTGAGACATCTGTCCTTAAACCTCAGGGTTGTCACATGAAAGGAGGGGCAGAAGTGACTCTCAGATGCATCCAAGAGTTCATGGAGGGCAGTGAGTTGTCCACTTCCCATCCAAAATTCAGATTCCAGATCATTTTTTGGAAGTCTGGTTTCCCTCCACAAGCCCAGCATTGTCCCTAAGCTGCCAATGATCAGAATGTAACAATTAATTCTGAGAATGCCAGTGACAGTCACACGTGGAGATATGAAAAGCCACCAGGCCTCGAGCCTTTGAATGTGAAGGATAAATCCCAGCTGAACCTGCAGCTCTGAAATCCTGTGCAGGATGTTTGCTGCAGGGGCTGTTTGTTCCCTGGGACTGGGATTGGGAATTGCTGCCACACCAGCTCTGTGCCCCACAGAGGCCCTGGGCAGCCCAAAGCCTGGGCTTGGCATCGTGGATGGCTGGAAATGGAAATGCTTCCCAAGCTCTGACCCATCCCAAAGCTTTGGACTCGTTTGTCTGAGATGAGAGACCATGAAAGGAAAAGGAAAACAGGCAAAAGCAAAAACTCACAGTAATGGCTTTCTTGGGAAGCTGAAGGAGCAAGGGAAGAGCTCCTGGGAGGAGGAGGAGGAGGAGGAGG
>VZTZ01027019.1:56203-100189 GCA_013400955.1 Drymodes brunneopygia
GCCCTGCCCCAGCACCCCCAGCTCAGCTCAGGCACAGGCAGGACACAGCCCTGTGGCCCTGGAGGAGGCTGCAGGGGGATTTGGGGACACTGGGGACCCATTCCAGGGACCCATTCCAGGGACCCATTCCAGCATCGTTCCCTTCTCAGCCCTGCAGAATGAACGGCCACTGAAGCTGAGTCCTGCTCACAGTTACAAGAAAATCTTATTTCAAAGCTGACCCTTTCCTGGCAAAGACTCCAATATTATCTTTGCCTAAGGATGGAGAGATCCCAAACAATTCCTCCAGTGCAGCAGATGTGAATAGGATCTCATTCCAATTCAGGCCTATTTCGTTGCAAATAAACTGATATGGGATGGAAACAAGAGGGAAAAGCCTCTCCTTCCATGATCCCTTTGGTGGGAGAGGAGCAGCTGAACGAAGGGCTCTTCACCTTTGTAAAGAAGGAAAAGAAGGTGGGAAATTGATAGCACAGGGTTAAAATGTTTCTAAAATCAGAGTGGCTAAAGTGGGCATTGTCTTTGCTAAAATCATATGAACCTACACCTGTGTACCCACCTGTATAGCAGATAATGAGGTTAAATGTGATGATTGCTTAGTAAATATAAGTAAAAATAATTATTTAATCGCAACAAGAACCATGAGAAAGGAACAACAATCATGAGAAATGTTGTGGGGAGTTGTGGGGAGAGGGCTTAGACTCGTGCTTGGGTGAAAACAATCTACACACAATAGAACAATATCCAGTGATTAACATATGATTATACAACAGTTATGTAAGGAAAAGNATGAAAAGCCACCAGGCCTCGAGCCTTTGAATGTGAAGGATAAATCCCAGCTGAACGTGCAGCTGTGAAATGCTGACTCNAACAATCTACACACAATAGAACAATATCCAGTGATTAACATATGATTATACAACAGTTATGTAAGGAAAAGGTATAAAAATGTATCCATCTCAAATCCATGTCAGAGTCAGAATTGGGTTTCTCTGTACCCCTGATTCCCAGAGCTCCTCAGTAAAAGCACCTGCATATAATCATCTTGTAATTATGTGTTCCTACACTAACAAAATCAGGAGCTTTCCCAAACAAAGAGCTGGAGCAGCAGCTTGTCCCGGGGTGTGAGGGGACAGAAAGGGAGAAAATGCCCAGGAAAGGAGAAATCCAAGGAGAAATCCCCGGGGCTGTGTGGGAACTGCCATGGAAGAGGCTTTTCCCAGCCTCTTGGAGCAATGAACCACAGTCCCCATGGGAGATCTCCCACCTGGGGCTGCTCCAGGCTCCTCCAGCCAAAGGGAGCCTCAACCAAAAACTTAGGAATTAAAAGCTTCACATGCTGCCACCAACCCCCTGAAATGGGGCTTTTCCCTCCCCAACCTCACTTATTTCTCCATATAGAATTCAATATTTACAGGATGCATTTTCATTTCTCTTTCTCCCTCGTGCCATTCCCTCTGCATGCCCTGGTTTAGCAGTAGGGAAAGAGAGAGAGAAATGCTCACAGCTAAATCTCCCCTGTTTTAAAAGTGATTATTTTTTTATTTTTTTATGCCCAGTTTGTTTGTTTTTTCAAGGTTTTGGTTAGAAATCACCTCCTCCCTCTCATCAATTGCTCCTCCAGCCCAAAGGGAACCTCAACCAAAAACTTAGGAAATAAAAGTGTCACATGCTGCCACCAGCCCCCTGAAATGGGGCTTTCCCCCCCACAACTTCATTTATTTCTCCATATAGAATTAAATATTTACAGGATATATTTTCATTTCTCTTTCTCCCTCGTGCCATTCCCTCTGCACGCCCTGGTTTAACAGAAGGGAAAGAGAGAGAGAAATGCTTACAGCTAAATCTCCCCTGTTTTAAAAGTGATTATTTTTTTATTTTTTTATGCCCAGTTTGTTTGTTTTTTCAAGGTTTTGGTTAGAAATCACCTCCTCCCTCTCATCAATTGCTCCTCCAGCCCAAGGGAATCCTCAACCAAAAATTTAAGATTTAAAAGTTTCACATGCTGCCACCAGCCTCCTGAAAAGGGGCTTTCCCCCCCACAACTTCATTTATTTCTCCATATAGAATTAAATATTTACAGGATATCTTTTCTCTTTCTCCCTCGTGCCATTCCCTCTGCATGCCCTGGTTTAGCAGTAGGGAAAGAGAGAGAGAAATGCTTACAGCTAAATCTCCCCTGTTTTAAAAGTGATTATTTTTTATTTTTTATGCCCAGTTTGTTTGTTTTTTCAAGGTTTTCTGGAGAAACCACCTCCTCCCTCCCATCAATCGCTGCTTTCAACAGCTCTTCACGGGTGGCTGCGTCTCTTTTAAATTCATTTCCTGCTAAAAAGAATAAACAGGCAACTGTTTAATGCTGTCGATTTAGCTTATTTAATAGAAATTGAGACCTGAATAGGGCTCAGTTGTAAGATAATCACCGCAGAACTCACCCGGCGAGGGAAAGCACCAGATTAAGTCATTATTTCAAAATGCAGAATATGATTCTCAAGCTGCTCCTCCCTCCCCAACACCGGAGGAGGAGATGCTCGCTCCCAAAAGGCAGCGAGGTAGAGTCGGGGCAGGGATTGAATTGGGAAATCTGCCTACAAACCACTTTCATGTGCTGAATTAACAGCCTTTAAAATGAGTTTTACTGCCACGCCGGCGTGACCTCCTGCAAGACAAGTGGATGTTGGCTCCTTGAGATGCGAAAGAAATGGGAACCCAGGCTCGTTTTCTCCTCGGGGGTTTGCAGTGCCCAGCTCAGCGTGCGCTGAGGAGTTCGCAGGGCTTTGAGGAGAAGCAGCAGCTCGCACATGAAAGATGTTGGGACAAGACAAAACCTGCTCCTGTGCCGGCAGCAGCTCCTGCAGCAGCCGCCCCTCTGACTAAAGATTCTCGGGCACAACCCCGTTTAATCCCGTATGTAAATCCGTGTTTAGGTATGGGAGCTGCCGGCGCTCGGAGCGTTAATCAGCCCCCAAAAGGGGCTGGTAATCCCCCAGGAATGCGGGATCCGGCCCAGCCGCTGCTAATTGCCGCATTCCGGCGGGATTAGAAACCGGCAATTCCATTTTACCTATTCCTGAAAATAGCTCAGGAACAGGAACAGGTGCCACGGAGGGAGTGTGGTTCAGTCACAGAGTGCCAGCTCTGCCGGGAGTCCCCAAAGTCAAAGGGCACCTTCATTTTACCTGTTCCTGACCATATCTCAGAACAGGTGCCACGGAGGGAACCTGGCTCAGTCACAGAGTGCCAGCTCTGCCGGGAGTCCCCAAAGTCAAAGGGCACCTTCATTTTACCTGTTCTGACAATATCTCAGAACAGGTGCCACGGAGGGAACCTGGCTCAGTCACAGAGTGCCAGCTCTGCCGGGAGTCCCCAAAGTCAAAGGGCACCTTCATTTTACCTGTTCCTGACCATATCTCAGAACAGGTGCCACGGAGGGAACCTGGCTCAGTCACAGAGTGTCAGCTCTGCCGGGACTCCCCAAAGGCAAAGTTTTGCTTTCTCTGGTATTTTGGAACTTTTGAGTGGATTTGTGGCCTTCACTTTAATTTCCTAGGCCACTCTGTTATTTTCTACTTTCTGAAAAACCAAAGGAAGCTGCCAGACAAGGAAGGAACATGGGAAGAGAGAAGGTTAGATGGGATGTTGGAATAAATCCTTCACCGTGAGGCTGGGGAGGAGCTGGGATGGAACTCCCAGATTTGCTGGGGCTGCCCCTGGATCCCTGGCAGTGCCCAAGGCCAGGCTGGATGAGGTTTGGAGCACCCTGGGATAGGGGGAGTTCAGAACTTTTGAGGGGCTTTGTGGCCTCGACTTTCATTTTTCAGACCACTCTGTTATTTCCTATTTTTTGAAAAACCAAAGGAAGCTGCCAGACAAGGAGGGAACATGGAAAGAGAGAAGGTTTAGATGGGATGTTGGGAAGAAATTGTTCTCTGTGAGGCTGGGCTGGGATGGAATTCCCAGATTTGCTGGGGCTGCCCCTGGATCCCTGGCAGTGCCCAAGACCAGACTGGATGGGCTTGGAGCACCCTGGGACAGTGGGATTTCAGAACTTTTGAGTGGATTTGTGGCCTTGACTTTCATTTTTTAGGCCACTCTGTTATTTCCTATTTTTTGAAAAACCAAAGGAAGCTGCCAAACCAGGAAGGAACATGGGAAGAGAGAAGGTTTAGATGGGATGCTGGGATAAATCCTTCCCTGTGAGGCTGGGCTGGGATGGAATTCCCAGATTTGCTGGGGCTGCTCCATCCCTGGCAGTGCCCAAGGCCAGGTTGGATGGAGTTTGGAGCCCCCTGGGATGGTGGGAGGTGTCCCTGGATGGAATTTAAGGTCCCTTCCAACCCAAACCAGTCTGGGATTCCATGATCCTGCCTGGGGGAAGCAGCTCCTTCCCTCCTCCCCAGCTCTGGATGTTCCTGCCATGAGCACCAGGACGGATCCCTGCAGTGGGATAAGAAATCCATTCTGTCAACACCTTCCCCCAGCAGTTTGCTGGGATTTGGGAATTCTCTGTGAATAATCACAAGCTTTTCTCCCTTTCCCACCAGCAAGCACCAGCCCTTGGACTTTCATCTCCTCCACTGAGTCCTGGATCACCAGAAAGTCCTGCTCCTTCCCTGCTGAGAAGGCAGATGTGAAAGAATCAACCCAAAATTCTCAAAATTACACATTCTCCTCATCCTCCAGCACAGAAAACATATTTATGCATAAACATCAAACATTGTGAACACATGTTCAAAAAAAAAAAACCAAATTAACAAAACACAGACAAGAACAGTTGGGAAAACCATCTGGGGCAGAATTCCACCATGGGAAATTTCCAAATCAGCAGTAAATGGTTGGCAAATGAAAAGTGGGTGACAAATGGGACAGGGAGGGTGGCTCAGAGCATCCTCACAGACAGGTTTGACTCAGGAGCTGCAGCCACTGCCTTGCAATGAGGGAATCTCAGCAATTTGCCTCCAATTAGCAGTGCTTAATTTACAAAATGAAGGAGGATGATAAATCTCTCATTTTTTAATAATATATATCCTTTGGAGAGCTCCAATCACATCTAATTAACACCTGCAAATGTATTTTGTATTATTAAAGACACAGAATTTTGTAATAAAACACATTGGGGCAAACTGAGTGCCTGATGCTTGTGATTTTTGAGTTCAAATCCCAAGATCCACCAGGTAAAAAAGTGTGACAGAACATCTTGATATCTTTTTGCCATGTGGAACATTTTCCTGGTGCAAGAAACGAACACAAAAATCTCCAGAAATCCCAGAACCACACAGAATTAAATGTCAAAGCATCCTGAGATTTATCCTGAATACCCCCTGACTTTTTTTGCTGATTTGATCAAGTCAAGAAAAATTGAGATTTTTCAATCTGATTTCAGCTGGTTTGGGTTTTTTCTCTGCCTGCTTACCTTTATCTAATTCACTGGAGATGTTCCATGACGACGTGGGCATGAAATCAGCAACGACCGAGGAATTGGCTCCTGGAAGGGGAAGAGAGAAAAACCAAGAGATGCTGTTAATCCAGGGGTTCTAAATCATCAGGAACCAAGCTGCTGTCCCAGGAATGAAATGATTTGATGCTCTGTGCTGGCAGCCTGAGACATCTGGGCAGCAGGAGCAGCCAAGGGGGAAAAGGCAGCGGGCCAGGCTGGGGTTTGTTTTGCTGTGCTGTTCCCTGAGAGGCCTCGTGTTAATTAAACATCTTTGGGATGGACTTGACCCACCCTAAAATCTCTCCACGGGTTTTATAGGGGTGGAATGACTCTGCAGTGGTGCAGCTGAGGTGCTGAGAGGCTGCTGAAGGTGTTGTCTATTAATATTTACAAGGTATTTGAATGTTGAAAAGCCCTGTGCACAAGGAGGGATGTGGTTTAGGCACTAAATATATTTTATTGTATGAAAACTCCTGGGAACAGGGGCTGCAAGGGCTGATCTGAGCCCCAGCAGCACCTGCTCATTGCTGGGAGAATTCTTTCACTCTTCAAGAAAAAGCTGAATGGGGATTGAGGTCTTTGCTTGTATTTTTACCTAATTTTAAACAGCAAATCACAGGGAGGGTGGGGTTAAGGCAGCTCTGGGTCATGGAACATTCCCCGTGTCCAAACTTCATCCAGCACCCAGAATTTGCTGTCTTCCTTCAAAAGCAGCTCCACGTGCAGCCTTTGAGGCTGCTCAGGCACCAGGGAAGGTTTTTGGGGCCATCCCTCAGGGATAAATAGATTTTCTGTGATCCTCAGTGAGTGATGAGAGGGTGGGGAGAAGGGATGGGCACACACATTCCATGGCACAGGAGAGCCCAATTCCATGGCACTGACTCCCTGTGCCCACCCAGAAACCTGACCTGGAGAAGAGGAGAGAGATGCTGGACAGCACTGAGTGTGGGAGAGAGAATGTGAAATAAATGAAATACAATGAAATAAAACCAAGCAGAGCTCAGGGTGCCAGTCTTGGGAAAATTCACTCAAATGAACATCCCCCAGCCCAGTCCTGCACCCTGGAGGGACCTCCCAGAACTGGGGGATCCCAGAGGTGCAGAGGGAGGGCAGATGAGAACAGGAATGTTCTGAAGTGCATCCATTCCACTTTGACCCCATCCTTGAGCTTATTCCCACATTTCACTCCTAAAACACGGCCTGCAAGGATATGCAGAGATGTTCTGCCTTTATTTGATATTTTGGTGACTCTTCTATTTCATTAAAAAATCCAAGGAGCTGTAAACACCGGGTCACACAAAGGCACAGAGCTGCTTCACACACAGCCAGTGCCCTCAATCAATAAGGCCTGGCTTAAAAATCCACCTGGCAGCACTGCTTATCCAACACTCTGCCAGGTATTCCCAGAGCAAACATGGATTTGAAGGCATTTTAACTCCCCCAGGAGCACATCCTGGCCCGTGCAGGTCCCCAGGGCAGAAGCCACTGCTGGGGACAGCCCTGGGCACAGGGGGTGGCACAGCCAGCACTGGCACCTCTTGGCACCAGCTGAGATTTTGGCACAGTGGGTCCATCCCTTCTCCTCCTCTGCTTTGACTTAACAGCTGAGGTTATCCTGATTTTTTTTACCCTAATTTTTGGGATCACCTGCTTTAAACCTGCAGGGTTTAAGGGACACAAAGCAGATCCAGTGCCAACATTCCTGTCATGGGGGGCAGGTGACAAATAACCCAACCACTGCCAGGAGCTGGTGGGTGCCAGGCTGTGCCACAGCTTGGGATGCTCAGTTCCCTACCTCTCCTCACCCCTCCAGCTCTCCTGGCCAGGAAATGGGACAATTCCTGTGGTTAATCCCCTCCAGGACTGGGGTCTGAGGAGCTGCTGCTGCTGTGGGACCAGTCTGGTTGATGCCAGAGTCCAGAGGCACAGCTCAGACCCACAGACAGGGGGATACCTCAGTCACACACTCACATCTGGCAGCCCACAATGGATTTTCTGTGCCTGCTTTGGCTCACCTGGAAATATTTCAGCATGAAGAGCCCACAAAGCAACCGTATTCTGCCAACAGGTAACACACACTAACCAAAATTAAACAGAAAGTACCAACAACACTGTGACCACACGCAGGATTTGTTATTTAAAACTCCACAACTAACAACACAATGACCACATGCAGTATTTTGTTATTTAAAACTCCAGAACTAACAGCACTATGACCACATTCAAGATTTTGTTATTTAAAACTCCAGAACTGACAGCATGATGACCACATGTAATATTTTGTTATTTAAAACTCCAGAACTGACAGCACGATGACCACATGCAATATTTTATTATTTAAAACTCCAGAACTGACAGCACGATGACCACATGCAATATTTTGCTTTTTAAAACTCCAGAGTGTTCACATTGAGGTTTTCTTAACCAGACTTTGAAAACATGGCCATGAATCTCACAGAGCAGACACCCATCAGCTCATCTCCAGGAGAAACCACATTAGAAGGCCAAACTTTCCCATTTGTGGCAGTTCTGCAGGCTGGTGATCGGTGATTTTCTGCTATTCCTCAATTAGAGCTCCAAAGAAGAGCAAAGCATCCCTGTGCCCTCAGTAAACACTTTATTTTCCTTTATTTTATAGAAATAAATCCTTTATTTGATTGAGGGGAACTCACAGAGCAGCTACACTGTGTAGGAATGCAGGAAAATGAAACACCCCAGAGAAAAGGTGCAGGAGACACCCTGAAATTCCATTTCTCCCTGTGATGACCCAGGATTGCAGAGCAAAAAAGTGAGAGCGGTGCCACCTCCCCTTGGAAAAGCCCTGGGATGATTCCAGCCTGGGAAGGGATGAGTCAGGGATTTGCTCACACATTTTGGGGCACTGGAACAGACTTGCCCATCTGCTGTCACCACTCCAAAAAAAAAAAATCTGCTTCAGATCAGATCACAGAATCATTGAGGTTGGAAAAGCCCTCCAAGGTCATCGAGTCCAAGCTGTGCCCAATCCCCACCTTGTCCCCAGCCCTGACATCCTCATTCCTTGGACACCTCCAGCCCTTTCCATGGAGAAATTCCTCCTGAAGTCCGACCTGACCCTTCCCTGTCACACCTTGAGGCTGTTTCTCCTTGTCCTGTCGACATTGCAACTGAATTTTGAACGTGGAGTTTAAAAATAATTCTTCCTTCTTAAAACCCCCCTCACGGCCAGCTTTAACTTGAACAGTGAGATTTGTTTGGAAGAAGAGTCAGCCTGAGAAATGTGCTCAGCAGACAGAGCCATTACCCCGTTAAGGTTGAATTTATCCACGGAATCATTGCAGATAAATGATGACTCTCCTCCTTAACACTGGCAAGATAATTATCTGCTCCAACCTATTAAGAAACATCGGGTTGAAGTTAATGAGGAGTCACAAGAGGCTGTGAAAAGGCAAGTAAAGTGTATTCAAACACACTCCCCACGGAGAAGTTGGCCAAGATCTGATTTTATCACTGAATTGCACAAGTGTGGAGTGAATTTCACACGTCAGGCCTTGTAAAGCCTTTGTGATTAAATAAACTTCAGCGAGCTTCACAAAAAGCTGTACCTGCGTTTGGAAGATGAACCAGAGACTGCAAGTCAAAGAAAAAAAAGAAGATAAGTGAGATGACATCAAGCCCAGAAATAACTGAAGGTTTTAATGGGGGATAAATCTGTTGTACAGGAAAAAGGAGAGGGTAAAATAAGTCCAAGAATGAGGAGATCCTGTTTGCCAGACTTTAGGGCATGAGGGGTGTAAATCAGTGGAAGTGTGGCCTTGGATGTACCTTCTTTTTGGGTACAGAGATGGAAATCCCACTCTTTTTAAAGTGGAAGATGAGTCCAGTTAAAACATGCAAACAAAAAATTCTGAGTGTCTCCTCCAGGGGCATCCTTTGTATCACACCAGTGGCTCATTCTATACCCCAATTCTATACCCTGTTTATACAATTATTTATATAATCAGGAGTAATTTATTTTTCCTGATAGAAAAATGAATGTGATTGCAATTCAGCTCTCACTGCGGGATACCCCAAAACAACAAAAAGAACAAGGAGGTGTTTCAAGAAAGAGTAGAAGTCTGAATAATAAGAGAAATTATTCAGAATTCATGTTTAAACTACATAAAAATATTTTCCATTTGCAAGTCTCCCTGAATCTGAGCAGAAATCCTTCCCCAAGTGAGCTTTGTTATCCTGTGCAGGAATTTGCCTAAGGAAGTGATAAAAGCCCAATTTCCCGAGACATTAAAAACAAGATTGGGCAAGACACGACTGCAGACACCAGCGGGAGCTGATCCCACGCTGGCAGCAGGGTCAGGGCAGGACAACTTCACAGGGGATTTGGGCACAGCTCCTTTTGGCCAAATCACCCACGGACATTTTATAGCTGCACATCTACCAGAAACACCAACCTCCCCCCCTTAAAAAAGAAGAATAAAAATCTCCAGCAAACAGATTCCTCAGCTCTCCCACTTGGGCAGAAGTTCAGGAAAACAGGAACGGCAGATAAAGTTCTAGAGACTTAGAGAAAAGCTAATTATCCTAAGTGCTCGGTATTTTTTGCTTTTCTGCACATTCCAGACCAACGCTTCATCTTTGCCTCTGTCTGGTTCCTACCTGGCTGATCCCTTCCAGGATCTTGCCACAGATCTGCCTCGTGGCTGTTTTTGCTCTCACTCCTATCTCCCTCATCTTCCTTTTCTGCCTTTTGCATTCTCTGTTCCCCCGATCCTTTGTGAGCTCCCCACACGTTTCCATCTGATCTCCCCAGATATTCCATTTTGCAATCAGCCTCTTTCCAGCCTCTCCACAGCCCACCCCGGAGCTGCTGAAGGAAATTTAGACAGGCTCGAATGGATACAACCCATTCTTTACTAATTTTCTTGTCTGTTTAAAAGCTGGCACCACCCTGACATTTCTATCGTCTATCTCAAATTCTGCTTTTACCTTTAATGTGTGGAAGGATTTTCAGGATATCAGGATCTCTCTCTGTCTGCATTAGATTTCTCCTCTTTCCAAAGGAGGTGGGAATTGTGAATACTTCAAACAGCTGAATGAGGGAAAAGTGCGAGAAAATGGGGAATTGTTGGGAATTTCTGCTCTTGGAGTAAGGCAGGTGTCTCTCCAGGAGAATCTACTGCCTTTAATAGTATGTGACACCAGAGGTAAAAACCTATGGATACTGATCCTCATCCCACAGGACAAACCTTCCATGGATTACCTAAAAACCAGTCCATGTTAAGAATAAATTCCTGCAAGGAGCCTCCACCTTCCATGCTCAGGTGAAGCTGCAATTTTGGATATTTTGGAAGACAAGAGCCTACAATTAAAAAATCTGCCCCAGAACAGCCCTTACAAAGCCATCCCTGGCGAGGAGGGAGAGATGCTGCACCATGGCATTTCCCCAGTCAGCTGTGCCCCACCTGGTTATTCCAAGGCTGGAAAAGCAAAGGGAAAGCTGCTCCTGCCAAAACCTCACCTAGGCAGATCCAGAGGATGAGAATTTACCAGGTCACAGAATCACAGAGGTTGGAAAAGATGAGGAGGATCATCCAAGTGCCTGATCTCCACCTTGTCCCCAGCCCAGAGCTCTGAGTGCCACCTCCGGGAATTCCTTGGACACCTCCAGGGGTGGGGACTCCAAACCTCCCTGGGCAGCCCCTTCCAATCCTGGCCACCTTTTCCATGGAGAAATTCTTCCCAATATCCAGCCTGAACCTTCCCTGGAACAGTTTGAAGCCCTTTCCCCATCCTGTCCCCACTCCCAGAGCCCGACCCACCCAGCTGCCCCCTCCTGTCAGGGACTTGTGCAGAGCCACAAGGTCCCCCCTGAGCCTCCTTTGCTCCAGGCTGAGCCCCCTCAGCTGCTCCTCACAGGATTTAAATGATTCCTCCAGATTTCCAAACCATCATCTCCATGCCCAAAATGCATTTTCTGCTGGCAAAGGACTCTCTGGAGCTCTCCAGGCTCCTCCATGCAGCCGGGGCAGAGATGAAGTTGTGGGGTGCAAATAATCCTCAAATAGTTAATTTTGTTCCAGATTTTAAAAAGTAAAACCCCTGCACATCCAGCCGTTGTTTATCTGCAGTGTTATCATTATTGATAGCCCTGGGCAGGTTAATAATTGGCATTAGATAGGGAAATTTTCAACACCAGTGAACAATTCAGGCCCTGTGGATCTCAGATACACAAGACATTAATTCCCAGCTTCAAAAGGGAGACGTGCAGCGGGATGATTTCACTTAGAGCACGACTGGAAATTGTTAGGAGCTTCATTTATATCCCATCTCTTCCATCTATCAGAGCACCTCATCACTGCTACTGGCACTTTCAGCAGCAGGACCTCTCTGCCCGGCAGTCTCTGTAAATCTGCAAGCTCTGCAGGGCTGGAGATAAAGGCAAGGATGAACCCATTTAGGATGCACCATCAGGAGGAATCCCAGTGCCCCATTTCTGGTTGAAATAGGGGAGCCAAAAGTGCTTCAAGCACCTGAACCCTCTGCCTTCTCTTTTCCTGCAGGTCTGCCCTCTCCCATGAGGACACACCAGCTTTTGGCTCACAGGGGAGCAGTCCCTGGGGGTTTCAAATAAAACCCACCCCAAAAGGCTACTGGGGAGATTAAAATTCGTCCTCAAAAACATCATTCTTGCATCTCAGTGTCATCAGAAAATGATGTGATTGCTGTGTCTGAGTGTCTGCAAACTCTTAAAATAGCTTTGGATGTTTTGGCAGCAGCCTGGTGCCTTCCACAAGGCAGTATTTTTAGTAACTTGGTCTTTGGCTAAGGTCGGATCAGTTAAAAATTGTTTTCTCCCGCGGAATTGGAGCCACCTCTCGGAAGAAGAGGCTTTGAAGAGGCCCATTTTATATGCTAATACCTTAATCCTAAATTTCTAATTACCGCCCCGACAATTCCTTTTGATTGCAGCTATTAATTACAGATTATCATTAATGTTGGATGGATTTAGAAGTCACCGTGGAATCTGGGTGCACTTTACATTACTCCAAATTGGGTCGTTAACAGTTCCACTTAAGAAGAGTAAAACACCGAGCCCTGGAGCAAGCCACAGCTTTAATGACAGGGGATGGAGAAATGAAATGGCCACTTGGCCGAGGGCCAGCATTTCCCAGCTCACAGTCGAGCCTTTGTGCTCCTGAGCTGCAGAAATGTGGCCACGATGGCACTTGAGGGCACTTCAGGCAGACCTGGAGCACCACATTCCTGGGATGGCACTCGGAATGATCCCGCACTGCACAAATTCGCAGAATCTCCGAGCTTTTCTGGGAAAAAAAATTTGTACTCTGCTCAGGCTGAAATAGGAGGGATGTGGAAGGAAGATATTGGAGGAACGTGGTGTTTTCCTGCCCGTTAAGTCAGGTTTTATTGGACGCAGGTCCAGAGTCTGGTGGATTCTTTGTAGCGGTAACACTGCAGAGCTGCTTGTCAGGCAAACTTACAAAGGCTGGGAATTTGCATAATAAAGGCAAATTTCCCATCGCTCCAAACCCACCTGGATTTTTTTTTTAGCTATGCCTTGAGCTCTTCTGGGCATCTCAGACTGGTGGAAAGACAGAAGAGAAAGTCAAGTGGGAAGCACCCAAAGGAAACTGGCTGGCTGCAAGAGCAGGAAGCAAAGAGCTGAGAAAAGCAGGAAGAAATTACAAGATGGGGCTTGTCCAGAAGTGAATGTGACAGAAACAGAGGAGTCACAAAAACCCATCAGAATATCATGAGGGAATGGAGGAGGGGGAGAAGGAGAAGGAAGGAGAAGGAGAAGGAGAAGGAGAAGGAGAAGGAGAAGGAGAAGGAGAAGGAGAAGGAGAAGGAGAAGGAGGGAGAAGGAGAAGGAGGAGAAGGAGAAGGAGATGTCCTGGGGCACTGTTAAGTGAAGATTCTTCACTGGCACAGCAACACCTTGGATTGTCCGAGATGGTTTCCCTTCAATATTTTCAGAGTCTGAAAAGTGCTGAGATCCCTCCAGAGCCTCCCTTACAAAGTCTACATATCCTTGTGCCTCCAGCCCACATTTACTGATGGAATTTGCTCTCCTGAAGGCACCAGTGCCATGCACAATCATTCTGGGGGGCCTGCCTCTCTCCTGCCACATTTTTCCCCTCCCCACCAGCAGAACGAGCAGCTCATGCTCGGGACAGACGTGTTTGGAGACGAAGGATGGAGTGGCTGGACAGGGCTGCACCTGCTGCTTGTCCCTGGCTTCCATCAGTGCCACTGCACTAAATCCACCCACAAAGGCTTGAAAGAAGGCGAAGGCAGCCAAGCCCAGGGAGGGCAAACAAGAAATCATTTACGTCCCCCATAAATCGCGGCACGCCGTAACTCCTCGCACCTCGGCACTCGGGGGCCACGGCTCGCTGCAGAGGATAAGGAGACCCAGCAAGCCACAATTAAACCCTTATAACTCGTGAAGAGAACCCCAGCAGAAGGCTGCCATGTGCAAATCCGCGGCGATTTTTTCCGAGCCCGATAATTATTTTTGTTGCGGCGACGAAAAACGGGCCCGCGTCAGCCGACGAATTAATGGGAGGCCCTGAAACAATTACCCCTTAAATACACAGAGGTGTCCCCAGTGTAAACACGCTCCCTTCCCTTGCAGATCCTCGTGGTTCGAGGCAGACGTAGCCCCGTGACTTATTGGCTGCCCATGATGGAGCAGTAAATGCTGCCTGTTTGATGGCTGCAGCCTCATGCCTTGGATTTCACATGGCTCGGTGGTGATTAATGAACAAACTGCCAACTGCAGCCAGAGGCTCAAACACAAGGGCACACTGTGAAACCTGTGCTAATAGAGCACAATTTATATAAAAAGGGGGGAATGTAAATATTTAAGCGATGCCAGTGCTGGATGCTTTGGCCAAGCTGGGACTGAGCTACATTGATTGTTCAGGAGGAGCTTACAACCTAAAACCCACACAGGCCTGATCTCAGACAGGCTCAGGAGGCGGATTTAAAACTTCATTTCTTCTGCTAAAAGGCTGTTTTCTTCAATTTGGCTTCAAGTCGAGCAGATGCCACTTGTAAGGGCTGCTGTTTGTGTGTGGAGAGCTGGGCTGGCTCAGGTCTCCCCGGGAGCACTGAGGGAAGCGGTGGCAGGCGGGATCCTGACCCGGATCCCCCAGAGACCAAGGCCAAACCAAGGCCCTCCAGCTAATTTGTGTTTATTAGCAACCTCTGGAGAGGGCAGGGGCTCTGCGAGGTGAAGATTGAGCTCCCTTCCCCAGGCTCTGGGTTGGGTTTCAATCACAGGCTGAGCTTGTCCTTCCTGCCCCTTGTCCTGCCCCTTGTCCTGACCCTTGTCCTGCCCTATTAAAAGTCCTGAGCCAGGCTGTCCTCACAAAAGCAATTATGCAGGTAATTAGTCTGCACAAAAGGTTCACATCGATGCTTCAGAGGTTTCCTTCTAATCCCTTCGTTGATGGAAAGAGTTAATTGATTTAGCCACAGTTACAACTTATTTGCTGTAAGGAAGTTTCCTAAATCCAAGGTTCAGCAGGATTTTGTGGATTCATCAAAAAAATTAAATCCAAGCTTAACCAAAGTTATTTTCATTGCTGCTTTTGGGGGGATCTTAAGTTTCATCAGTGGCTGAAGCACAGTCTTGCACTGCATTCCCCACGATTTCCAAGGATATTCCAGGGAATCCCATCCCATCCCATCCCATCCCATCCCATCCGATCCCATCCCAGGCACGCAGAGCTCAGCACTGTGAGCCCCAGTCACCAAACCCTTGACAGAATCTCCTGAATCCCTAAATTCTTCATCAATCCTTCTGCACTTCCCAAAGCTCAGGCAGGGCTGCTTTTCTCGGCGCAAAAGAGCCACTTCTAGAAAACACAATTAAGACGTGGCGAGCCTTCACCTTAATTGCACCCAGCAGCACAAATGTCTGTGGGTTCCATGACCCCGTAATGGCTTTGCCACAAAAACCCAGCCCACAGTGCCTAAAAGTTAACAGCCTGTACAATGGAAAATCAACAGGAGCGGGGCAGGGCTGGCTCGTTCAGCCCTAACTGCTTCAGCAGGCGCGGAAGCCTCACGGAAGGATAAACCACTGATGATTTTTTTATTAGCTCAACAAACAAGGAGCTCAGCATTTGGTGCAGCGCTACCGCCGAGCCACAGGGATTGGGTTTCAAAGCCGTGGCAACTGCCACGCTTTAAGGAACTCGTTAGGCTGGAAATGGATCTGGGCTCCCTCTGGAAGGCAAGGCAATCCAAATAAACACGCTGAGCACGGCAGCACATCCAGATGGACTTCCAGGGGACCCCCTGTTCCTTCCCCAGGAGCAAAACCCACACAGTGCCAGGGTTTCTGAACTTCCAGGGGACCCCCTGTTCCTTCCCCAGGAGCAAAACCCACACAGTGCCAGGTGACCCCCTGTTCCCTCTCACAGTGCCAGGGTTTATGAAATTCAAGGGTTCCTCCTGTTTCTTCCCCAAGAGCAAAACCCACATAGTGCCAGGGTCTATGAAATTCAAGGGTTCCCCCTGTTTCTTCCCCACGAGCAAACCCCACACAGTGCCGGGGTTTATGAGGTTTCAGGGGACCCCCTGTTCCCTCTCACGGTGCCAGGGTCTGTGAAATTCAAGGATTCCCCCTGTTCTCCCCCAGAAGCACAAAACCCACCCAGTGCCAGGGTTTGTGAGATTCCAGGGGACCCCCTGTTCCCTCCCACAGTGCCAGGGCTCAGGGGAACCCCTGTTCCCTCCCCCACGAGCAAAACCCGCACAGTGCCAGGGTTTGTGAAATTCCCTGTTCTCCCCCAGAAGCTCAAACCCCACCCAGTGCCAGGGATTTCTGTGGCTGCTCCCAGTCCTTGCTCTCCAGGCCAAAGGAGAGCAGCAATCTCAAGCTCAGCAGGCGATCAGAGCTGGGCGCTGCCAAAGTAAGCCCGGCCTAAGGATGGTGCTGAGTTTAAACGCTCGCACAGCCATTAAAGGGCTCCATTGCGATGGCTCAGCTCCGGGAGCATCCAGGATGATTTGGTACGGGCGATTTACAGGGCAAGGAAAGCACAGCTTCTGCTTGTAGGCTCTGAAGCAAAGCTGACACAGGACATGGAGATGGGGGAATGGCCCCGAGAGTCCTCACTCACTGCACAGGGAATATTTACAGGCTGCTCCTCCAGCTTTCCTCCACTCAGCTGTAACCAGTTCCCAAACCACTCCTTGTGCCCAAGCCAGATTTTTGTGCTGTTTGGCTTTTCAAGTTTCCCAGAGTTCATTCCCAGATCCTTTCCCCACTCTGTCAGGAGCTTCACCCTCAGCTTTGCCCCACTCACCATCGTGTGCAAGACCCCACCTCACCAAAACAAAGAAAATCCTGAAGGAAGAAGGATGGAGAGGGAACATTCCCAAGTGCAATTCTGATCTTTTGAGGGAGGATTTTTGGGAGGAGGATTCCTGCCTGAGAGATACAGAGCACTGATTGCACAAAGTCTAAACACCCCATCAGTGATAGCAGAAATATGTTGGAAACATGCATTTTTTATTCTGGCAATTCCCTTATCTTGTTCAGGATTCTGGTCCAATATCACAATCTAACACCTGTTTAATTTAAATTAAAGTGCTGAAGTAACCAAACTCCTTCCCATTAAAAGACTACAATCTTTCCACTGTTTAACACATGGATGTTTGAGGAATATTTGAATCTAATCCAGATTTGACTGAGATACTTAAAAAATCCAGCATCAGTTACTGATTTTGGATGCTGTTTCAGGTTTGTGCATGTCTTTAACCCTCCTGAAGCACAGCACTTGCCAAACTGTATTTTCTCACCCAAAATCCCAAATTAATTCATTCTGACAGGGGTTTGTGTATCCATAGTGTTTATATAAGGCCAGGGATAGCAGATTAGGGCATTACAACGATCTTTTTTAAAAAATTAGCTGTTAAAGACTGAGGAAGGGCATAAGAGAAGAGATTTAAACTGAAGGAGAGCAGGTTTAGATTAGAGATTANGTCAAATTATTCCTGCCACATCCAGGGCCACAGGGATGGTCCAAAGCACATCCCATCTCTCAATGCAAACTTTAACAAACTGCAAATATCAGTCATGCAGAAGTGACTTTTCCCACCACGTTTCTCAGCAGATTGGGATGCCTGGGCTGTGGTGGAAGGTGGGAATTCCTGGCAGATGTGGTTCCCTCCAAACCACGGAGCAAATCGTGCCCTGTGATTTTGGTTTCCTTGCGTTGCTGCCTTTGGGAGCGTTTGATCCCTGCCCAAACACATCCCAGAGAGTCAGTGCACACACAGCTGGGCACAGCCAGCTCTGGGGCTGGGATTCACAGTCTGGGATGCTCTCACATCCCAAATGTCCCACCTGGGAAGCATCTCCTGTGCCCAGAACTCTCCCTACTGACAAAGTGCATTTTAATTACGTGACTGATGCAGAGAGTGTGGAGATTTTTAGTATCACAGCTTTGCTGCTGCTCCTTCAAGCTAAAATTAATTTTAAAAAGGGAATTATTGCATCAACTTTATCCAGTTCTGCCTGAGCCCTCCAAAGACAGAGTCAGCCTGGAGTTTTAATCACCTGCAGGGTGATATCCAAAGCAATAAATGTAATTGTTATTTATTGTTAGCAATGAGCAGAACNCAAACTTTAACAAACTGCAAATATCAGTCATGCAGAAGTGACTTTTCTCACCACGTTTCTCAGCAGATTGGGATGCCTGGGCTGTGGTGGAAGGTGGGAATTCCTGGCAGATGTGGTTCCCTCCAAACCACGGAGCAAATCGTGCCCTGTGATTTTGGTTTCCTTGCGTTGCTGCCTTTGGGAGCGTTTGATCCCTGCCCAAACACATCCCAGAGAGTCAGTGCACACACAGCTGGGCACAGCCAGCTCTGGGGCTGGGATTCACAGTCTGGGATGCTCTCACATCCCAAATGTCCCACCTGGGAAGCATTTCCTGTGCCCAGAACTCTCCCTACTGACAAAGTGCATTTTAATTACGTGACTGATGCAGAGAGCGTGGAGATTTTTAGTATCACAGCTTTGCTGCTGCTCCTTCAAGCTAAAATTAATTTTAAAAAGGGAATTATTGCATCAACTTTATCCAGTTCTGCCTGAGCCCTCCAAAGACAGAGTCAGCCTGGAGTTTTAATCACCTGCAGGGTGATATCCAAAGCAATAAATGTAATTGTTATTTATTGTTAGCAATGAGCAGAACCTCTGTTACACCTTCCAGGAGGGAATTATTTATCAAACGTATTTGGGCAGTTTTGTACTAATGCAAAGCTGAGCACAGGGGTGTAAAGGGGGAGTAATTTTTGCAGTGGGGTGTGTGAATCCAAGAGATCAGTCTGGAAATAAGTGACATGAGGTGACAGAGCAAAACCAGCATCCTGTGACACCTGCACACTGCCCTTCCCAGTTTTACCTGACAAGGAAGAACCCAAACTCCTCTGAACATTTTGCTGTGTTTAAACAAACTTTGAGAAATGGAATCAGAAATACCCTGCCCACTTTGGATCATCCCAAAGATGAACTCTTCCTTCCCAGCAACGGGAGGGGATCGAAGAGGAGAATGGAATGAAGCCCCTGTATATTTTCCAGCCTCCATCTGCCCCTTGCAAGGCTCTCCTGTGGATCTGAAGCTCTCTGAGTGTGGCAGAGGACAAGAAAAGCTCTCTGCTTGTTGAATTTCCACACAAACAGCAGCACCTTAAACACTCTGCTGGTTCCTCGGAACAGAAAGCTGATTTCTTTTCCTGGCCAAGGTCCAGACACGAGCACAGGTGACCTCCTGGGGCCAGGGCCACCTCGCCAGCTCTGGGTGACCCCAGCTCTCCCCCTGGAGTCCCTGCCCATATCCATAAATGTTTTCCAGCTCCTGGTGACCCCAGCTCTCCCCCTGGAGCTCCTGGTGATCCCAGCTGTTCCCCTGGAGCTCCAGCCCATATCCATAAATGTTTTCCAGCTCTGGGTGACCCCAGCTCTCCCCCTGGAACTCCAGCCCATATCCACAAGCGTTTCCCAGCTCTGGGTGACCCCAGCTCTCCCCCTGGAGCTCCTGCCCATATCCACAAGCGTTTCCCAGCTCTGGGTGACCCCAGCTCTCCTCCTGGAGCTCCTGGTGATCCCAGCTCTCCCCCTGGAGCTCCTGCCCATATTCATCAGTGTTTTCCAGCTCTGGGTGACCCCAGCTCTCCTCCTGGAGCTCCTGCTGACCCCAGCTCTCCCCCTGGAGCTCCTGGTGATCCCAGCTCTCCCCCCAGAGCCCCTGCCCATATCTACAAGCATTTCCCAGCTCTGGGTGACCCCAGCTCTCCCCCTGGAGCTCCTGCCCATATCCATCAGTGTTTCCCAGATCTGGGTGACCCCAGTTCTCCCCCTGGAGCTCCTGCCCACATCCATCAGTGTTTCCCAGCTCTGGGAGGGTTCCCACCATGGTTGAGGGAGTTCTGACCACCAGGCACAAAGCCAGGAGTGCCCCAAGCTTTCAGATTTGGCTCCCTGAGTGCCCTTAGGCCTGACTTTGTGCCAGGCCTGGAGAGCCCGAGCTCAGCTCCAAAGGATAAACACTGAGCTGCAGACACAGGAGCCCTGGCGACCTCAGCTTGTATTTATGGAAAGCAGTGCAGGTGGGTTTACATTTCAAATAAATAAATACAAAAATACTTCAGAAGCCTTGGAAGGCAGCAGAGAGCAGCGTGCTGGGTTTGGCTCCTCCTGTACTGGGCTCAGGAGAAAATCCCAGTGGTACTGAGTGTCACAGTGATGGGAAAGAGCCAGGCTGGAGACAGGCCAGGAGATTCCCTGCCCTGAGTGATTAAACTTGGAGCAAAACCAACAGACAGAGAGAGAAAAGAGGAATTTTCCCAGGGACGTGTTTGATTTGGGCAGGGATTTCTCCTTCGCAATTAACTCCTGACAACAAATGAATATTTGTCCTGACTGCAGCCCCGTGGAAAGGGGTGTGTGGTGGCACTGGGATCAAACAGACCTCGAGGAATGTGCTGGAATTGTGACTGCTTCAATTCTCCCTCGTGACGCTGCTGCCTTCATTCTGTGAGCTCAGAGCCAAGCAGAGCTGCAGGGGAAGCAGTGTGGTTTCTCAAGAGGCACTTGGGCTCGCTGCTGCTCCCATTGAAGCCTCCAGAAAAGCTGCCACTGAATGAGGAAATGCTGAGCACTCCTGAGAGCTGCACAAGTGCACCAGAAGTGCCTTACAAAGCTATTAGCTCACAACTGCTCCACAAGCTACAAGCAAGGGAAATAAAGCCAGCAAAGTGAAAGCAAAGAAAGGCTCAGAAATGTTTGAAAGCCCTTCCAAAGCATCAGAGGCTGACGGGCTGCAGCCCCTTTCATCTGCTGCAGGCCACTTCAGCAGGCTCCAGCATTTAATGAAATGGAATGTTTATTTACACAGCTCACCAGAGGGGCTCGGCGGCCACCAGAGCCACCTCGCTGAGCTTTATGGGCTGAAAGGCTTGGGAGCTTGGCAGGCTGGGGATGTAAAATAAGGGCAGGATTGATGGAATTCAGAGTGATCCGGGCTGCTGGTGTGGGCAAGAACCACAGCTTTGAGTGACTTGGGAATTTTCTGGCACATCCAGAACCTCCTGCTGCGGCCTAAGAGACACAAAAGAAGCAGGAGAGCAAAACCCAGCAGCACCCAGCGAGCCAGGGCAGGAGGCAGAGGGGCTGATCCCAGCTGGGAGCTTGTGAGGAACGAAAGGGAGTGAAATAAAATGGGGTGAAATGAAATGAAATGAAATTAAATGAGATGAAATCCAAGGCCAATCCAAGGAGTTTGCTGGTGGCACCTTGATAAACTGCAGGCCCCTGCAGAGACCCCGAGCTCCTGCAGCAGCTCAGCCCCACCAAAGGTTCCACCTCGAGCAGGGGAATTGCTCAGCTCTCAGGATTTGCTTTGGCACGGGCCGAGGACGCCGCGGCACCACTCGTGTGTACTCAGCAGTTTCAGAATCCCAGCATTCCTCCAGCAGATCTAATAAGAGCACTCGGAGCAGTTTCTGGCTGGTTACAAAGCAGACAAATGAGGAAAATGAAGACTTTTGTTTGCACTGGGCTGTCAGCTCATATTTAGCAGCAGGGCTCGGGTTCCCTTTCCGAGGGTGCTCTGCTCCATCCCGGTTATTCGGTGAAAAATGACACAAAATGCTGGGATTTCAGCAGTGCCTCAGCCCTTAATAACCCTTTATACACAAAAACTTGTATTCCTCAAAAGGTGAACGTGGAAGGGCAGGAATAAAGGAGCTCTCCCTTCAGACAACCCAGACTTGCAGCTGCCAGAGTCCACACAGAGCTGTTAGAGCTCCCCAGCACTTGAGCAGCAGCCCAAATTCATTTATCCATTTAAAGATTCTGCTTTCATGGCCTCAGATTGAGGGAGCTGTGATTCAAAGGGCTGTTCTTCACTAAGCCTGGCTTTAAGGTGCCTAGAAGGATGTCCAGGGGTTATCCAGGCTAAGGGAGGCCCAGGGTTTATCCAGAAAGGAGCAGAATTGGTGCTTTACTTTACCACTGAGTGACTCCTTCACTCAGCTCTGACAGGAGAAATATCTGCCATTGGTGAAGAAAATCTGGCATTACTGCAAAAATATCTACCATTACTACAAAAAATCTGACATTACTGCAGAAAATCTGGCATTACTGCAGAAATATCTACCATTATTGCAGAAATATCTGCCATTACTGCAGAAAATCTGGCATTACTGCAGAAAATCTGACATTACTGCAGAAATATCTACCATTACTGCAGAAATATCTGCCATTATTGCAGAAAATCTGGCATTACTGCAGAAATATCTGGCATTAGTGCAGAAAATCTGGCATTACTGCAGAAATATCTACCATTACTGCAGAAATATCTGCCATTATTGCAGAAAATATGAAATTACTGCAGAAATATCTGCCATTATTGCAGAAAATCTGGAATTACTGCAGAAATATCTGCAATTATTGCAGAAAATCTGGCATTCTCTGCTGCCCAGAACACAGAAAAGAAGGATGGATTTAAGGAAATCGTTTGAAAGCCAGGGAGCTGCTGTACAAGAACAATTCTTGTTGTACAAGAGCAATTATTGGCTATTTCCTCGTGCTCATCTTCACCCTAAAATAGGAAATTCCTTAAGTACAAGCAGACACTGGAGCAAAGGTTTTGTGTCTCTTTTCCATGCTCTGCTGGAGCAGAGGCAGCTGGTGGCACAGAGAGGGGGGATCTGGAATGAAAAATGCTCTGAAAAACCCTAGACAGGCTTTTTTTTTGTTGAAAAGGGTCAGGAAAGAAGAAAAAAAAAAGAGTGAAAGCTAATCCTTGAAAAATAATCTTCCAAATAAACAGAGCAGCCTATGGGGAAAGGATCAGGGTTTGGAGGGAGCACCAGGGACAGCTTGAGAATGATCCTTTCTTCACCAACATCTGACCTTCCACCTTAATTCTTGCTTTATTAATCACTGACTTTCTGGCTTTGAGAGTGAAAAAAATGGCAAATCCCCCCAGAAATAAAGAAAAGTGGTATTTAGGAGAAAATGGAGATGAGACCCACAGCAAAATGGTAATTTCAGGAAAATATCATCATCATCTGGGCTGAGGAGTTGTAACCCTGGCTTTGTGTCAGCAGCTCTCACATGAAGAGAATTTCACCTTTAAATATCCTTGCACAGCCCCACAATCCTTTGAAATGTGGTTGTACAATCACTTATTGACACAAGGTATTGGAAATATGTATTTTCAATCCTGGGAAGGCAAATCAGCGTTCCCATCTTTCCCATTGCACATTCAGAAACACGGTGAAAGAATCAGCATAAAAATGGAAATTGATGTAAGTCACACAAAGAGAGGGGAAAACCCAATAAAAACAGGTCCAACCTTGGAGTGATAACTGCAGATCTAAACAAAGATTTAGCTGAAGATGAGAAAAAAAAACCAACCTGCAAACCAGATTATGCAACTTTTGTGCCAAATGCCTCATTTTGGAATTAAATCAGTGCTGACTGCTGAAAACCCTGCAGGGCCCAGGATGATTTAGAATTTGGTTTTGTGATTGCCCCCTTGGAGCAGGGCCCATCCTGAACCCCTTCCTAACGAGCTGATTCGGGGCTGGCAAAAGTTGGAAGTGAAAAATCTTTAAGAGTGTTCAATTTTTAAAAGATTTACTGGGAACATAAGAGCAAATATGGTTGGAATCAGGAGCCAAAGGTTTTTTTTTTTTTTTTCAGCAAGTAGTCTGTTGTCCCTTACATCTGGAACAGTAGTAATCTATTCCTTAAGCCTGAGCAATCAAATTACTCTAATTTTCTGTTGTCTTGGCTTGAATAAATATTTTCAAGACAAGTTATGTTAAAAATATGCACGCGCTGAGTGCACAGTGAAATGTGCTTAACATCTGTGCTGCAGCTCAGTGGGGCAAGATGGAAAGGTATCCCAATGGAAAGGGACTGCAGAAAAATCATCCCCTTTCCACTGGAATTAAGAGTAGCTATTGGACAAAATAGGGGAATTTAAATGAATGATAGAGAAACAGATATATAAATGGAATATACAGAATTAGAGAGAAAATAGTTATTGAAATAGGGGGGAAATTAGGGGAAAATTAGGCTAAAAGGGAGGCTGGAATTGCTGTGGCAGCTGCACAGGAATAAATCTCAAAGGGATGGTGGGCTGCAAATAAGAACTTTCCATCATTTCATGGGATTCTGCTCTGCTTGGGCTGATTGGGCAATTGGGGAAAAAAAAAGTGAGAAAAATGCTAGGGGTTTTCTGCCTCTGGAATCCCCTCACAGCACTGCAGGTCTCACTCCCTGTGTGAGGAAGGGATTTGGTTTGCAAGGAAAAAAATGGAGAATTGGGACTTTCTCATTGCACTGCAAACTTCTGAGGTGCTGAGTGAAAAAAAGCAAGGACAGTAATTATAATTCTTATGAAATGATAATTAATGCTGGCCAGAAGTAGCAGGGAAATGCTGCCACTTTTGCAGCAGATGGGAAAGCACAGGGCTGCAAGGCTCCGACCCTGAGCACCTCTAAGGGCAGGGGATGAGGGGAGAACTGGGTCACATTTGGGATCAAAGCCCCATGTGCTTCTCATTTTCCCCCTCTGCACCAGGGACGGGCTGACAGGCGTTTCTGAAACTGCAGCAGCACTTCCAGCCTCAAACAGGTCACTAAAAGAGAAGTTATTTTTCATTTCCAAGGCCCCACTTATATTCCAACGGAAGGAGGAAAATGAAGGCACTTAACTCTTTTTCACTCCAAGTTTTGCCCTCCATTACTTTTTTCCTACAATGCTGGGACACGGGGAGTAGGTCTGGGATGAAGATCTTGTTCAAAGGATTGTCTCCTGCCATTTTTCATTTGAAAAAGTGAAGGCTTGGCATGGTTTTCCCTTAATGGGCAGTGCCTGGTGGAGTGGGAAGCTCTGGGCTGGAATGCAGATGTGCACATCTGTAGGTATTTATTCCTGCTGGGCAGCTTGAAACAAATAAAGAGCTGCTGGTCTCCCTTCAGCTTAAAAATCTGAAAACTGGTTTGAAATCTTGGCATTTTTGAAAGCTCTGCCCTCTCCTGCTCTCCCAGTCAGATGTTTGAGCTCCCACCACAATTCCAAGCTGCTTCCTACAAAGACAATCGTGGGTTTGCTGTCACCTCCTGGACCAGCATTCCAGCAGAACATCAGGAAGCCCCAAATAACCCTGGAGCAGAGACCCTTTCATGGATGCCTTTGCTGCTGCTCAGATCCACATTCCCGGTGCCTCCAAACCAGAGCAGAGGGAGGGGAGGGGCTGAGGAAAGCCAAGAGCTGCAGAGTTTTCTCTGTGCTTTGAAGAGAGAATTATGTCTGTTGAGATAGAGAGTAATTGATGTTGAAAATGCACCAATAAATTAATATCACAGCAAAGCCGAATCCCAGGATTTATGGGAATGCAATCCAGGCCCTTTGGTAAACAGATCTGAAGTGCAGACGATCGGGGAGGATAAGAAATACAGAAGCTTGGGTTGCTTCCAACTGAGCAGATTAATGTCAATATTTAAGAAAGCTCCAGAGAAAAGGGGGGGAAAAAAAGTTCAGCCTGAATCTGAAACAAAATATTGGATTGTGCTGGTGCTGGGGGATTATCCAAACACAGCAAAATCTCACCCTGCTGCTCTTGATGGGTTTGAGTCCATCAGAGGTGGTGGGAGTGCCCCTCTTTGGGAAAAGGGACACTGGAAGTGCTGGAGAAGCTCGTTGCTATTTTTTGGACAGGGGACAATTCTGTGCCATGAAGTGCCCACAGTTCCTCATTCCCCATGAGGGGTCACAGGGAAGGGTTTGATAAGCACTGGGAATGTTCTGTGTGCCACAGGAATCCCACTGAGGGTAAGATCATGGAATCATGGAATGGGTTGGGTTGGGAGGGACCTTAAAGATCATCCAGTTCCACCCTTGCCATGGCAGGGACACCTCCCACTGTCCCAGGCTGCTCCAAACCCCATCCAACCCGGCCTTGGGCACTGCCAGGGATGGAATAACTTCCCTGAGGTACAGATGAAGCAGAAGATCTTCCAGACTTCTCCTTTCCCTCCTCCCACCCACCATAAAGAACCTTCCAAGGGCCTTTTTTCCATCCCCAAAGTCCCTTTTGGTGCTCTTTCTCCCTAAAAGCCAACCCTGAGGGACACTCGGCTCAATAAAACATTTCACATTTCACATTTCACTGTGGAAGGAGCAACTCAGAACGGTTTGAGCGTATCCATCCTTGTAACTCCTTAGGAATACCCTGGAGGGTCAAAGGTTGGAAGGCAGTGCTTTGAAGAATCCCATCCTGCTGAACGTCTCAGGGAATCTTGGCAGGAATGTTAATTACGCGGGGCCGCGCACGGAACACATTTAATGTGTGGTGTACCCGGTAAAACTTTAACAAAAACCCTCCAATCCATTTCTCCTGAATGTACTCCAGGGCCCAGTCCAGCAGAGATTTTGAGTAACTTTAGTAAAGTTTAGTTGAGTTGAGACTCAAGTTTGTGCTTAAATAATATTATAAGAGGGTCCATATAATAAAGGGACTAGAACCACAAAAATCCAGCCCGAAATGCCAAGGATATCAGGTGATCCCGAATCTTGAAGGGAAGAGTTCTTGAGAATTCCTGTCCATATTTATCTGTTTTATGAGCATCTCACAGAGTGTTTGTTATGTAAATGGAGCATGTGAAGTGAAAATGTTAATACACAATCATCTGATGAAAATTGTGGAATAATAGTGGAAGGTGTCCCTTCCCATGGAATGAGATGACCTCCAACCCCAACCATTCCATGATTCCATAATTAATGGTGAGAAGAGGCAAAAATTCCACATCAGCCCTTGGAAGCACATTCCAGTCAGAGCCCATCGAGTGGTTACTTCCAAAGGGCAGCAAAAGCCAGGATTTATTTCGGGTATCATGAAACTCTTCCAAAATGCTTCATCTTTATAAATATGAGTTATTTCTAGGTTCTTGTTTATGTAAAAAAATATTGATTATAGGAGAACTTCAGACAGTTTGTCCCAGAAGTTCCTGTTTAAATTCCTTTTCCATTAACAACACAAATACAGCTTTTTCCCTTTTTTTTTTTTTTTTTTGGAGAAAGAAACCATGAATAACTAAAAGTTTTCACCATGCAATTAATACATCAGCACCTCGAAAAGGCTCAAACTTTCCTCAAGGTGCATCAGCAAAAGCAGACAAAACATCCTGGAGCTGTTTTTGCAGAGGATGGTCGGAACTGGCGTTTGGTAAATCCCAAATGCCGCTTATCCTCCTTTTCAAGTGAAGCCAGCTCGGAAACTTGGAAGATCTTTTTGCTGGACAGCCCCTGCTTCAGCTGCTCCTTCCCAAGATTTGAAGGGAGGGAATATCAGAATGTGGCCAGCGAATTAATGGGATGATGGCACCAGCAACAACAGCGTCCTCAGCTGAAAAATAACTCGGAAAAACGGAATGTTTTCCTTGGGAAAGCCTCTGTGTGGGCTGGGATTAAGATTCTCACTTTGTTCCAGAGTTTTTGGTTGCAAAAACAAACTTTTTTGGCTGCTGGGGGGGTGTTGGTTCCCTGTGAACACCGGGTGAAGGTGGAAAACTGGGATTTCTTCCCAGATGCCAAAGCACAGAATTTCACAGAATCGCTGGGTTGGAAGAGCCCTTCAAGGTCATCAAGTCCAACCCATGCCCCAACACCTCCACTAAACCCCATCCACGAGCACAGACACTGAAACCTTCCTTGGACTAAAAAGAGGTTCCAAATAAAACCACAACTGGGAAAAAATGGGAGAAGTTTGATGTGGAAGCCCTGACAAAATTGCTTTGGCTCATCCTTGGTAATTCTCCACAGGCCCTCTGGGATTTATTCCACAAATTCTGCAATTCTCTCACTTTTCCTGCCCCTATCCCTTCATCAAAATGTTCGAGTTCACAGGCTCATCTATTTTCCAATATGATTCCATCAGTTCTACTTCTGCCACCTCAGCAAACAATCAGCAAAGTCCTTGGAATTGCACCACTCTCAAATTTATAATTAGAAATATTTTAATTGCTGTCTCTCACAGAGAGAAAGATAACTTATCTCTCCTGAAAATAAACAAATCCAAATGGAAAGAATTCATTCATAATTAAATCATTCTCTCCAGAAAACCTATGAGCAAGATGGATGATAGAGGGGAGAGATAAGAGGATTAGAAAATATAATTTTAAAATTGTCTTAAGGGGGAAAGTTTGCACCCACAGGAGTTAAATGATACCCAGATCAGTTACACAGAATTAGCTCAGCTCAGCTTCAATTAAATAAAGATATAAGTAAAATAAAACTAGAAAAATAAAATGATAGGCAGCTTCTTTCAAAGCTGTGGTCTGTTTAAAGGAGCAGAAAGGCTTAAAGAGAAAGGAGAAATAAAAAGTTTGAGAAAATTGAGAAACTGAATATTTGAGAAAATTAAATGTTTGAGAAATTCTGAAGGTTTTAAAGTGGAGTTTAAATGTTGTACAAAGAGGTTCATGTAGAATTCTTTAATCCTTTCCGCGCTTTGTGGAACAGGGTGTTAAACTTTATATTAAAATAAAATACTCCAGGTTGAAAAGTTGAGGACAATCTGGAGCAGCCAGGAATTGAAGGAACCTGGAATAAACGCAGGAATCCACACAACAGCCACTGAAAACCTGGGCGCCAGTTCTAATAAAGAGCCCACTTTGGCTTCCATCAAAACCTTGAAACTCGCCCAAGTTGTGCCCAAACTGATGAAATTTGGTTCAGTGCTCTGCCCTCTTTTCTCTCAGCACAATCTGATTTCAGGCACTAATCCCTGGGATGGGAGCTCCAATCTCCGAAAATTCCAAAGGTGCCCATTCCCCCGGTATTCCAAGAGCTTGTTCCCCTGGAACTTTGGATTGTCCCAACCACAGACCTGCTCTTCAAGGGACAACTTATCCATGCAAAATCACGAGGAATCTCCTCCTTTTCCCTGCTGCCAAGAAGCAGCATCATGAAAAATCCAGATTACAGCAATAGAACGCTTGGACAGGCAGTGCTGTTGTCAGCATCAACTCGCTCCGAGATGTCACATTTTCCTTGTTGTGAAATCCTGAGTGACACATTCACCAACAGCACCAACTGCTCCTTCCCAGGGTATTCACAGAGAGGGGATGGTTTGGAGCCTGTGCCACCCTTGCTGCTGGGATGCTGGTGGCACACACGAGCCAGCTGCTCCCTCTCTGCCCCCACCTCGGTGCCCTTCCCTCTCTGTCTGATCCCCTCTGGAAGGTTTCCAGCATCCCTTGGTGACTGGAGTGACTTCAGCAGAGCTGGGATATGAATTCCATTTTATTAAATGTCATGCTGAAGTGCTCAGGCACTGATGCACAGCCTATTAGTAGCTTTTAGATTTCGGTGTTTTGGTGGGAACGCTTCAAAACTGAAGAATGTTTTCTTTGGCCGGAGCAGCACCATTAGATGCAGTTTCTCCTGACATTTCCAGAATTGTTTTATGGCTGTTTCCATGGAGGTCGAGGAGGAAATGAGTGTTCCAGGAATGCTTCGATAGCATCCACGGCAACACAAAAGGCTGAGTTATGGAGCTGCTCTGTGGCCGGGCTGATGGTGTGATGATTAACAGGTTGTGCTGCCACCAGGGCCCCGGGCTGGGAATGCTGCTGGGAATTCCCTTCCTAAGCCCAGTGATTGATCCAGCATCTTCCACTTCATACATTTCCCTGCACGCCCAATTATCAGATTTTCTTCCTCTCTGTTTCATCAGTCACAGTCATTATTTGCATTGTTTCCCCACCGACTGCCAGACATCCAGAGATCAAACAGTGAAACCCCCTCCTCCTTTTTTATTTTATTTTAAAGAAAGTGACTCTGCTTAAGACTTCCCTAAGAATGGGGATTGTAAATTTATTACCTTCACTTGCTCTGAGGAAGCTGTTAAAGGCATCAGGAAGCAGCCAGATAACCAAGGCCATAAAATACTTTAGAAATTAATGAATGAAAGATGGGCTGAAGCCACAAAGTGTGGGTCTGGTTCTGGTTTTTGAACTTGTGCAGAGTTCACAGATGCTCACGGGCACGGCTTTTATTCCAGAGAGTAAAGCACCAGTGCTCAAGTTTAGAGCAGAATCAGACTTTTCCCAAAGCTCAGAGTTATCCCAAATCCTTGGGTTTTGTTCTGACACATGGCTGAATGACTCAGAAATGCTGGGAGCTGCCCTTTGTCAAGCATTTCCTGAGACAAGGCTCAAGAAAATGTGAAAATATCCCTGGTGCTGCTGCCAGCAGAGCTGCCTGCCTGAGGGACCACGCTGAGAGAGAATGGGATCCATCCCTGCTGGAAAGAATCCAGGATCTGAATGGAAGAACCAGGGGAAGGGGAATGGATGGAGCAGGGGTCGGGCAAAATGATGGACCTGAAGCAGTGCCCACCCTTAGCCCTCCTGAGCTGAGCCCTCTAAGAGCATCTTCCCCAAAAACAGGTGAGAATTTGAAGTCTTACCCAAGTTCTGCTGAATTCAGAGAATTCTCTGCTGATTTCACAGAATTAGAGAAGCCCAGACTGGTTTGGGTTGGGAGGGACCTCAAAGCCCATCCAGTGCCACCCTTGCCATGGCAGGGACACCTCCCACTGTCCCAGGTGGCTCCAGCCTGGCCTTGGACACTGCCAGGGATCCAGGGGCAGCCACAGCTCCTCAGGACAAGAGTTTAAATAAATTCCTTGGAATTGAAATCCATATTTTTCTAGCTGGAGCCTCTATTGACACCTTTTGTTTGGGTATGGAGAAATGAAGTCTTTGTGTGTCTCCCTGTCTCATCATTCAGAAAGAGAAATACCCCGGGGGAAAGGATGGGGGATGAGAGACCTCAGGGACATCCCAAACCCTCACTGAGCTCAATCCATCCCCCCTTCCCACCTCCTGAAGGGGTGTTCTTTCCCAAAAAATGAAAATTTCCTTTTTTAGAATAGAACCCTTTTTTGTTTCTTTTCCACACCATCCATTAAACATCCACAGCAGCACAACGAGTCCCACTGATCATTTTTCTCACCCAGTTCCTCTGTCTCCAGACTCTCCTGGCAAACTGGGAAGTGCCCATTCCAGAGGCTCCCAGTTTCCCTGAGCACGGCCCACGGGACCAGCAGAGACTCCATGGACCACCCACAGCCCAACAGGGCAACTGAAGCAGCTTCTTACACACCAAAAAATAATGTTCCAGAAGTATTTGATGTATTTTTAGCCTCTTTTAAGGCACTTCAGCAGCTGGGAACAAGGTGGGAAGCCAAAACTGTGAGCCAAGATCCCAAAGCCATTGAAGGCATCAGAGCTTTTCCATGGATTGGCTTTGGATCAGGATTGCTCCAGCTCAGAGCTCCTCCAAATTTATCCCCAAAACCTGGTTTTGGGATTAAATTCATGCTTTCCTTCACATTTCATACGTGAGCTTTAAAGAATTACACCCAAAGCATTCTAGGAAATGAAGATTTATGGGGGGGAAAAAACCCTGTGTAATGATAAATCTTATCCTTAAATGTGCAGAGCAGAGGATGGAGATGAGAAGAATTATTTCAACTTTATAGTGCTTTGAGCTATAATTTTATTTATAGCATCTATTTGAACTGAGATTGTCCCAGAGAGGGAAAAAAGGACAGCTCAGCTCCAGCTTTAGATAACAGGTCAGACTTTCCAAGTGCTGTCTGAGATTTGTAAAAATAAAATTAAATACCAGGCTCCAACCTGGCCCTCTACACTCTTTAAGAATGATTACAGAAATAAAGGAGTTTTTATTAAATCACTGAACTTTGGGATACAACCCTGGCAAAAAAATGGTTTAAGTAAAAATAAGAAGTGCTCCCCAGATTTGCACAATCCCAGTATTAACCCCACCACGTGCAAAACTCCCAGAAAAAGGAGCAGCACCCTTTTCTTAACAGTCACCAATCACTAAAATTTGTGAGGCAATTCATCCCCACCCTAAAAGAGATTTCCAGGCTGCCCACACCGGCAGCACAATAATTCACATTTAGGGGAAAAAAATCCTCCTGAACTAAGGAGGATGCTTATTTTTCCATCTGAAAAAAAAAAAAAAAAAATTGCTGTGAGACCGAATCAAGTGGTCAAATGGTTTAGCAAAAGTTGTTACAAGAAACCACCTCCTTGAGCTAATTCCTTTCTGTGACAGAAGCCATTCTGACACTCCAACAATGAGCTTTTTGGCAGCACACGCTCTGGAAAGAACTGTCCATTCTCCTGACAACTTTCTTCCTGGATTTTTTTTCCCCTCAAATCCCATGAATGAAGGATTACCAGGATTTATGGAGCTATTTAATACCTCCAGGAAAGAAAAAGCACACGGTACAGGAAGAGAAACAACAGGTATAGAATGGATCCATCATAATTTAAGTTCAGCTCGCCGATAAATTTCTCCTGACGTTGACTGATAAATATTGAGACTATTTGAACTTGTTTCCTGGATTGTGAAAATCATCCTGCAGCTGCTTCCTCTGGCTGCTCCAAAATGCTGGATTTTGGGGAGTATGGATAGAGTGCTGAGGGAAGAAGGAAAAGCCAGAACAACTGATCACAATTCACCCCTTTTGCATCACAAAAAGTTCTGATTTGGTTTTGGAGAAGTCAGGATTAAATGCCACCTGTCCTGCTGGATCTTCATACTCCTGGATAGTTTTTTAAAAATATTTTTAAAAGGTAATTCCTTAAATATCTTGTTGATTCAACCAGATAAAAGTTAATTCTTCCTATTTCTTGTTGAGTCAGCCAGAACTGAGAAAATTCAGTTGTTTCACTGAGAAAATTCAGCTGTTTCACGCTGGGACTGCAGGATTGGCTCTACTTCCCCAAGGAGTGTCCCGAACACCGAATGCTCCTTTATCACCTGGCTTAAATCCCCTTTTTCTCCAGCCTGATGGGACCCATCCCTCCCATCCCTTCTCCTCCTTTATCACCTGGCTTCAATCCCCTTTTTCTCCAGCCTGATGGGACCCATCCCACCCATCCCTTCTCCTCCTTTATCACCTGGCTTCAATCCCCTTTTTCTCCAGCCTAACGGGACCCATCCCACCCATCCCTTCTCCTCCCTGCCCACCGGGATGTGCTGACCCAGCCCAGCCACTGCAGCTCTGCCTTATCCCACCGGGCAGGGCGTTCAGCTGCTCCAGCCCTGTGCCAGCAGGAATTTGGGAGCCTCGGGAGCCTCTGGAACAGTGGCATCAGTGTGACCAGCCCGGGCTCAGCGCCGGCCACACCCCGCTGATAACAAGGCTGGTTTTGTCGGGATCCCAGCGCGGATTTCTGGAATAGCCACGGGCAGCTCCTTCCACGCATGAGGGGAGAGCGATGGCAGCACACAAAGTCATTTGTTTGGGGATTTAATGAGGAGATGATGAAGGCTCAGGCAGCAAAGGCAGGGTCTGCCCTGCTGAGCCCGGGAAATCTGAGAGGGAATGAATGGGGAAGGGAGAAGAGAGGAGAGGTTCGGAGAGGTTCGGAGAGGAGGGGAGGAACTTGTCTTGGAGACAGCCAAGGGAAGCACATGGAGAGGGCAGAGCTGGGCAAAGCGAGGCTGAACAATTTCTTTTTGCCCTAGTTCAACATCCCAGCCCGATTTAACCCCTTCTGGCTTGGCTCTGTACTCCTCAAGGAGCAGAAGGGCTTTCAGAGGAAATTCCTGCCCGCTGATACAAATGGGTGGCTAAGGAGAGAAATCCTGCATGTGCTGTGACAGAGCTGTGAGCTCAGCCCTGACAGCCACCCCAGAGTCTCCACAGAGGCAAAAAGTGCTTTTTAAAGGCTCCAGATGTGGAAAGGGCTTTCCATTTGAGGCTGCAGTGGATGCCACAAGGAATAAATCAATCCCTAGCAAAGCAGGCTGCCCTCACTCATGGCTCACACTGGTTTTTATTTCACATTGCTCATGCTGGACAATTCCTGGGGGAGGGAATAATTAAACCTGGCCAGGAGGGAAGAGCAGTGAGCTCTGGTGATTCCCTGGCTCCAGCTGAAACCCAGCAAGGCCTGGGGGATGCTGGCTCCAAAGGAGGCCACCCTGCTGTCCTTATCATGACACCTGATGGTGCCAAGGATTTCCTGGAGAGCAGGGAATGGAGGGGTTTGGGGTGTTTTTTCATTCCTCCAAACCCCATTAATTCCAGTGTTGGGTGTGCAGATCAGGAGGAGCACAAACCTCCACGTGACAGCTCCTCTGTTGCTGTATTTTAGATTTTTACTGGGAATAGATGCTAAAACACTCCTCCTGTCTAACAGGAAAAATGCTGGAAAATGTCCCTCTGGGTGTCACCTGTGCCTGGAAATGATAATACAAGATAAGCAATGATCAAACAGGGGGATCAGAGCAGGGGGAAGATGGAGGCTGGTTCCATTTCCCTACAATGGACACGCTGTTCAGAGGGAGCTGGGGGAGGGAAGGAGTTTGTGCCACATTCCCTGAGTGCTGCCCTTGCAGGAGCTGGGCTGGAGGTGCTGACTTTTGATGTCCCAATGGGGCTTGGAGCAAGGTTTCAATCCAGCCTTTGATCTGCAGGTCAGGGGCTCTGCAGCCCCCACCCCACAGGGCTTTGGACTCTCCACAGTTTGACTCCAAGGGCTTTGAAGATTGGGTTTTGCTGCCTGAAGAGCTCATCTGCTTTTGAATGGTTCTTCTGGCTGAAGCCACTGCACCTTCAGGTGGGTTTGAACCTAAAACCAACAAACCAGCTGGGCCTGGCACAGGCATTGTGTTGGTTCTTCAGTTCTGGGGAGGAAGAGGTTAAATCCCTCTCCGTTTTAACTAAATCCAACACTCCTATTTTACATTAAAAAAAGGAGTGGGCATGCTGTGCTCTAATAAATTTTTCCTTGGCTCCCTTCTCTTTGAATCTTGGGGAGGGGGAAGAGAGAGACAGATTAACTATTTGGGCTGAGTGCCTTTTAAATTGTCAAAAAGCTTCCAAAAAGCAGGAGCTCTCTGTGCTGACAGTGCCAGTGACTCAGCTCAGACCCTCGGGGCTCTGAGGCTCACACCAACCCATCTGCACAGCCCAGGATGTCAGAATCTCATCTCACACCTTATAAACAGCCCAAAACGGTGACATGGTCAGACCTGGCCACAAAAATCCTTCTTGGTTTGTTTGATCAACAATTGCTGGTTAACCTGGCAACAAGCATGGAGTGAAATCATGTTGAGGCTTCAGTGCACCAGTCTGAGTGTCTCACTTTCCCCTCTTCTGCTGGGAAATCAGCAACATTTCCCTCTCCTCCTGCCCCTTCCCTATGCAAAATTATTCCCTCCTGCACCCTGAAAAGTTGATTTCATATTCCTGCAGCTGACCCAAGCACAGAGTTACCACCACCAACTTTTACAGTTAATCCTCGAGGCTACCAAATCCTGCAAAGAGGATTTCTCATCCCTGACGCTCGCTCTGGATTTTCCATTTCTCAGTTTCACCCAGCCTTGCCTTGGCCTACGTTAAAACAGCTCCTCTCTTGCCTTGGTTTTTCCCTTCCCTCTCCAACAGCGCCCACTTCAAGGGAATCAGCACTTCCCACAGAGCTCAGCTTGGAGGGGAGAACGTGGCATCCAAAATGACACCGTGTGGTAACCATTAGCAAAGGCTGAATCATAAGAATTCCAAATTTATTGTGAGGGAACACATCCCTGTACATCCCTTCTCGCTCTCTGGGTCCTTGGAGTGCTGCAGAACTGCATGGCCTTGAGGCTCAGGGACAGGTGTTGGTTTGTGGGGTGGTATTTTCTTCATTTCTACCATGAAACCAGGAGTTTCTCAGAGCTTCCAGAGAGATTTGGGAAGTCTTTAGGGTGGTTTTAAGGAAATAGAGGAAAAATATGGTTTCTGCAGCAAATTTCGGGGTATTTTACGTACAGAAGGAGGGAATATCCTGAGTTGGAAGGGATCCACAAGGATCATCAAGTCCAACTTCTGGCCCTGCACAGACACCCCAAAATTTCACCCTGGGCATCCCTGGGAGCACTGTCCAAACACTCCTGGAGCCTCGGGGCCGTGCCCATTCCCTGGGGAGCCTGGGCAGTGCCCAGCACCCTCTGGGGGAAGAACCTTTCCCTAAAATCCAACCCAAACCCCTCCTGACACAGCTCCAGCCGTTCCCTTGGGTTTGTTTATCGTTTGTCTCTATCACTTTATTTATAGTTTACATTTATTTATAGTGTGGTATCACCCCACAGTGTGATAGCATGATGGGAGTCTATTAGCTCATGGTTATTTATAGTTTGTGTGTCTCACTTTTGAGCAGGTCTGAAGGCATTGGGAACACTACAGAATAATTTCCTTTTCCCTTCCTTCCTCCAGAAGGTAGTTAGGAAATTTTGGTGTGATCCCCGTGCTCGTCACCTACCTGCTAATCCAGCTCCCAAATCAAGGCCTGGCACCTGACCAAAACACAGCAGAACCGCAGGATGTTAAAATGCAAAGTGTTTCAGAAGGGGAAAAAATATGAAATGCTTGGAATCCAAAATTCCAAGCTCTCCTGCTCAAGTGGCCAGAAGGATTCCTACAGAACTCCCAGGAGGAGAAGAGGCTCCATCACAATTTTCCATGGAGAAGAAAACACAAAGGATGTGCTGAATCCAGGAACTCAGAGAGTTAAAAACCCACTGGGGCAATGGAAACTTCCATTCCTGGTTTCCCAAATCCCAGTGGCCAGGAGCACAAAAAGCTCATTCACCTGCTCATTTCTCAACAGGGTCTAATCAAGAGGGGCTGTGGAGTGGCACAGGCTCGCTGAGAGAATGGCAGGGGAGAGGAGAGGGGCTGAATAATAGCAGTTAATAGCTTTGAAACTTGAGAGTTACCTCCAAAATAAAGTCATGGCTGGGAACAATGGTGTTCCAGGAGCTCCTCAGTGAATGACTGACTGCATTGTTCCAATCCACGGGATATTTTATTGTAAATGTGTGCTGGTGGTGTTCAGTAAGGCTGAGGTTGGAAAAGTCTCCTCAGCAGAGTGATATTGTCGAAATATTTATCTTTTGCTGTTTTTTGTATTTTAATTCTAATGCTGTGTTTAGCTGGCAAATGAGATTTGAGGTTTTCGAGCACAATAATCTGGAGTATTCACCTCAGAGCTTTTCTTTGACAGCTTCCTGAGCCAGCTGGAGCTCTCCCTTTGCAGGGTCTGGGAGGGATGGATGGAAAACAAATGCAGAAACCTCTGGAGTTAACAGCCACCTCAGCCGCCCTGTCCTTATCAGGACTGTGCATTTTGGGCTCTGCCAAGTGTTAATAAAAACAAATGCACACCTCCAGGCTCTGTTTAAATGCAGAGTTTAAGAGCAAAGGTAAACTGCAGCCACTTCTGTTATCTGCGGGGTGTCACACGGGGCTCTGAAATAACCAGAATGAACCCGGAAGGTCTTAGAAGTAAAACTGCCTAAACCTAATTCAATAAAGTGAAATTACTGCCTGAGATGGCTTTAAAAGTCTTGACATCCTCGAGGGTTTCAGCATCCCCACGCTGAGGCTCCCAGGGTTCATTTCCCTACAAGTCCTAAAGCTCCTCCAGCCCGGGATCGCCTTACGGGGTTGTGCGGTGGGGTTTGGACCGTGCCAAGAAAACGTCTTCAGCTTTCCTTTTACAAATATGGCAATGATCAACCCCGAGCATGATGGGGAGGTTGACTGTGTTTAAAGCAATTGAACATGTTGCAACAACGTGGTGCTCGACTCTGCTCCGTCCCGTGAAGCCATCGCGGGCTGCGGCGGCCGGGAAACACCGCGGCTGCGGGGCTGGCCCACAGAGCTCATCCACATCAGCAACGTGAGTGAGTTCATCTTGTGAGTCATCTCCCCGAGGGAAAGATAACGGATGGGAGGGAAAAACTGAGAGCTGCTCACCAAACTTGGCCTCAGCTGTGCAATTCAGCACTTGGGCTTTGCTCTGTGACAGGGAACAGCAATGCCCGACCTCAGCTGCCACTCCAGGGCTCCGAATGCTCCCAGAGATTGCTGCAGGACACCAAAAGGTGACTGATCTGTTGGGAAATCCTGCCAGAGTGATCTCCTCTTTCCAAACATCTCCCTGCAGGAGCCAGGTAGAGCCACAGCCAGCACTCCAGAAGATTCCATGAGTTGGGGTTCACGATTTGGGTTCAGCTCCCCAAACACTTCCACTCCAACGAGTCGTGCACAGCAGAAGGATGAGCACATTCCCAGAAATCAGGAGCTCCAACAGCATCAGATCTGAGATGTGATCAGCTGGGCTTTATTTGCATCAATGGTCTGGGTTGGAAGGGACTTTAAAGATCATCTCATTCCACCCCCTGCCAGGGGCACCCTCCACTGTCCCAGGAATCATTTGATTACTATTCACTCCTGCCTTTTTTAATATCCAGGACACATTAAAACCACATAAATGTGCTTTACAACAGTGAGCAGTGCAATGCAATAGCAAAGATAACAACTTGGGAATAATTTGTAGATCAGCCACCACAAAAGCTCTACAAATAACAGCTGCTGTATTTACATGTCAACAGATTGGATATTCCCTGATGATCCAGATAAACAACTCCACATCTCTGGGAAACAAACAGGCACGTGAGATGCAAAGCAAACAAAACCACAAAAGACCAAAGGGTGCCAAAGGGAGCTGGGAAGGCATTCCCAGGGCTGCCAGAACAGGTATTCCACAGGGAACTCCAATTCAGCACGATGTAACTGCTCCAAAGCACTGCAGGGTCTGTGCCTTGCAAACCCCGCTCACACAGAAATGTCCCAAATCACCTGGGACTTCTCAGGGACAGCAGAGGACTCTCCCTCGTATTCCACAATATCACAAGAGCACAGCAGTGAATTATTCTCAGGGGAAAAGTCATTTTCCTTGTTTCCAGCCATGATCCATACTTTTAAAGCTGTGGATTCCAAACCTCGTTGCTACTTTCCAACAGACTTCCTTGGACAGTCTCCATCAAATTTTAATGTGGAAAGATGCAACAGCAACAGGATTCCTCAATTCCTGATTCCTCACAGCCTCCTTCTGTACTACAAGTAGGGTTTGCTGACGAGTTGCTCAGAATTATCCATTTATAATTCCAAGTAAAGGTTCCTGTCAATCCTGGCAGTGGTTTCAAGTTTCAGAAGAAGAAGGCAGAGATTTGCACCAGGGACAGCTGTTCCTGCTGGCACCACAGGCCCTGTCCTGAGGAACCACAAACCACCTGAACACACTTGGATTCTGGATTGGAAAACTCATAAAAGCAAGGCCAGAGGTATCACCTGGACAGGGCTGGAAGGGGTTTTTGTTCAAAGCTGTGTTTGGAGCTGTGAATTCAGCTGGTGTGTAGCACAAACCTTACAGAAATCAGCTTAAAAAGTGAGCAGCCCTCGGAGAAACAACCTTTAAACTACGACTGCAGGTATATTGAAATAATTTAAACTCTAATGCTTGAAGGAAATAAAAATAGAGAGGAAAGATGTCACTCCACTGTTGCACAGCTGGCAACANGAAAATAGAGAGGGAAGATGTCACTCCAACACCACCAGGATGTCTCATCACCTTGGTGGTTTAGCTGTTCAAGCACAGCCTAAATATCACTACAAAAGCCATGAAGATTTNGAATAAAAAATAATTTCACAAGTGCAAAACAATCCCGGCGGGTTAAGAAAAACAAGGACCATATTTACAGAAAAAATATGAAAAACTACAGTTACAGTGTTACAACTTATGAGGCCCTGTAAAACCAGGACGACACTCCACCACTACCAGGATGTCTCATAACCTTGGTGGTTTAGCTGACATTCAAGCACAGCCTAAATGTCACTACAAAAGCCATGAAGATTTGTAGGTGAAGTATCAGCCCTGGTTTATTTTGATGCTGCAAACAGATTTTTCTCTAGGAGTTCAACATCTCTTTGTAGATATGAAAGCTCCTTTTTCAGGGGAGGAAAAACATAAAAGCACAGCCTGAGAGCTATCAGAGCTGAAGCTGAGCTTTGTACAGCGAGGATCTGACCTATTCCCTCCGTAACAGACCTAATCCATCTCAGTATCTCCCAGGGCAGCTCCACCAGAGCAGGGCCTTATCTCTGCATCAGGCAAGAAGAAAGGCAGAGGCAGCTCGCAGGAAATACTTTCCCTCTTCCCGATCCCTGTGCTGTGCATAGCTGGAATAGCAGCGCTGATAATGAGCGGGACCCTCGTGAGTCCCATGTACACTTAATCACTCATTTCCTTCCCCGACTAAGAATAAGACCGGGATTTACCCCTCCTTCCTCCCAGACAGCTGGCACGCAGCCAGGGAGTGCCACTGCTGCTGCAGCACCTCGGAGGGATGGGGAACCGATGGGAACGTTACCCTGCACCGCTGATGGAGACACAACTTCCTGCAGCTCCAGCCGGATTTGGGAGCTGGGGAGGCTCCGGGAGCTCTGCGGGGTCCCTGCAGCTCCTGCGGGATTTGGGAGCTGGGGAGGCTCCGGGAGCTCTGGGGGGTCCCTGCAGAGCCAGCGGGATTTGGGAGCTGGGAAGGCTCCGGGAGCTCTGCGTGGCCCCTGCAGAGCCAGCCAGGGCTCTGCTCTGCTTTCTGCTGCAGGCAGGGTGGCTCTGCTCATCTCAGCCCCATCTGAATCCTGGCAGAGCTTGGATAATCAGAGGAAAAGCACATTTTCACCTCCAGATTGGCTAGGAAAACTCATCCCTCATCCCTTTTCCCTCTGTTTCCCATTTTTCTGGGAACAACGATGTCAGTGTCACTTCTGGGTGCCCAGACTGGCCCTGCCTCTCCTCCTGCTGGATGCACATCTGGCCAGCTGCTGTGCCAGACAGATGTGAGGAGCTGGGAGCAACCACCCAGATATTTATCATATCTGCTGGTGGTATTATATTAAATATATTAAATAAAATATCATCATTTCTCCACGGCTCCACAGTGGGGGGTTATCCCTGACCCAGATCAAGGATTTGCAGTGCCCAGAAGCATCACTGCTTTGGGGTTTTCCCCCAAATGTACAAAATGTTTTTCCCACCATCATTTAGTCATTACAGATCTCTCAAATGCAGAGGGACACACAGATATTTGTCACCTGGAGGACACTTGTCACCTCACACCCATTTTCTGCTGATATTTTCTCTCTGAGTGCAGACACTTGGCTGTGGCAGTTCAAAGCCAACAATCACCATCCCAAACCACTCCTGACCGTGTCCCTTCCACCGTGTCCCAGTGAGCAGAGTGGGAGGAACTCACTCCCCACCTCTAACAGCAATATTTGATTTACAAAACTGGCACTTTCATGGTCCAGCTCAGAGAAAACAAAACTTAAACCTAGAGCTGGTTTATCCCTAACCTCGCCGTGCCGGGTCAGGAACACTGCATGCCATTCCATTATTTCCATCATTTCTGGGTCAGGAACACTGTGTCCCATTCCATCATTTCCAAGGTGGGACATCCCTGCTGCTGCCATTTCCATCCAGGAGAACTCAGCAATTGATCTGAATAAAACAAGAGCACCGAGCACTTTGGGTGTTTTATTGCTTTCACTTCTGTTTGCACCTGCACAGGCCCAGCACTGCAGTCCCTCAAGGCTCAATACTCAGATTTATACTCTCTTAACACATCTTAAAAGTTAAGGAT
Source organism: Drymodes brunneopygia (assembly GCA_013400955.1). Classification (NCBI taxonomy): domain Eukaryota; kingdom Metazoa; phylum Chordata; class Aves; order Passeriformes; family Petroicidae; genus Drymodes; species Drymodes brunneopygia. The sequence goes on from VZTZ01027019.1 coordinate 97,766, forward strand.
ATGATGCTTTTATTATTTTTTTTCCTCAGAAAGATTTGATTTCTAAAAATCCTCAGGATCTGTTCACTGTCATTCCAATTATTTCAGCAAGAAAAGAGGTATAAACTGAGTGGTTTGTGTTTCTCTGCATGGAGAAAATACTGACAAAACTGTATTTACCCATTTTTGTGCCCAAGATACAAACTCTGGGCTGCTCCCCTGCCTGGCACAAGCTTCCAATAAATGTATTTCCATTTCCTGGCTCTCTGATTCTCAGGGAATGGGGATTTGATTTAGGTCTGGCTTTGTGAAAATGAAGTTTAGGCCATTTTAAAATTTGTTCTGCTGTTTCCAGAAAGAACATTTCCAATCAGTTTGCGAACACTGTGAGGATGCCTGAAATCTCCTTTAAATTACAGAAATGTGAATTCCTGAGACACAAACACCACAACAACTTTCCTAAACTTTTCCTTGGAGTGACAGGAAAACTCGGCTGTTCCCCCTGGAGACTTTACCCAAGTGTCAGCCCCAGCCAGGGCGGTTTTACAAGACTATAAAGTTAGCAGCCCCTAACACCCAATTAGCAGTTCCCTATATAAAGGAAAACCACTTCCATACCATTGTATTCCCCATAACCTGAGGCTGACTGCATCTTTTCCCACCAGCTCCCGATGCATTTTCCTCAGAAAAGGGAAATAAGGAGGATTAACACTCCCAATAACCACTGATGAGATGAAACTCCATAAATCTGCCGTATTAAAAAGAAAGAAAAAAAGGGAGATATTTCGATGTCTGCAGCAGGAGCAGCTTGGTCTGTTTAGAACTCGAAGTTAAAGTATTTGACACTGAACAACTCGGGACATTTTCAGCTCATCTGCGAAATATTTGCACAACTTTTTGGCTTTGCTGCTGTCACTTCGGATCAGTCTGTACCTGCGGATCGCTGCTGAAGGCCTGGCCACTGTCTGAACACATTAACGGACAATTGCAGCTCAATGGAGGGTACAAAGAAAGGAATGAAGGGTCATTAGCAGGTTTGCAGATGCACCAGAGAGGCGCAGCAAACCCGAGACCCTTCCCCAGGTCCCGCATGAGAGGTGACAGGAGTCCCTGTGGGCAGCATTTCATCCAAAAAGTCATTTTTGCTCAGCAGCTGGACAGGCTGAGCTTTGCTGGGCATGGCTGAGCACGGAACAGAGGCCCCGGGAGGATGGAGCACCTCCAGCTTTGCGGTTTTTACACCTGGGGCAGGTGAGACCACTCTGGGGTCACCCTGACAGATCGGGGGATGTGACCTCCCGTGGCTCATTCCCGCTGACATTTCCCCATCATTTCTGCCTTCTCCGCATCATTTTGTTACAGAATCACAGACTCAGGAAATGATTAAGGTTGGAAAAGCCCTCCAAGGTCATCCAGTCCAAGCTGTGCCTGATCCCCACCTTGTCCCCAGCCACATCCAGGCCTTCCTTGGACACCTCCAGGGATGTGACTCCAAATATTCCTGGGCAGTTCCAAGGCCTGACCACTCTTTCCATGAAAAAATTCTTTCCAATATCCACCCTGAGCCTCCCCTGGCCCAGCCTGAGGACGTTCCCTCTCCTCCTGTCCCTGTTCCCTGGGAGCAGATCCCAAATCCCCCCGGCTGCCCCCTCCTGTCAGGGACTTGTGCAGAGCCACAAGGTCCCCCCTGAGCCTCCTTTTCTCCAGGATAAAGGTGCACAGGTTAGACAGGAGCCAGGCTGGGGTGACAGGCAGCTCCCTGAGCAATGTGACACTTTGGTTGTCACTTGTTAATCCTCCACATTCTCCCATAGCAGCACCAAGGTTTGTTTCTGGGCCTCGGACACTGCACAGGCACAGCTCACAGCCACGGATTTGGGATGTGTGTCACCCCCATCCCATGATCTCTTCCAGGAGGAGAAAAGCTTTCTCAGCTGAAAGGATCTCCAAAAATCCCTTTCAGCGAGCCCTGCTGCTCTGGCAGTGCACGGGAATATCAGCTTGCAGAGAGCTCAGGGCTCACATCCCACCCAGCTTTCAGCAGCAGCAGCAGCCGGCCAGAACTTTCCAGGGGAAGGGAGAGGATCCCTGCAGCTCTCCCTGAGCCGTGTCCCCCCTCGGGCTGGCTGTCACCACGGCTCATGTCACCGGGCTGTGACATCAGCTGGCCCCGTGTCACACAGATGGCCCCTGCCACCGCGGGAGACTCCAGCTGTGTTTGCCATCCCCAAGCCTTTGTGTGTAATCCCTGCAGCACCAGCTCAGCACAAAGCACTCGCCCGGCCACATTCCCTGAATCAGCAGCTGCAGGATGTTCCCCTTCCCTGCTCCGAGACACCAAACTGCAGGGCAGGAGAACAGGGGGCACATCCCACTCTGGGACATCCAGGATAAAGCTGGAGCAAATACCACTCTGGGTCATCCAGGATTAAACTGCTGGAAATG
>VZTZ01027019.1:100222-124517 GCA_013400955.1 Drymodes brunneopygia
CTGGAGCAAATCCCACTCTGGGACATCCAGGATAAAGCTGGAGCAAATCCCACTCTGGGACATCCAGGATAAAACTGGAGCAAATCCCACTCTGGGACATCCAGGGTAACGCTGGAGCAAATCCCACCCTGGGACATCCCGGACAAAACTGGAGCAAATCCCACCCTGGAAAATCCAGGACCCCTGGTTTTACCTCCTGGCACCACTTGAGAACCCATGTGGAAAAGAGTCCCAAGGAAAATCATGCTCGATAGGCACCCAAAAGTACAATTCCCTGCCTTTAACTTCCAAACAACAAACAAGTAGGAATACAACATATCCAATAAAATATTTCTCCCAAAAGCAAGATATAAGTCAATTGTTTTAACTACAAACCTGTCCTAGTAATACATTTATTTTGTTACAAGATAAAACCAGCCAGACTGGTTTAAAAAGCCAGACTACAAACCTACAAAAATAATCTAAAATACATAATTTTTTTTGTCATAAATTGACATTTTACATTTTTTTCAAGACAGGAACACACTCATTTAAATGGTCCTATTTTGTAAAAATAAAGATTGGTTATTTATCCTGAAGTGTGGGTATTTCTTTGCCCTGGGACTGCTCTGTTGTGGTTTTGCCAGGTTTCCTTTTTCCACACATTTTTCAGCACTAAAAGGAGTTTTTTAAGCAGGAGTGAGCCCAGCCCAGCTGGTCCCTGAGGAGTCTCAGGTTTTTGTCACAGAGGATGACTCCAGGTGCCTTCCCTCTGCCCAGACAGTGTCCAGGGGGTTCCAGCAGAGGAAATCCCTGGAAATAGGGGAGGGAGGAATGGGAATTGGTACAATCAGGGTGACAGCTCTGCCTTGTCCTGCCCCTCACTGCCCTGCCCAGGTGAGCAGAGCTGCCTGAGCTGTGCTGGGAGCCCAATTTGGGAGCCCAGTTTGGGAGCACATCCCAATTTCCCTGCAGCCAAACTCCTTCACCACTTGGCGAGCGCCCCGAGGGCCCCACCCAGCCCTGGAAACCCTTCCCAAAATTAACGAACTTGTGCTGCTTTTCCTTGGCAAGTCCAGCCCCAGCTTAACTCCCCAATTACTGAGTCAGGCACCAGGAGGGAAAGTTGCCTGGTTTTTGTTCTGACCTCACAGATCCAATGGAAAGTTGGATTTGGCCACCTGGGAAGTCTGGGCGAGCTGCAGGAAAGATAAGAAGTCAACTGGGGAAAATAAAATGAGCTTAATTGAAAGGGAAGTTTGGAAAAGGCTGAAGTAAGGATTTATTCCCAGGCAGGATCACATTCCCAGGCAGGATCGCATTCCCAGGAAGGGGAGAGAGGTCAGGTGTGAAATATTTGGGAGAGGTGAATTCTGTTCTCCTTCCCCTTCAGGCAGGACAGGAACACCCAGGGCTGGAGTCCCCATCCCTGGAGGTGTCCCAGGAACACCTGGATGTGGCACTCAGAGCTCTGGGCTGGGGACAAGGTGGGGATCAGACACAGCTTGGACTCGATGGTCTTGGAGAGCTTTTCCAACCTTAAATAATCCTGGGATTCTGTGCTCAGATTTCCACAGCCCCACTTGTTGTCTCTGAATAATTCAGGTGCAGAGGTGACCACACAATCATGGATGTTCTGATGAAAATCAGTCCTTTTGCTGCCTTTTAGACCTGAAAATTCCCCTGATCTCCTGTTCTTGCACGAGCTTTAGGCTTCCAGGACCCTCTATCCTAAACCTCTGTTCCACAGAGCAACATTGTCCTTGGAGCTGAGACAAGTTTAGACTGGGGAGAAAAAAGGAAGGAGGAAAGAAAAGTAAAGACATTTAGGTCTCTTCTGAGAGTTATGGGATGAAATTTGTGCCAGCTTCAAGCCCAGTCCGTGTGAAGGGTCAGGAAAAGTTCACAGCTTTTTTTTTCACAGATATAAAACAGAACGAACTTCAAAATTTTACTGTGATTTCTGCTCCAAAAAAAAGCTTCTGGGAATATCTGGATCAGCCTGATAAAAAGCTAGAGCAGGGTTCCCAGGGTTCCTGGGATTCTTTCAGAGTGCAGAACCTGCAGAGCTTGTTAACAAAACCTCTTTTTAAAGAAGATGGGCACTGCCACGAGTGTGGGGCACAGATTTTTCCTGGGAATGAACATTGGGTTGAAAGAAAAGTATTCATAATTTTCAGGATTCTTTGGAAAGAAGATGAAATGTAAATCAGGATAAACACTAGAAGCATCCACCTCCAGGAAATAATGACTGCACTTAAAAGCTGAAAAACATTCAAAGGAAAATCAACAGGAGACATCTATAAAAAATATTGCAGTTCATTCGAAATTCTCCAGTTTGTGATGATTTAAAAAACAAACAAACAAATCTCTCTGGCTGCATGAACAAATATTAACAACATGAACAATGAGAAATAACACAGAGAGTGTTTCCATGCCCCTTTTAAAGCAATAAACCTTCTCTTCCCCCAGAATCAGTGGGTGAGATTAACCATGAACATTATCTGGAACAAAAACAATCCAAACTCTTCAAATCTGGTGTTTCCTTGACATTTTGCTGACTTGGACATGCAAGCCAACCAGAACAGGTACAGGGATTTTAATTCTGCCTGCAGAGAAATTCGTTCAGGGTGGGTTTATGAAACCAGGAGGGGAAAGAGCAGCTCAGGGGCCACCACATGAATTTCAAAAGCTTTTGTCTTACAAAGTTTAGCCAGGACTGGCATGAGAAATGACCTTTTCCAAAGGCAAAACTTTTAAAAACTTCCTCGTTTTTGCTTAATAGAAAAGCAGAGCTGGGGAGGAAGGAATTTTTTGGGAGTCTAGACAGGACTCCAAACAAACTTCAAAGGGCAGCCCACTCCCAGAACAGCTCATCCAGGGAGCAGATGGGCTGAGAGGGGGGGAAAAAAAGCCCTCCAAGCCCTCTCAGACATCCTGGCTACTGCTCCGAGGAGGTGCAGCCCCGGGACAGAGCAGATAATATCCTGCTACTCCAAGCTTACAAAAATAACCTCCAAGAGTTATTAATTAATTCCCAGCTGAAGGCAGCACGGGCGATGAATCAGAGGAGCCCACGTTTCTCACCATTTGAACTGTTTTCATGAAATAAAGCTCAAAATCTGCAAAAAGCCTCAGTGGGATGTGGCAGGCAGTTGTCATCTCCGAGAGGGAAGCGTCTCCGCGATTTCCTGGCGTTATCCAGGGACACACAAGCCCGAGCAGGATCCAGGCTGGCCCCTCACCTCCTGCAGGAGACCCTCCCTCGGCCAGCTTTGCTCTGGGAATTTGAACAAGAGCAGCATTATCACTCCTTTACAACTTGGGAGGGGGAAGCTGATTTACAGCCACCCATAAATCTGGGCCGGTGCAAAATAATCAACCCACATCTCTTGGGTTGGTTTGAACAGGGTTGGGGTTTTTTTTTTTTAAGCAAAAACACATGTTGCTTGATGGCACTTTTTTTTTTTTTTTTTTTGCAGGTTCATGTTGATCTTAATGAATTGTTTATGTAAAAACAAAAGCTTCATACCATTGTGAATCCTTTTTAGATGGCTTCAGGGGAAGAGTCATTATTTCAGCTGAAATGACCTTTCATTTCAAATTGTTGAACACAATTGAAAACTTAAAACAGTCAGAACCCAGCAAGATGCTTTGGTTTTCTCTAATAAAATACTCTGAGTCAAAGTGAATCTTTTTTTCCAGCGTTTTAACAATTATTTTTTACATTTTCCATTGGTTCCACGCTCCAAGCTTCACATCTCAAAAAAAGCTAGCAGATGCCAGCCCTCAGCTGTGTGCTCTGCTCAAAGAACAAGATGAGGGATCCAAGCTGAGATCCAAACCTCAAACTCCTCAAGTGATTTGTTATTGTAGCTGCATCCCACCACAGCATCCTTCAGCTGAGCCACTGCAGGGAACCAACAGGGATGGAGGGAGCCTGGAGAGAGCCATGGAATCACAGAATGGGTTGGAAGGGACCTTAAATCCCATCCAGTGCCACCCCTGCCATGGCAGGGACACCTTCCATTATCCCAGAGTGCTCCAAGCCCTGTCCAGCCTGGCCTGGGACACTGCCAGGGATCCACAGGCAGCCACAGCAAATCTGGGAATTCTATTCCAGCCCCTCTCCACCCTCCCAGCCAGGAATTCCTTCCCAATATCCCATCTAACCCTGTTCTCTTCCATCCCCCTTTGTCCTGTCAGTCTGCCCATATAAAAATGCCCTGTGTTGGGGTTGATTTAGGACAGAAACTTCAGCACATGAGGAACACTCACATTCATCAGATGGTTTTGTGTGATGACACCTGAGCCACATCCACCAAATGATTCCTGGAATTTCCCCCTGTGCTCGCTCTGGAGCATGGCCAGGGAAGGGAATGGAGCTGAGAGAGGATCTGGAACCCCAGGAGAGGCTGAGGGAGCTGGGAAGGGGCTCAGCCTGGAGCAAAGGAGGCTCAGGGGGGACCTTGTGGCTTTGGACAAGTCCCTGACAGGAGGGGACAGCCAGGGGGGATTTGGGATCTGCTCCCAGGGAACAGGGACAGGAGGAGAGGGAACGGCCTCAGGCTGGGCCAGGGGAGGCTCAGTGTGGATATTTGGGAAAATTTCTCCATGGAAAGGGCTGCCCACCCCTGGCACAGCTGCCCAGGGCAGGGCTGGAGTCACATCCCTGCAGGGATTTCAAAGCCCTGTGGATGTGGCACTTGGGGCCATGATTTTGTGATGACCCTGGTGGTGCTGCTGGTTGATGGTTGGACTTGAAGGTCTTCAAGGTTTTTCCCAACCTTAACAATTCCATGATTACATTTATTGCTATTATTTTACTTACTGTGTTTTTTAAAGGAAACTGGGAAAAGAGAACAGGGATTTGAGGAATGCAGAGGTGACAGCTCCAGGCCCAACCCTTACCCCAAACCCCACAGGGTCCCAGCCATGAGCAGAGGGTGGAGATCCAGCACATCCTCTGGAGATGATCCCCATGGGAAGGGGGAAGGGGAGCCTAAATCTGCTCAGCCCCACTGGGATCTGCCCTCGGAGGCTCCTGAGAGCAGCAGGATTTGGGGGGATTTGGCACCAGGGAAAGCCTGGCTGTAACAGCCCAGCAAACTCCTCACTGCTGCATTTGATGAACGTGGCATTAATCTGGGATTTCTTTCTATTTAGTCTGGGCAGGAAAATGATGAAAACCAGACCTGGCAAGCTCTGATTGAGGAGGGGATTTTACCTCCTTGGGAAAAGGGGCAGCTGCACTCCCTGCCTGTGCCCTTGTGATGCCTCAGCCCCTTCTCACCTGCACAAACCTGGATTTACCTGCACTTTCCAAAGAAACCACAGGGAATTCCAGCTTTTATTTACCTTTTAAATCAGAGACTGGACAAATCATTTTCTCCTGTGCCAGACAGGATTTTTCTGAAGGAATATCCAATATTTCATTCTATTTTGCAAACAACTCAACTCCCAAGGCTCTGCAGTGGCTGAAGACCTGCACACTCATGGTGTTTATTTGCATCACAAATAAAAGCACCTTCTAGTGGTGGAATCCCACGAAAAATAAACAGTCTGGGAAAAGTTGGCTTTTCAAACTGTCTTGTACATTTGGTTCATTATTGTCCTTCCCCAGCTCTTATCCAAACAGCCCTGACAGTTTGTTTATGGAGAGCTCTGCAGAGCTCTGCCTGCCCTCCCTGTGCTGGGGACAGAACCTCGGGGAAGCTCTCACTGTGCCCTGACCTTACAAATAACACCAACATTAAAAATAAATAAGTAAAACAAACTCACAGGAGTAAACTGTTTAATTTGTGGACAACACTGGAAACCCTTCTCAGGCAATTAGTCAGAATTTCTACCTGAAATGCTACACGTGGCATCTTTTCATCTGATACTATAGCACCAAATATATCAGGAAATATAAAATTCACCCTTAAAAACTTCTGTTTATGGGATTTTTAGGTAAAACTCCTGATTCCTTCTGCTGAAGTCCCATTAAAGCAGTGATATAAATGTTCATGCATTCAGTGGAGTCCCATATTTTTATGTTCTATATAACAGCCTATATATATTTGTATAACAACGTGCACATGTTGTTTTCTAGATGGCTAAACTCTTTTTTTTTTTTTTATGAAGTTTGATTCTGGGTAACTGCTCAGTCCATTTTTATCCATGATAGATTAAAAGCACAAGTCACAGCAGCTCAGCTTTGTTAAGTACAACTCCATTAAGATCCTCAGTTTTCCCCAGCAAGGCTGGAAGATGAAAGGCAGCTCCAATTCCAGGCCTTTTCCCAAAGGAAATGCTCAGGGCCACGTGGCCATGGGAGCTGTTTCAGGGAAATATGGAATTCAGAGAACCCCAAAGTCACTTTGGATGTGTCATCAGTCATCCACAGGAATTGGGATTCATTCACAGCTCTGGGCTGGACTCAACTCCACTTCCCAAAATCCCATGGCAGCCCCTCCAAGGTGTTATTCCCCAGGGAAAGCTCACCTGGACACTTCTTTTAACAACACTTTTAAACACAGGTGTAAACACAGAGTGAAATCCTCACCTTGTTGGAGTAATTCCTCAGTAATTCCTACAGAGCACAGCGTGGAAATATGGTTATTAAAAATAATAAGTAAAACCAGCTTTTTAAAGACAATTTGGGGGATTTTTAAGAACTCCACATAAAATGGAGCCTTTGAAATGAGATCAGAATTTATAGCTGAGCACCATGATAACGAGCATGTGGGAATTCTGAACTGAATCCACATTAAATGAGTATTGGAGCACTGCTGCAGGACTCCAAGGAACTGCACCAGCCAGAGAATTCCAGGACTAAACCTTTGCCATTAATTCCCCAGGAATGTGCTGTACCTTTGCTTCCTGCCTGTCCCCCAGCCCTGACCTTGCCTTCATCCCTGTGACCTTCCCCAAACCCATCCCTGCCCGTGAGGATGCAGCACAGGGCATCCCCTGAAAATCCTGGAATTGCAGAGGTGCTGCTGCAGCTGGAATTGATTTTGCAGCCCTGTGAACAAGCAGGGGAGCTGTGAAAAAACCCAGGTTCCTTTTCCAGTCTGCGGTGGTTTTGTTGAGCTCAAACAAGCTCAACTTTTCTTATGCCTTTCAACTTTAAAATCTGATTAAGTGAATGTGATTCCAACCTGCTCACGGGGAGGAATGCTGGAAAAGAAACAGGTAGAGAAGAGTTTGTGCCTTGCTGGACACGGATCAGCTGTGCCCTTGCATTATTTGGGTCTGGGCAAAAAGATGCTGATGTTCAAAGAAGTTTTGCTGCATCTCCTGCACGGAAAAATTGTGATAAGGAAAAAAAAAAGAGAGAGAGGGCAGGGATTATTCCTTTTCCTGGGCTGTCCCCTCTCAGCCTGAGGCAGACAGGGTCAGGCAGTGACCTGTGACTCCTCAGAGCTGGCTCCTTCCCGAGGCTGCTCCTCAGGGACAGCAGCAACAGCAACTCAGCCCCGACCTGAAAATCCCTGCTGGCCCAGCTGGATGAGCAGGGATCTCCTCACAGGTTGGATTTAGCCAGAGGACATTCAAAATTCTGAATTGCAGGCCTGGTTTAGGGATTTTTATCAAGGTAATTAGTTGCAGTCTGTCATAGCAGTGAGTATTTTGGGAGCCTTAAATCCAGCGTCTCTCTGGCTGCTGGGACTCGCAGGAATCCCAAATCCTGCTGAAATGTTTGCTGAAAAGCAGGAATTCCATGTGGCTCCATGAAGGAGAAAGCAGCATTTCAACCTCCTGTTGTTCTCCCTGTCCAAATTATCCCAAAGTCCTCGCAGTGAGGGAACTGCCTGGAAACCTTTTCCTGAAAATAACCCCATTTTTGGTGCTCCCCATGCACAGGTTGGCCCCGTGGCCATCATTTCCCATTTTTATCTTTGCTTTTTCCTGATCATAAACAACAAATCTGCGAGTCCAGGGTTAACAATTAATCTGGAAACCGTGGGATTTCTCTTCCAGGATGCATTTGGAAGCACATGACAGATCCTCACCAACTGCTTTCCTAATTTTAGTAGCACCACAACAATTTGTGTTCACCACCCGCTCCCATGTCAAACGTTGTCCCAATTTTTCCCATCTTCTTCTGAAATTTTCTTTTCACGAGGTGCCAAACAAAGCAATATTTACTCTGTTGCTAACACAGGAAGCATTGTTATCCAACAAGCCAAAGAAGCTGACTGCACTATGTTTTTTGGCCGAAGCACACCAAGTTTAATTGCTGAAATACCCGTAAAATTTGATAAAAAGGAAAAATAACATTCTGTATTGCTAGAGGAATTTCAAAGCATGAAAAAAAGGCTGTAAAATAACATGAGAGGCTCAATTTCAGAAGTGTCTTTCAAAAAAATGTAACACCAAATGTCAACTCTGGTGAGCCCTGCCATTAATCAGCTCATGCCACTGCTTTCCATCAGTTGTAAGATCTAATACTCTGAGTAGGGACAGAGAGGGCACTTCTCCCTCACAGACAGAAATCACTGGCTGGGGAAAATTCTGTATTTTCTTTAGACACTAAATAGCTCCCACAATGCTGCAGCTGGCAGAAGAAAGTAGCCAGCAGGGTAATTTTGGTAAATAAAAGCTGGAGAGAGTCTGTGCCATGAAATGCCACCTCACTTTCACTTGTCATTCACCCTGACAGCCTGAAATGTGTTGGAGCCTCCCCAGCAGAGCCACCTCCCCCAAATGGGTCCTGATTCTCAGTTATGAAAGGTATGAAATAAATAAATAAATAAAGCCCAGCCTACATCTGGAATAAATATCAATCAACAAGCTTTAAAAAAAAAAACAACCTTTTTTTTCAAGAGGCATTTGTATCGAGCTTTTAAATTCTCACTTGGCAGGAGAGGAACACACAGAGTGAAGCAATGCCATAAAAATGTCTGGGCCCAGATTTGGGATTTAAGGGTTAAGGGTACAACCTGTTGATTGCTTTCCCTCACCTCAAACATATGGATTTGCACTTCAGGGCAAAGCTGCAGTGCCCAGAGCTGTGTGTGGAATTCTTGGAAAGGTCACTGGAAGGAAAATGTACCTAAACCTGGCCTGCAGACTCTGCTGCTCCAGGGAGCAGAGATTTCCCAGCTCCACGGCCCTGCTGAAGCCACAGCCTGTTCCACTCATTAAAGGGATTCATCCACCCCTCTTGGAATTGGCTTACAAGATAGAAATCAGCCAAATATTATATTTCACCATTGGTTTCCAACAGCTTTTCATGGAATAATAAAAGGAAAGGGTATTTAAGCAATAATCAGAGCAGGAGTTACCGATATGCAAAGAGCCAGACTGATCAATGCTCCACAGCTCCTCTCCTCCTGAGTGAGCTCCTTCCAAGTGCAGCATTCCCATTAATTCTCTCCAAAAATGTATCAGGAAGAGCAGGAAGGAACCAGAAAGAAGCTTTTAGTGATAAAGCATAAAAATAGAGTTAAAAACCTCCCGGAAACAAATGTGAATGAGGTTCCCAGACGAGGATGAGAAGGTTTCAACACCTTCCTCTCTCACGTCAGAAGCTGCCAGGTGCTTCATAAATAAAATTATCATTTTTCTGTCAGGCATTTTTGCCCAAAATCTGACCCTGAGGATCCCTAGGAAGTGGCAGGACACCACTTTGTGCAACTGGGAACAACCCAGGGGTTTGGCTGGAAATTCCTGTGCCCAGAGCGAGGAACAGCCGAGGGTTTGGAGAAATCCCAGCACAGACCCGGCACCACTGGGGGAACTGGTGCCAAACTGGTTCACAATTAATGCACCCACAGAACTGGGCTCAACAGGAACCACTGGTGGTCCATTTTACTCCTTGGGGGATATAAAACAAAGCATGTGGGAGCAGGAATTATAGATGAAATGATGAAATTATTTCATAGATAATTAACATATATAACATAGATGCTCTGCTTCTGTACAGATTGAGAAATNTAAAGCTAAATATTCTAACACAGTAAAATAAGGTGGGTAAAGAAAGGCAGACAAAGGAATTTTACCACTGGGACTGAGCAGAAGTTTGTTGGCAACACTCTTGAGTGCAACGTGATGGAAAAATCCCTGGATTGTCCCATCCCTGGGAATGCAGCTTGTGCCTGGATTGAACATCCTGAGTGGGACTGAGTCCCACACATAAACACCAAGAGTCACCAGGACATGATGTACCAGCAGGGATTATTGGGAATTACTGATCCAGGAGAAAAATTCCTCCCAATTGGGGTTTAATTGGTGGTCGTGCTGATACTGTTGTCCAAAGAATTAATCATTAATAATTAATTAATATCTGACAGCAGCACTGGTGCCATCCAGTCCCACATTGCTGGGTGCTATCCCTGGAAAATATTTCCAAGGCTGGAAGGATTTCCAGTGTTCTACCAAAAAATGAGGATTTTAGAGCAGAAATTACGATGGTTTCTAATTAAAAGGATGCTCTTCCTTCCTCCCTGATGAACAGGAACATGAACAGTTTCTGTGGTGAATGTTTGAGAGATCTGTGGATCTCTGCAAAACCTTCCTGCACTCCAAGTGGAAGAAAAAGCCAAACCAAGCAGGTGTGACAGAAAAGAAATGCCTGTGTCATTATTCCATGGCAGCTCTGACAGGAATGAACCAGCAACGAAAGCAAAACTTCCAAAAACCACACAAAGAAACACATTTTTCCCATGTAGTCACCAAAAGGTCTCTTGAAAGTGAATAATATTTACCTTCAAATAAAAAAAAAACCCTATTTCAGTGGAAGATATGAAAGCTAGTTTGCACAAGCATGCTAAATCCAGCAGTTAAATTCACCTCTCACATTCCTCTGTGCTGGTCTCCACACTGCACGATGTGGTGACAGATGTGGAGGAGTGAAATCAGAGCCCTATCTCCTGAAAACTGCCCAGAAAAAAGTGATTTCTCACCAGATGGGACCTGTAACAGCCCTGAGGAGTTTCAGCCCTCTCACTCTTGATTGCTTTTCCCTTTGCCCAGTGTGACACAGCTGAAATCCCCCAGCTCAGCACTTCCAAGGTGATCCTTATCCACAGGGGTTTTATCTCCACTCTGACATGAAATTAAAAGCTACGTTAAGAACACCACCTATCAAGATGATACAAAAAAAAAAAAACAATAGACATGTACTGAGAGTTGTTTAATGTTGGTTCTGGCCAAGCCTTAAGGCAGAACTCACGTCTGGAAGTTTTATCTCCAAATTCTTGCCTCAATAACACAACTGTGCCCCAGCATTAAAACATTCTAAGGTCCATCTCCACATTTCACCATTTTCTGCATCTTCAAGTAGAAGTTTTGATGTTTTAACCCTTTCCCAGAAGCAAATTATCCTCCTTGATTCCTCTTCAGCTGGACTCTTGTCCTTCAGGATCCCATCTTTTCGCCAAGAGCATTTAATGCCCAAGATAATGTGGGAAAAAGCTGCTTTTCCAGCCCAGTTGTCCCTTTCCCAGGAGGATTCACTGAGGGAATCAGAGACCTGCAGCTTGGTGGGAGAGTGTTCCCAAAAAAATGAGTGTTTTCAGTGAGAAAAGCACACAGCCATCCCAGTGTTTATTCCAAACCTCCAAAATTAATCATTTCTAGCATTACTTTATCTAAATCTGAGCTCAAGGAACCTGCTGTTTATCATGCTGTGATCTCACTGCTGCCAGTTCCATCACAAGAGACTTTCTTGAAGTTTATTTCTCGGCAGAAATAGCAATATATTAAAAAAAAACAAGCTATAGGATAGGGCAGTAATGCAAATGTTGTCTACAGCAAGATTAGCTGGCAGGTTCCATTTTTGAGGTCAGCACTTTCACCGTTACACAGGAATTTCTATCCTTCAGTGAATTGTTGGATTGGAGTGTTTGTCTGCCTCTCCTCTTGGAAGCTGGACAATCATTACAAACTGGATTTGGAGACAACCTAGTTGGTTTTATGTCATGTATTTCTCCAAAATTAAATCGTCTGATTTTTTTTTTCCCAGCTGGAAAAATGAGAGAAGTGCAAAGATCTTTGTCCTTAAAACCCTTTGCTTTTGCTGGGATGCGCAGCCCAGAGCTCACTTGATGCAAAGCCCCTATTTATTATTATTATTACCCTAAAACTCAGCCATTCCCTAATTGTGGAGGACAAATCCACCAGTGACGAAGAGCAGAGGAGGAAAACGAGGTGTCAGTTTGAGGGTTTTTTTCTCCCTGGATGTGCTCAGTTCGTCATCTTTTCCTGCTCCTTATTTTTCATGGCAAGCTCGGAATTTTCACCTGGGGTCCATCAAAGCTGTGCTCAGTTTTTGTGTGTACAAAGAGAGGGGGAAGATGATGAGGTTACTCTGCCTCCTGCTCCGGAGGCAGCTTTGGGGTGGTCTGTTTAGATCCAAGAAATTTCTTAAAGGAGCAACGGCGGCACCGGGACCGACTCTTCCAGGCTGGAGCAGGGATGGAAAAACTGGAGCAGGGATGGAAAAACTGGAGCAGGGATGGGAATGGATGAATTCCTGCCCAGGGCAAGGCTGAGCTTAGGCAGCACCCCGAGGAAGCTTTCCCAGGCTGTGCTTATCCTGGGGGTAAACACAGGGCTCCAGTCTCTGTGCTTGTCAATCCAGCGCCTTTAACGAGCCAGGAGTCGGGCTTGTGAAAGGAGGAAAAACGCACGTTTCCATCACTCCTTATAAAAGAGCAAGAAAATGTCAAACATGGAGGTAAAAGTCGTATTTCACGAGGGCTCGGGCCCAAAGTCGCTCTCCCCCTGCACCTGCAGGGTGAGGAACATGTGCTGGACTGCTCTGTACTGGCTCAGTGCTCAACATTTGAACTGGACCCGCTCCAGCTTCTGAATAAATATCTCTTTGGGGGGAGAGGGAATTGCATTCCTTACTCCAAACACAGATTTTCTTCTCTGAAATTCTGAAAGAAACGTGTACTTGTGAGCCATTAGGAACTGAAATGCTTTCTGCCTCCAACCTGGGCAAAGAGCCCTCCCTGCTCTTTGGGCAGTCCTGACCCCCGGCCTGGTCATGGGGCTGGCCCAGCTGGGAGGGCTGCACTCAGAACCTGGGGTTTGCTTCCTCAGGAGGGCTGATTTCCAATGGGAATTGCATCAGGGGAATTCAGAGGGATGTGAAGGCCCTTTTGGGATCAAGAGTTGTGGATTCCCCGTCCCTGGAAGTGTCCAAGGCCAGGCTGGACGGGGCTTGGAGCAGCCTGGTCTGTGGAAGGTGTCCCTGCCATGGAATTGGGTGATGTTTAAGGTCCCTCCCAACACAAACCATTCCTGGATTCTGTGATTTTACCCCAAGATCAGGATCAGTTGGCTCCACACAGCAGCAGCAACAGCTGCTGGGAGAAGGGAGCTGGGAAAGGGGCCTGGGGGGCACCAGCTGCTGCTGGAAGTCCCCTCAGACGGTCCCCCTGTCACATCAGATGTGCCCTCAAACTCTGTACATGTACAAGTGGTGGTAGAAGTGAGATTGGGAATCACAAGAGCAAGTTTAAATTCTACAAAAACTCCTCACCATCCACATTTTAGGTGTATTGTATAAAGAACCCAAGAATTACCATATCTGAGAACAAAGAGAGCTGTGGAAAAGCATAATGAAGGAAGCTGAACAGAAAAGAAGAAAGGAACAGATGTCAGAATATCCTTAAACAAAGTTACCAGTTTATTTTCCCACTGATTTGAATATATAAAATATACATTTTTGCCAAGGCAAACAGGTGATTAAAATACATGAAAAATCCCAGTGAGCAAAGACCCACACTTGCATTTGCCTGACATTCGTCAGCCATTCCCTGAGTGTCAGCACACGCAGGGCAGAGCAACAATAATATTAATTTGACAAAGGCTGACTGTTTAATTGCAATTAACTGTGGCCTCACAAAAGGCAAGCTGCACTCTGGAGTGCACATAAGCCTCATTTATCCTGCAAGGACAGTGAGATGAAGCTGGCATGAAATATTAAGATCACAATTGCTGTTGGCAAACCTTCTGACGGGGAGCTG
The DNA here is from genome assembly GCA_013400955.1 of Drymodes brunneopygia. Taxonomy (NCBI): domain Eukaryota; kingdom Metazoa; phylum Chordata; class Aves; order Passeriformes; family Petroicidae; genus Drymodes; species Drymodes brunneopygia. Next base: position 114,172 of record VZTZ01027019.1, read on the forward strand.
CTGGCTCGGATGAGCACGGATTACACAAAGCAGCAACGAGGGAAAACAGAGCCGTGAATCAGCCCACAGAATGTCCTTTCACTGAGCAGCGTGGGGAGCGGGTGGGCTGCTGGCAGCAGGGATGGACAGGATGCTGTGGAGGGCTGGAATGCCACGGAGTGCCAGGATAACCTCTGGAGGAGGGAAGGCTGGAGGATGTCTGGCTCAGCACAGCCGCCTTTCTTGCTGATGAACTGAACCGGTGCCATCGTCGAGCTAATTAAGGTTCTTGCCCAAACTTCTCCTGCTGGAAAGCTACCCCGGTGCCTCACAGCTCTTGCACTTGGAAAACATCAACTCAGAGCTGCTGATGGCCAGTTTAGACAAATTTAGCTTTGCATCAGCATTACTGGATGCCTCGGCTGCACTCCCTGCCTCGCCGGTGTTTGTGGGGATAAACGCTGTGCTCACAGAGCACGAACATTCCCTTGGCTTGACTGAACAAGCCCAACCTGCAGCCTCACCAAGGAGCCTGGCCAGAGCAGTGGTGGTCTCCAGAATCATAAACCACAGCTGTGCACAGAATTCCAGAGCTCTTTCCAGAACCTTTTACTTCCCTTGCTCCACTGTTTTAATGTCAGCTCCCTGATACACCCTAGGACATCATTTTCTGCCTGCCCACAGGGACGATTCCCAGCTGCTTGGTTGCTACACTCCCATTTCCCTTCCTTTTTCCATGTTCCCCATGAGTGCCAAAATGGAAAAAGCACAGAGGGTGGAATCTTACCTGAGAGAAATCCAGCAAACATTCCTGCAAAAAGCAGGCAAAGGGTTCTTAGGAACTGTGAGGTATAAAACGTTTCTTTCAGAGGGCCAGAACTGAGACTGGACCAATAATTTCCATCAAGAATCACCAACTTCCACGGTGGGCACAGGTGGGAATTCGAGTTTGGTTGTGAGGAAAGGAAAATCCGGATGGATGAAAGGAAGAGAGGGATCCCATTGCTAAAGGAGAACGTGTGGGATGGGCTGGGCAGGGCACAGCAGCCACACACGAAGAAAAATAGCCAGGATTGTAATGCTGGCACTGGGAAAGGAGCTCTGCAGCCTTGGGAAGTCTGTCTGTCCCAAAAACGAGCACTCACATTCTGTGTGAGGAGTTTCCTGACTCCTGGGCTGGCTGAAGAGCCAGCAAAGTCCCTGGGAAAGATGTGAGCATCCCTGTGGTATGAGCAGCTCCAAGAAATATTGCAAGGACGTGTCTGTGTGTTTTGCTAACACTGCAGCTGTTGTGCAACGTGTTTATCCAACAACTGCAAACAATCAGGAGGTCCTGGAACAGGAGGTTTGTAAAGGTGGTGGTTTGCCCTGGACCCTCGGGGTTTTTTGGTTTTGGGGTTGGTTTTGTTTTGCTCTCCCCACTTCAGGTGCAGTTTCTTGGTCTAATGACAGGTGGTGGCAAGCAGTGCTGCCAACACACCTTCCAAGTGAGGATGCATCTTCTCTGTCACATTTTAAAGGACTACATTCCTTTACAAGGAATTTGATGATCTAATTAGGGCCTAATTTCTATTCCTCATGTCCTGCAATAAAGTTAATTTCTCTGAAATTTGTCCTGACTGCTGTGGGAACCAGGTTTTCCCCACATTGTAGGTGACTGAATTTATTCTCTGCTGTATGAAAGATGTATTTAACACCCTCCTGGACATTTGCTCTGGAAAACTAACCAGAAATCCTGAATAACAAACAGCAACAACGGCACAAAGGAAGAAAAAAACCCAGGTGATTGAACTGCTACCAAAGCAAGGCTTTAATCAACAGAATTAATTTGTTTGAAAAGGAAAAAAAAATCCTTGGATTTTAGAAACGCTGACCAGAAATTCTTTCGGAGAGCGAGTTTCCACTGGAGAATGCCAAAGCTGCACAATCCAAACATTACCTGGAGAGGGTTCAGCGCTGACACATTTGCTGCAGACCCTCCCTGCTGACTCCAATCCCCAACAGCAGCACCGTGGGGGGAACTGGGATTTGGGGGAACTGGGATTTGGGGGAACTGGGATTTGGGGGAGCTGGGATTTGGGGGAGCTGGGATTTGGCCCTTCCATTCCCCAGAGCTCCCAGTTTTGGGATGGCCCCTCCAGAGCTGATTGCAGGGGTGCTGGGGAGGAGGGCTCTGGCTCCCCAGCTGGAGCTGCAGCCCTGGCTCAGGCAGACACTTTGGAGCCGTGGCTCCTGAGATTCCCGGTTTCCTGGCTTCCCTTCAGCCCACCTGGCAGATTAAAGGGCAGCCCAGAGCTTGGGAGCCTCGTTCCCAGGGCTGTGAGTGTCAGAGGGAGCCCCAGCTCTGCAGGCCCATGGCTCCACATGCTCTGAGTGAGGGCCCCATTCCCTTTATAGGGAATTTCACAGGTTTGGCTTCCCCTGCAGCCACAAAAACCCCACAGCTCTGCGAGGCTCGAGCCCTCCCTCAGTGGAAATCATCGCTCCCTGCACAACTCACATTTTAATCCTTTAAAAACACAAACAAGTTAATCCATGGGGGAGAGCAGGAGCCGGCAGTTCCCACTTTGGGGGATTACAGAGATTCCCTGTCTGCTGCAGATTTCATGGAGCTGCTCCCAGGATGTGGATACAGCACTGTCTGTGCTCCTGGCCAAGGGGTGTTGGGATTTCTGTCCTGCCCTGGGAGCAACAATCCCCACTGGAGCTCTCTGGAGTGGAAAAAGATCCAGAAGAGAAAATAGCAGATGTGGTTTTACAGCTTTCTAACACAGGTTTGTATGAAACAAAGAATGAAATGAAGAAGAGTTCATCCTTTAAAATGAAACCAAACTTCAAAACAAGAAAGTAGCCCTGAAGAAGCTTTAAAAGTTCATCCCACAAAGCTTTCAGATCAACCCTGAGGTCTCCTCTCCAGGTGGATGCTCTGTTAAAGCAGTTTAACTGGAGCTTCATCAAGAGATCTCACCCTAATTTTTTTTTTAATTATCAGCCAGAGCCCTGTGCACATCCTTTGAAGCCAATGGATGCAGATGGGCTTTAACAAGATTCCCTTCAAAAGGACAGGACCCATCAACTGTCCCTTGGAATATGAAAAGAAAAACACAGGTGTCCCTGTGGCCCCAGGAAGAGGAAATACCACACTGATTAAAACTCGAACCACACTCGCCAGGACAGACCTGAACCTCCTCCTGCCCTCCTCGGGCCTCCCTTCCCCAGTTCTTCCAGTCCCATGAACAGGAAAATGGGAAAACATCACCTGCAGCTCAGCTCAGGATCTGCACGTGTAATTCAATAACCTCTAATGAGAGCCAGGGAGAGCTGGGCAGGAGTGGGGCTGGCCCAGAGGGAGGGGGTGAGAGGAGGGCATCTACAAAAATCACAGTTCTCCATTTCATGTCAGAAAATAACACCTTAATTATAACATTAAAGCATCACCATGTGTTTTAAACATCACCCAGATGCCCAAGATGCTGTTTCTTATTCCTAGAAGCTCTTCCAAAATCCCTTTTCCCAAGTCCTTCCTCTTCTAGTGAGTGAGATTTCATCCTGTTCCCTCTCTCCTTTCCCTACCCAGGCTTCATTTTTCACAGTGAGGCTGAAACACACCCTTGAGCACTTCAGAGCTCCACACCCTGGTTTATATTCAAAGAGAAAAATTACTTTAAAAATCCCAGCTCACTGTTTCCAAAGGTCTCTCCTGACTGGGAGCTGCTGGGGATTGCTCTGAGCTGGAAGAGCCTCAGCCCCCCAGGTCTGGAGCTCTGACCTGCTGGAAATGCCACAGAGAGATGGGGAGCATCCTCTGGGAGCTGAGTCAGATCTGCTTTTCCTGCTGCAGCAACGCCTTTTGGATCAGGAGGAGAAGCTTTGGAGTGGGAGGAGAAGTTTTGGATCGGGAGAAGCTTTGGAGAGGGAGGAGAAGCTTTGGAGAGGGAGGAAAAGCTTTGGAGAGGGAGGAGAAGCTTTGGAGAGGGAGGAGGAGCTTTGGAGTGGGATGAGAAACTTTGGAGAGGGAGGAGAAGCTTTGGAGTGGGATGAGAAACTTTGGAGAGGGAGGAGAAGCTTTGGATCAGCAGAGGAAACTTTGGATCAGCAGGAGAAGCTTTGGAGTGTGAGAAGCTTTGGAGTGGGAAGAGAAGCTTTGGATCAGCAGGAGAAGCTTTGGAATGGGAAGAGAAGCTTTGGAGCAGGAGGAGAAGCTTTGGATCAGGAGGAGGAAGCTCTTGATCAGCAGGAGAAACTTTGGAGCAGGAGAAGAAGCTTTGGACAGGGAGGAGAAGCTTTGGAGCAGGAGGAGAAAATTTGGATCAGGAGGGGAATCTTTGGAGCAGCAGGAGAAGGGGTCACACGAGGGCTCTGCCTCCTGTGTCCTGTCCAGACACTCCCAGATCCCAGACTCACCGTGGAGTGCAGGGAAAGTGTTAAATACGGAATTCTCTTAATGCTTAAATCTCAATGAAACCACAGCAGCTTTTTTTCTTTTTTTTCCCCTTCCCCAAAATCAGGCCCACCAATGCTTGCTTTCTTTAGGAGCCAAACAACATTCTTGAAGAGCAGCTCAATATCTCCAGAGGTGTAAATCACCACCCTCTCTCTTATTAGAAACAATTGAGAGGGCAAGTGCTTTCAGAGCCATAAACTCAGGATTCCATACATGTTCCAAAGCTGCAGCGAACACACATTCCTCACTCAAACTGGTTTTAATTTGCAGTCCCTTGAAAGCACAAAAGTCTAAATACTGAATCAACTTAAATAACAATAACAAACCATTGGAAAAGTTGTCCGTTTGCAACTTCTTAAAATAAACTGGAAATGGGAATCACTCAAATGCCCAAGGCAATGCCGTGGGTGGATGTCCAGAGCAGAGGCAGGCAGAGCTCCCAGGAAAATGCAATTCCTGCTCCACTCTGGGTTATTTATGGCCACCAGCCTGATAGAGCACTGGAAACTAAAACACAACTCAAACCATTTTTCTCCCTGCTAAAAATCCCAGGGCACAATGAGAACAGAGGAATGAAAACCACATGAGGGCTGTGGAGAAAGGAAAAATTGCTCCATCCTTTGTGAACACGAGGAGATAAATCCATACCTGGGAGCACGGGGTGGGCAGGCACAGCCTGGCTGTGCCTGAGATGTCATTTCTGGGCACTGGCAGGGCACTCTTTGCTCTCCAGCAAGGATTTAATTAAAGATATTGATATTATCTCCAACCACAATCATTGTCCCAGTGATTGGCACAGCTCCCTAAAGAAATCACAGCAGCAGCTCCCAAATACACCTGATATATACCCAAATTCCTGCTCCAAATACACCTGAAATACACCCAAATTCCTGCTCCAAATACACTCAAATTCCTGCTCGAAATACATCTGAAATACACCCAAATTCCTGCTCCAAATACACCCAAATTCCTGCTCCAAACACACCTGAAATACACCCAAATCCCTGCTCCAAATACTCCCAAATCCCTGCTCCAAATACACCTGAAATACACCCAAATCCCTGCTCCGAATACACCCAAATTCCTGCTCCAAATACACCTGAAATACACCCAAATCCCTACTCCAAATACACCTGAAATACACCCAAATTCCTGCACAGGTTAAAAACTCCCTGCTGCAAATTCCCTGTGCTTGCAAACGCTTCATTAAACGCTTCAGTCCTTTGGGGAAATCCTCAGGGAACAGGGACAACCATGGAACACGAATTTTGAGACCTGGGGAAGTGCACGTTTAAATCACAACTGGGCAGGAAATGCTTTTCTTCCCATATAGAAGCTGCAAAAACAAAAGTATTTCCAAATAGTTTTCAGTACTTCATTAGAATTTAGAATCAAAATTACAAACTTTCAAGGGAAAATGGCCCAAAAACCACTCTAAAATGTATCATTTCCTACCAAACTTTGGTTTTAATATAGAAGTAGATGTTTACCCTGAATGCAACACTCCAGGCAAGTTTATCTGCCAGGCATGAGGAATTTACAGTATTTTACCAGCTCAGCTGGCTGCTCTGCATGCAGAGAAAGCACCTTTTGTCAGCAGCTGGGGAAGAGCTGAATAAAGAGCACAGAAAATTGTCATTTAATCACTGGGGAGCTGCCTTTTCTCCCTGCCCCATTGTCAGGAGGAAATGCTGCACTGTGCAAAGCTGATTAGGGACAATATGGATCCCAACTGGAACAGGGGACACATCCCCAAATTTTGCTCCGGGCTACCAAGGGGTCAGGAAATATTATTAACCTCGAGTGTTGGCACTTAGCAAATGGATTTGAGCTCAGAGACTCCAAGAATTCAACTGAAGTGGATCCTCATCCCTGGAAGTGTCCAAGGCCGGGCTGGACAGGGCTTGGAGCAGTCTGGGATAGTGGAAGGTGGAACTGGTTGAGTTTAAGGTCCCTTCCAACCCCAGCCAGTTTGGGATTCAGCCTCAGCTGCTCTGTGATTTTATGTTTATTCATCAGAAATCTTTAAAGACATTGAATACGTAAGATATGCAAATCACAGGCTTTTAATAAACTTTCCAACCATTGCTCATCAGTTTAGTCTGGTTAAATACAGAAAAAAAACAGTGGAACTATAAATAAGGTGTCAGAGTTCATAATGCCTTGCAATTACGCCTTGCATCCACATATATGTATATAAAATATATTTTATTAGGTATAATGATCTCCCACTGGCCAGCAAACATCAAGAGGCAAGAACAATAAGAACAACTTCCAAACAGGCTTTAAAATCCTGAGTTTCCTAACAAGTTGGAACAAGGATAAAACATGTCATGACCTTACAAAGACGTGAGTCTTGTGCTCTCTGAGTAGCAAATAATAAAAATATCCCAAAAATACTGGAAGATGAGGCAATAAATTCTGTCAAGTGAATCTTTATTAAATCCTGATTGCTACCCTTGGAAGCAAAATTAAGTCATTTCCAATTATTACCTGTGAAACGATGAAAATACGGTGCTTAGATGGAATTAGTGGGGAAAAAAAGATGCCAAGTGTTTTTTCCAGTAGGAAAAGCAAAAGCAAGGCCCAGGTGTTCCTGCAATAGCAACACCTGAGGCTGTGATGTGCTGGGGTCAGAGGAGGTGACAGAGGTCACATCAGGGCACAGAGCTCCAGGAGAACTCAGAATGCCCCAGGGAATCCTGCTGGGGATTCCCTGAAGGTGAGACAGAGCTGGGAGCAGCTGGGGAGGTTCAGGACTCCATGGAAAAAGCAAATCAACAGCAGAGTGAGGGGCTTGTGTGGCTCTGCAGGGACACAGGACTCAATCACTTGGGGCTGTTCCAAAAGCAAGAAGGGAATTATGAACACAGGGAAACGGAGCCTTTCATTCACAAAATAACCCCAGTGCAAAAAACAGCAAAGCAGAACAAACAAAAAACCACAAAACCTGAGAAAACCTCGGGAAAAACCCTCAGAGGCAGCAGCAGGAAGGAGGAAAACCTCGTCAGGATCTGGATACAAAATGAGTCACAAGGTGAGCGAGGCAGGGGCTGCTCCTGGCAGGAACTGCTCCTGCCCAAATTCTGACCCCCCAAAATGATGAGGAATCAATTCCCTTGAGCCTCACACCCCTCTGGACTGAGCTCTAGGCACAGCTTGGATCAAAGGCTCTGTTATCTGCAGCAGAGGAAGTTCCCGTGCTGGTTTCCATCTCCACTCTTCAATCACAACGAGGAAAAGCTTTCTCAGGGCACAAATAAAATCAAATCCTCCAACAGATTGTGCCCTTCAAGTTCTGCTTTGGGTGGGTTTCTCACCACCCCACCCTGTACATTTTTCTATATTATATCCCACTTTCTGTGGTTTAGCCATGGGATGATTCTCCCAAACCTATGGATTAGCAGAGGGATGAAAGGCACTGGGATCCAGGAATAAAGACCTGCTTTTCCCTTTGAAGTGAGTGACTAAAGGCTGCCAGCTTGGAAAGAGGAAAAATACCATCCCTTGTGTGCCAGCACAGCTCCTGTGCATCCCTTCTCATAAGGACCTCTGCAGGCTGAGTTACTTACATACATATGTTATATACTTATATAAAAAATTAAAATTGATATATTGTATATATTATGCAATCCTTGTATAAATGGACCTCCAGCCCACACCTGCCCTGTATTACACATTGCAGGTCTTCCCTGGACACCTCAAAAGAAGATGATGTTCTTCTTATTATTATTATTTCCAGGAATAAAAAGATTTTAAGGGAATTAAATTTTTTAAAAAGTTTCAATAGAGTTAGAGGAAGTTAGCCTGAAACAAGACACAAAATCCATGAGAATTTGCCAGGCATTAATAAGATTTCCACACTTCCCAACCTACAGCTCAAGCTTTTCTCTTTTATTTTGCAATAAGACATTTTTAGCAGACAAGTTTTGAAGGAGAATGTATCCCCATGACAGCCCTACAGCACAGCAGGAACACAGGCATCTCTGGAAGGGAAAAGAGAGTTCTTTTCCCTGTTTTTGCCCTGTGTGCAGCCCCATTTCCATTGGATATTCCCCCATTGTGCCAGAACCTGCCCCTGCTCGTGCCTCTGGCACAGGATTCCTGTCTGGGAGTTCCTCAGGAGAGAAAGAGAACAGCATGGAAATCACTTGATAAATTGAGTGTTACTGATCAAAACCCACGGAAATTCAATGCCAGCCTCATGCTGACCCAACAGACTTTGGGTCAAGCTCAGCTTCTAAGCCCACACTTAATTCCAGCGTTGGAATTTGGAGTGGCAGTAATTTCAGCAGGAAAATACCAAATTTTTTATGTTTGCTGGAATCCCTGTTTGGCTCAGGCTGAGAGAGCTGGGATTGTCCATCCTGGAGAAAGAAAAGATCCAGGGAGAGCTCAGAGCCCCTTGCAGGGCCTGAAGGGGCTCCAGGAGAGCTGGAGAGGGACTGGGGACAAGGGATGGAGGGACAGGACACAGGAATGGCTTTAAGCTGAAAATGGGTAGATTTAGATGGATATTGGGCAGGAATTGTTCCCTGGGAGGGTGGGGAGGGGCTGGGATGGAATTCCCAGATTTGCTGTGGCTTTTTCTGGATCCCTGGCAGTGCCCAAGGCCAGGCTGGATGGGACTTGGAGCACCCTGGGACAGTGGGAGGTGTCCCTGCCCATGGCACTGGAGAGGATTTACAGTCCCTTCCAACCCAAACCATTCCAGGATTCTGTGATTTTCAGTCACTTTATGGATGCAAAATTTACAAATGATCAAAGCTGAGACCAGAACCAGCAAGGAAAACACACATTTCTTTCCAAATGGAAAAAGCATTGAGCAATCCTGGAATACCCATGAGATGGGAATTTGCTGGATTATCAGCAGGTCCCAGAGCTGCACTTTAAGCCCAGTTTTGCTGTTCCTAGGCTGGAGTTTAAAGGCTGGCAGGGTTACAGAGCTCAGCTCTCTCTGGGCACTCAGGTGCATCTTTCCAGCACATTTCACTCACAGGCCTGCAGCCACAAACACACAGTGAATGATTAACCTGCTGAGAAATTCAAACCACCTTTCTCTCAAGCAGGACGGAGCTTTCTGTGGCTGTTTTTTCATTATTTCTGCAAAAGATGGAAGGAAAACATAAACAAACCCCACCATTGCCTCAGCACTACACTGAAAATAATGAAAATTGCCAGAATATTCTGTGTGCTGTGCAGAAATAGAGGAGCCAGGTGCTGATTACTGGAGGCCATAAAGATTCACTAATTAACACCTACAGCAAACGTGGCCCTATCAAAGCAAACACTGGCAAAAACAAGAATTACAAGAAGAAAATCAATTTAAATCAATTACCACTGTTCACATACAAAGTACCCAGTGGCTGGGTCACAGTCCTGGAAATCAGGCTGCTCATCCCATGGGAAAAATGATTCCCTCCAGCTACAAACTCAGTCACACACTGAATTATCACAATTATTACGTTGCTCATTTATTTTAATTTTCAATAAAAGCATTCCAATTTTTAGCCTCTAGTTTGCAAATGAATCCTTACAATTGACTGAATCCTTACAATTGAATCCTGACAATTTTCTACTTAAAACTTCCTGAGATCAAATTATAATTTGAATTTTTGCATTTATGTCGCTGTCAAAGAAGTAACAAATAAACACTTAGACAAAATAAAAGTTTGCCATGAGTTTCATGCACGGATTTAACATGGGAATCACCTCTGAAGCCCAGCAGCCTCTCACAGTGTTCACACAGGAACTAAAAATTACAAAAAAACCCAAAAAACTTTCCCACAATTAAGGAAAAAAGAAAAATCTGCCTCCCACCCCTCCCAACTGCACAGTCCAGAGGCCAACGTAAGATGGTCAAAGCAAAATTAAATATAAATAATATAAAGAAATAATAGTAATAAAATAATTAAATAATAAA
>VZTZ01027019.1:125346-163552 GCA_013400955.1 Drymodes brunneopygia
AAATAATAAATAATAAATAATATTTATAAACCCAGGGAATGGCTGGAGATGTTCAGCCCAGTGTGAGTGGAGCAGGTTTCCAAATCCATTACAGCACAACCCCCCCAAAAATTCAGTGTTTAACTAAAATATGGCCAAAAAATCCCCTGAAAGTGAACCCAGCCTGGGCTGGACTTCAGGGGCTCTCCTGCTGTCCAGACCTTTCCCATTAGGAAGCAACTAAAATCCAGGATAACTCCAGTGGAAGTTGAATTAGTTTATATTTTCTGGGTTTTTCTGAGCACTCAAGAATCCCCTCTGCATTTTCACCTTCGAGGAAGGAACTACTGCAAACTAAATCCCAAAATTGAGCCGTTCCAAAGCTTGAAAAAAATGAGAACAAGCTGCTGGTCAGAAAGTAAATAATTTAGAATAGATTCAAACAATTAGGATTAACCAGCTTGGGTTTTTTTTTTTTTTTTTAAGACTGTTTGATTATTTTGTGTTTTGGAATCCATTTCTACCTTTTTTTCCTCGGGAAAACAATTTCACGCTACAAAAAAAAAGGCATCGAGCGATGAAAAGCATTTGTTTCTTTCTAGTTCTTAAGTAAAACCAGCAACGTTGAACAGGTCAGATATAATAAATACAGCTATTTCAAGGCAAGAGGAAAATGTTTTCCTGGCCTAACTTTGAGTGACAAGAGAAAATTTTTCCCAGCTTGCGACTCCGCTTTATTAAAAGTGCTCAATTTGATTTAATTGGATATATCTGGAGATGTTCTATTGGGCTGCTTTGTTGCGTTTTTCAAATTAATCCTCCACCACTGAGGCAGCGTTTTCGAGTGAGTGGATGTTGTGGACACCTTCAGAAGTTCTGCTCTGTGGCAGCCACAGCCTCATAGCCCATATTTTTGAATTTTGGGTCCTTGGATTAGCCCGGCAGGAAGGCGATAGGGCCTGAATGGAGCTTTTTGTTCAGCCCTTTAATCGCTTCCAGCACTCGCCCCAGCCCACAAGATCCACACCAAATTTAGTCAGACATGGGAAGGATTTCTCTGCACATCCACTCAACTCCACCAATTTAACAATTTCGGCTTCTTGAGGCCGAGGAGGAGACAGTGAGGCAGCTTAGAAGTTAATAATTATGGCTACAAACCTCCCCAAGTCCTGGAAATTCCCTATTTTAATTTTTAAAAAAATAAGAATCACCCATCCTTAGCTGTTTCCAACCTATACCCTGGGAATGAGGGCTGATATAGAAATAGAACTACTTTTAAGTCCAATTTGCCATGGAGCAAACTGTGATTGGAATGGATTTGCAGACCTGCTCCACTTTCACTGGGCTGAACATCTCCAGCCANCTTTCCCACAATTAAGGAAAAAAGAAAAATCTGCCTCCCACCCCTCCCAACTGCACAGTCCAGAGGCCAACGTAAGATGGTCAAAGCAAAATTAAATATAAATAATATAAAGAAATAATAGTAATAAAATAATTAAATAATAAANACAGCTATTTCAAGGCAAGAGGAAAATGTTTTCCTGGCCTAACTTTGAGTGACAAGAGAAAATTTTTCCCAGCTTGCGACTCCGCTTTATTAAAAGTGCTCAATTTGATTTAATTGGATATATCTGGAGATGTTCTATTGGGCTGCTTTGTTGCGTTTTTCAAATTAATCCTCCACCACTGAGGCAGCGTTTTCGAGTGAGTGGATGTTGTGGACACCTTCAGAAGTTCTGCTCTGTGGCAGCCACAGCCTCATAGCCCATATTTTTGAATTTTGGGTCCTTGGATTAGCCCGGCAGGAAGGCGATAGGGCCTGAATGGAGCTTTTTGTTCAGCCCTTTAATCGCTTCCAGCACTCGCCCCAGCCCACAAGATCCACACCAAATTTAGTCAGACATGGGAAGGATTTCTCTGCACATCCACTCAACTCCACCAATTTAACAATTTCGGCTTCTTGAGGCCGAGGAGGAGACAGTGAGGCAGCTTAGAAGTTAATAATTATGGCTACAAACCTCCCCAAGTCCTGGAAATTCCCTATTTTAATTTTTAAAAAAATAAGAATCACCCATCCTTAGCTGTTTCCAACCTATACCCTGGGAATGAGGGCTGATATAGAAATAGAACTACTTTTAAGTCCAATTTGCCATGGAGCAAACTGTGATTGGAATGGATTTGCAGACCTGCTCCACTTTCACTGGGCTGAACATCTCCAGCCATTTTCTGGATTTATTTCTATTATTTAAAACATAAATATTATATATTTATAACCCTGCAGCTCAAACCCTCTGTGTTTCCCCACGAAGACACTGAAACATTTCAGTCAGCTCGAAGCAACTCCTCCCCATTTGCCTCAGATTTGTTACCAAGAGTTCAAACTTCACAGAAGGAGCTGGGTAGGCAATTTGTACTCATGCATTAAATTATTGTGGTTTAAACCCACTCGGTTTGATCTCGTCACACTGATCCTCTCCCACACACAAAGGGAATTATTTCTATGCCCCAGAATTGCTGGGGAAGGGCAGGGAGGGTGATGGAAGATTCCCCAGTGAGAGCCTGGCCTTGCCTCGTTGTTTTGGTTTAGGGTAAATTGTAGGAGGAGATTTTTTAGGGGGTCTTCTCTAGAAAAGTTAATTTTAGTTGGTTTTTTTATAATTTTAGAGAAAAGTGGAAAAAATAGTTAATTTCATAAGTATTTATAAGTATGAAAAAATGAATAATATTAAATAATGAAACTTTTGTTATTTTGAAGAGATGGTCGATTTAGAGACTTTTTTTTTGTGGGAGTGGTTTTGTTGGTTTTAGTTTTTTTAGGGCTTGGGCTGGTGTTTAGGTTTGATTGTAGAGCTGGGGGGCCCCCAGGGGATTGTTTTGATGTTTTGGGTTGGAGAGACATTGAATAGTTTTTGAAGAAAGTTAAAGTTTAGGTGAAGTTTGGTTTTTTTATTTAATGAGGAAAATTGGTGAGAAAAGTAAAAGTTTTTGTAAAAGTTGAGAGAATTTTGAAAGTATTTTACTGTGAATTTTGAGAGAGTATCTAGAGAAGGCACAGGACGGATGCTCCAGGGAGGAATCTCCTGATGGGTTTTCCCTTCCCCACCCTGCAGAGGGCTGGAGATTTTGGGAGCAGCTGTCCCTGGGCTGGGCAGTGCCTCGTGGGAGGATGGGGAGAGGCACAAGGTTTTGCTTGGGGAGCCCATGAGAACCTCGCTGAATTCCAGCCCCAAATTCCAGCCCCACGCTCCTCATTTGGAAGCAATTGCCCCGTGCAATCCATCAGGAGGGGCCACAGAAGACAGCTTTGTGAAGTGGAAAAAAACGAGTTCTTAATTTATATATGACAATTAAACCAAATTGGATTGATTTCTTCTTTTTTTTTTTTTTTTTCTGGAAGACTTTAAAATGAACTGTAAGTCAGAAGATCTGCCAAGGCTCCCTTCCCTAATTAAACACATAACTCGGATTAAAAACCTTTTTAATGCAGCTGCTGAGAGCCTGTGGAATTGTGGAGATGTACAGTTTGTGGGAAACATTGTGTTCCTCCTTGGATTCTTCAGCTTTCAGAAAAGGCAGCATGTGAAAACTTTCCATAAATACAAACTGGGGTTTCCAATTAAACTACTGTCACTTCTATAGAATAAGCGAGAAGCCAAATGAAAGCTTAGACAAATATTTTTAAAGTTAAAGTAACCAGCTTCAAATGAAATACACGACTTCTCACTGCAGCCATACCTTTACTAACTCCAGCAACACTTTCTTTAAATAAGTAATAAAATATCCCTGCTTTAGACACGGCATTGCCACCAAGAGACTGCAAAACACCCAGGGTGTGGGTAATAAAAGAGATAAAACTGAACTTTTGAGGGAAATTCTTTCTCTACATCAGAGTTCAGAACAAGATGCTGACACTTCTTACAGAAAGCTCCTTTCTGCCCTCAAATTTAGGAGTTTATTTATCAGCGTTGATTATTAGATAAGAGACACAACAAGGAATTGATCTTGAACTCCCTCCATCCTACTGGAAGTGCACAATATGGAATATTCTCCACTTGCCCAAGGAATTGAAGCGTTCCCAGTGCAGCATTTGCTGGTTTATTGCTCTCGGATTGGCTCTGCACGAGCACAGCTCTGCAGGTTTTACACGCTCAAAGCTCTCCAGCTTAGAAAAACAGAACAACCCAGAAATATCAAAGGCCTAATCCTGTGGAAACAGCTCTGTCTTTGAAAAATCCGAGTGTTTGCAGCCCTAAAGAAGCCAATTTAGGGTACATTTGTAAGGCCCCGCTGGGGTCAGGCTGACTCACACTTACATCACCTCGTTCCCAGCATCCCCATCAGGCTCTGTCAAACTTCTCCTTTGGAATCCGGCCCGACCCATCGAATGCCTTGTGCAGAAAATCCTTCCTAACCTGCCTGGGATCATTTTAAATTAATGGATTGGGAAGCCAGCGGCTCCTGCAGTCCCCCGACAAATCCATTTCCCCCCTTTTCACCCCAAATCTGCTACAATGGGTTCATTGTGTCTCTGTAGGGGATCTTACATCAAACCCTAAAATGAATAACCTGGTTCCAGCTCTGGGAATTCTGAAGCTGGGAGGATGCTGCTTCCCAGGAGGGGTGTCCTGGCCATCCATCACCTGAGCCACGCTGGGCAGGGACAATCCCGGCTCCACATCCACCCAATCCACAGGGAAGGGCAGGTCTTCAGCAGGGAATCGGCTTTGGCATTCAGGGATGTGGATCGGGTGTCTGTCTGTCACTGTCCCGGAGTTGTCCAGAGGGGTTTTCACCTCTTTCCCACCCCAGCTGCGGGTCCCTTTGTGCTGAGCTGCTCACACCTCTGGGAAGGACTGAGGCACTAAGGGGAAATGGGCTCTTGATTGCCATTAACACCTCAGGCTTTGTCATGGCAGCACCTGGGAATTCACAAACCCCAAAGCTGCAGGAGGAGCTCCAGGGGACACCGAACTTTGGAGAGCTGACCTGTTCCTTTGATCACAGCTCAGGAATTAAATTGGCATTATGGCTGTTCTGATTTCAGCACGGAATTCCCCAAACTGTCTCCCTTCACAAGAGCTGGGGAGATCCTTCCCATCTTTCCACATTTCAGTCATCACTACGTGACCTAAACCCTTGATCAGAGCAGATTCCCCATGGAATTCTCACAGAGGCTACTGGAAATCCCTGGTGCACGAGCTGCTGTAACCACCCTGCAAACCTCACTATTTGTTTTAAAGACATCACCCGTGGTGAAAAATGGCTCTACTTCATTGTTAAAAGACAATGTGGCAGGCAGTTAATCTCCACCATTTATTTTATATCATCCAAACCAAAATATTGATACATCTGGACAAACTCAGGGCAAGGAAAGAGCACATTCCCAAAGCATTCATGAGCACAAGCAGCAGATCATAAATTGTAACTATCCAGAACTGACCACAATTAAGGAATCTGCCCGGGGAGGAGGTAGGCAGCCACTCCAGCTGATAAAAATTCAAAAGGTTAAATTAAAAATATCATCAGCTTGTTGGATTGGCCTCTCCTGAGTCCCAGAGTTAAGACAGTCTAAGCTACAATAAACCCCCCCAGGGTAGGCCAAATATTTATTCAATTGTTGTGCCCAAGAGACTTCCACAAACTCAGGAAAAACCATTTAAATGTTTCACTCAGACAGAGCTCAGGATTACACATTCCTAAGAGGCTCCTGCTGGGATTCATGGCAGGGAAATTCAGGATGAGTCCATCCAGGAGCTCAGCTTGAGTCATTCCAACCCCTCTGTACTCATGGTGAAAATGTGAGTTCTGCCAAGCCTTCCTGAAGGAAATTTGTGCTGCAAGGCCCAGAACTGCCAGCTGTGCACTGGGAGTCATGTAGGAATATTAACTCTTGTTTTAAACCCAGAAATATCTGAAAGAAAATGATAAAAAAAATTCACAACAACAAAAACCAGAAATATTTTTAAAAAAAAACCCCCACCACCTTCAAATTTTTCTCTCCTGAATCTTAAGGAAAAGGAAATTTCTGAAATGTCTCCTGCATGGCAAAGAAAGCACACAAGTAACACGACATTTGAGTTTATCCTCTCTACACTTCTGAATTACATTAATGGAAACCATGACCTTGACATTTCCATTGCAGGGCTCTTTTAAAAGGCAACACAAAAGCAGGAATTCATCTAGTTTATCTTTATTTTTAGGAAAATGCTTACTTGCCATCAGTAATAAGACCTCACCGCTGTCTGACCTCAAAAGAAACCTAAACAATGATTTCTGCACCATTGTGCAAATCAAAAAAAAAATCCAGTAGCATTCCTTCCCATGGTGTCTTATTTTCCAATAAAGATGTACTTTCCTGGCATCAAAAAAACTCTCAATATTTAACATTCCCTTTAAAATATCTACAGCAAATCATTCAACCTGAACATAAAAGTTGGGCATTAACTGACTTTAGCCATCTTCTTTCTTTGTAAATGAAAAAAAGCTCTGAGTGAGGAAAACCCCAGGCAGCTGAACATTACAAATTCAGATTTTGACTGCTGGCTCACACAAAGCTGTGTGTGTTAGACCTTATCTGTAATTAATATCAGCCCTGGACTGGGTTATGCTTATTGACACAAACAGCCTCCAAGCAAAGCAGAGGTAATGGTTAATAATTAAATACAAGCATCTGCAACAGCAAACTGATAGAACAAAATCACATCATTATACACTGAAAGCTCAGTTTGAATAATGTAAGGAAAAATTCTCTATCTGAAAGCATCAAATTGATTTATGTTAAGAAAGAGAGGCACGTCCAAGTCATTCTGTGGATTTCATCATTCTGAAATTTTCTTAATTGAAAAAAATTAGGAAAAGCACAGGTAGCAACCCTACCACCAACTTCAGCACTGTTTGTAGCAATATTAGGGTAAGAGGTTCACAGCAAGGTCATTCCTTTCATTGGAAGCACCATTTTAAAATGCTGCCTTTAAAAACTCTTAATTAATTTTTCCCATTGACACAACATTGGCAAAAGCCAGAGTGTGGGACATTTAATATAATTTCATTTGATATCATTTATCAACGTCTTCATGGAGACATGCAGGGAACCACAGCATTTCTACCCCTCAGAAGAACTTCCCAGTTCAAGTCCTTCAACTTCAGCAGTATTTCTAGCAATAATAGTGTAAATGTTCAGAACAATGTCATTCCTTTCATTGAAAGCACCATTTTAAAATGCTGTCTTTAAAAACTATTAGATTATTTTTTCCTGTTGACACATTAATAAAAGCCACAGTGTGTGACATTTAATATAATTTAATATCATTTATCTACATCTCCATAGAGATATACAGGGAACTGCAGCATTTCTATCCCTTGGAACTTCCCAGTTCAAATCCTTTGGAAACAGGACTGGGAGAATCCCTGAAGAGGCACAGGATTAATTTTTATGGAAAGCCATTTGAATTCCATGCGCTTACGAGTTCTTTCCACAGCTCTGTGCTCCTGACAGAACAGATCAATTCAATGAGCTCCTGGGGAATGAATCCAGTTATGAATCAAGTAACAAACATCGACTGTCCCGGTGGCTTCACAGATCTTATCACTGGAAAATAATGCTTGGAATGTGGCTCATCCCAGTGCCCACAGAGCAGCCCCTCCTGTCTCCCTTGGAGCCTTAAAGCCCAGACAGATCTCTAAGGTGAATAGCCTATCTTTTAAAAATTAAAAAATTTAATTTATAAATTAAAAAGGCAGAGCTGCACAGGCAAACAGGGGTTTAGGCCGGGCTCTCACCTGGATAAAATCAGATTTATTCTCAGCAATTCCTGGAGCTGCTCGCAGCTTTCAGGCAGCAAATAAAGGCAAGCAAATCCCGAGGCTGCTGGAGTGAGACTAATGATGATCTATGCCTGACACTGCAAGTGCCAACACTGGGCTGCAAACTGGGGATTGTGCCCTGTGCTGGAGTCTGGGCACTGCCCCTGCAGCCAGGAGCCTCCAGTTGCTCACAATAATTTCTTTTGCTGCTCAGATTTTGTTGTTTGGCCAAGTCCTTGCTCAGCTTCTTCTGTGGAGAGGAGGCCAAGGCCCAGCCACCATCAGAGGTCACTGGGCTTCAATTTCTGTTTGCAACAGGCTTTAAAGCTGCAATCTCACCAGGCAAGGCCTTGGATTTATTGCTCTGACACCAGCACTGCAGTCAGGCAATGGCAGAAGAAAAGAACAGCTCCCAGGGCTATGACATTTTGCCCAACTTCCCTGACACAAGCACAGAAAAACAAAAATCAATCAATCAATCAATCAATCAGTGCTGATGTTCATGTTCTTGCTGGATTATCCAGAATAGCCACTGCTTCCTCCTGAAAAAAAAGCAGCAGAGGAAAAAGCTGTGGTGGGCAAGTGCTACGACACAAACTGCTGCACAATTCAGAGATCACCTGAGTGAGCAGGCAGAGAAATGAGTCTGCAGCCCAGTGATTTCCCACTCCAAGCAGAGAAAAGCCACAGTTATCCCACAGACAGGGTCTCCAACAGCAGATCCAACAAAAATGAGCAGGACAAACACTGGAGAAGAGATGAGAACCCTCATCTTTTCGTTACCTACCTGAATCAAATTATGTGTATGTTTTTCTTGATCAAATTGCAATTATTTAGAAGTATTTAATTTAATCTAAAAGTAGCTCACTCAACACTACAAAAACCCAGCACTGAGCAATTAATGCAGCAGAACTTGGGAGAGGAAGTGTGAAATCTCAGAGTTGCTGGATACCTGGGCACTGTGTGCATTCAGTGGCACTCAGAACATGGACTTTGGATACCCGTCCAGATTTCACATGTTTCAAATAGATTTAAAAGGTAAAATGCCATGTCAGCCAGCAAAAAGAAAACAACTTCTTATTTGCTCATTTTAACACCAACTCAAAGGAATTGCAGTTTTTACAAAAAGCAGCTGCAGGGAAACAGAACAAAGTGCAGAATTTCACAAAAAAAAATCCCACAGGCTTCCACCATGGGGCCTTCAGTGAGGTGTCTGATCTGAGAATGGGCTGGGTTGGAAGGGACCCATCAGGATCAGAGTCCAGCTCCTGTCCCTGCACTGGACACTCCAAGAATCCCACCCTAAGCAGAGAACAACAAATAACAGCACAGAAGAATCACAGGTCTGCATTAAAGCATTTCCCAAATGAAAAATGTTACGATTTTTTTAAAAAAGGAGGAAAAGGAGCAACCACAGAGGCCTGAGCCACTGCACTGTGCAGAGGCCCCTGGAGTCTGTGCTGCAGTGCCTGAGGTAAATGGGTGAGCTGGACACTGGGGCACCACCACAGTGAGCAGTCAGTCACAGTGTGGCACTCAGGGAGCCTGTTGGATTTTTGTTGTTGTTGTTGTTCCTTTTCACTCATAACCCAGAGAGCGTTCAAAAGCTGCCACCTCCGACAATTCCCTGGAAAACACCTTTGCTGTCCCTGCATTCCCCACTCCTCCCCTGGCACGTGGGGGCAGAGTGACCTCAGCACCGTCCCAGGGCCATCGCTGAGCAGCAGCAGCCAGGGGCAAAACTGCAGCTCCAACTGTTATAATTACAAGACAAAAAGCCCACCAGCGACAGAACCACCACGTTAAAGCCACACTCGGCTCCCTCCCGGAGCAGCCCCAACAATGGTGCCATTGTTCCACGGCCTCATCTCTGCCCAGGGCCACCCACATCTTCCCCACTCCAGGGAGAAGTCAGAATCTTCCAGCTCAATACACAGCCAGGGAGAGGAGAAAGCATCTTTACAAGGCTTGTTCATTTTTCTTGGATAAGAGGAGAGCTCAGCATTTGCCTCCAAGCCAAGGCCCTGAAAGGAAGAGAATGAGTTTGAAGTTTTGAGGATGGACAAGCCCCCGACGCTCAGAAATTCTGTAGCACACAAGATTGATTTCCTCCAAGTACAAGAGGCCTCGGGTGAAAACGATCCCTCACAGCCCCGTGGCCGGGAGCCAGCAGGAGGCTGAAACACAAAGGAGGCGTCGTGCTTGCCTCGAGATGTCAGGAGCTTTTGATAAATTCAAATTCATTCCGGTAAATGAAAAATTCCTGGGATCTTTCCTTCATGTTAACATGTGCAGTAATATTTCAAATTTATATGAATTACACCAAAAAAAGAGAGTCAGTCCTTCCCTCTTTTGTTTTTTTTAAGTTTAAGTTTAAAATGATCTTTTTCTTCTTATCAGGCCTGTTATAAGAAAGGAAAACCAAATGCAACTAGCCCTAAAAACGCTGGAGAGGAAAATAATAGAAATAATGTGTCATTAAAAAGTCCAAACAAGCTCTGTCCAAAATCTGGGTACACAGCACCAAACAGCTGCTGTGAGCAGGGAACAGAGCAGATCTAGGAAGTTTTAAAAGCCTTTTCAGGATTCACCTACAGACCAAAAGAGGTTCTGGAAATAAGATTTGCCAGATGTCCCCAATATAAATCAGGATTTTTAATATTCCTCCTGACGTCCCATTAACCTCACCAAGATTTCTACACGAGCCATGTGGCAAACTTGTCATAAAACTCAGACACACGTGGGCAGAGGGGGACAAGGAGAAGCCTGAATTCAGCTCCTTCAGCTTTCCATGCCTGGAAGAGGGGAAGGAGAACAAGGAGACAAAGAAAACCAGGTTGGATGTAAAATAAAGCCAGAAAGAGTGAATGCAACCCAGATGGGTGAGGCAGCAGAGATCCTGCAGGTTTGTTGCTCCAGGAGAAAAGTTCAGGACTCAGAGCTTGTCTAGAGGGGAAGGGGGAAAAAAGGATATTCTTTTATCATGTTCATTTCAAGATAAACTTTCTGTAGCCTAAAATAAGCCCTCGTGTTGAAGTGCATTCAAACACAGCACAAATCAGGGTTCTGACAGTCTCATGTGGAAGGGACACAGGCTTGTCCTGGATGTGAGGTCACTGCTCTCCAACAACTTAACTTCTCCTTACACTAAAGAAAACATCCCTCACCATCTAATCAGTGAGCACTCAGCCCTCAGGAGAAACCTTTCTCTTTTCTCTCCCTTTTTTCTTTTTAAATGAGAATATTTACAACAGGTAATAGAGAAACTTAATCAGCCCTTTGAAAGCATTTAGGTATAAAGAGGTGCAGAGAGTCACTGCTCTCTCCATTCCCCAGCAGAAATGGGATATTTCTGCAGAGCTGAAAGGGACAGAGTTTATCATGTCCACTGAACACCTGCCTCCACTTAACCCTTTGGGGACTTTCTGCTTCAGCTGCTTCTTTCAATGGGCTGAGTAGATCAACAAGGCTCTAAATTCTTCAGAAACTCTTTTCCCCCTGCCTCTTTTCAACAATATCTTACCAGACAGTCTTTCAACACAGGGTCTCCATCCTTATGGTTTTCCAAAAGACTCCAACTGAGGGATCACAGAAAGTCAGGACAAGGCAGTTTTGTTCCTGCCAAGTATTTGAGCTCAGATCCCCCCGTTCATTGTGTCAATCACTTGTCTGGGCTGGGTCAAGAGTTATTCCCAGATCCAGATGCAATCCAGGTTTTTGCAGTGACTGTCTCCTTGTCCTGCTCCTGAGCCTCCATGTTCCACACACTGCTCCATATCCAGGCACAAATGTGCAAAATTCTTGCAACATGTAGAGTTATGAAAGTGCATTACCAATATTCAGACAATTCAACCTCATCTTTGTGTGTGTGTGTAAAATTTACAGCAGATTTCTTTGGGTACTTCTGTTTTTAAAAAATGTTCAAAAGCAAAGAGTTTACTGAGAAAAAAAAAACAGGGGAAACACCACAAAGGAAAATGAGCCTGGGGCTTCATAAATATGAAAGTCAAATATTTTGTCTTTTATTGGGAGGTTCATGTAAAATACTTGAACCAAGCGAATAGCAGCAGCAAGAAGCTGACAGCAGAAATCAGGTCCTCTGCCTTTACTGTTTGCACAGAGCACCACAATACCAGAGGTGCTTTGAAGAAGATAAAAATGACATTCACCCCAATCAAAACTTGGACGCTTCCCTTCCAAAGAAAACTGGAGATAAGATTATCTCAGCAGCATTATCTCAGCACACAAAAGTAAGCGTGCCCTATTTATTTACACACTCTGTTCTGAAACATATTGGATGTTCTTAGTTGCAAGCAGCAAAGCTCCTTTCCCCCAGCCTCGTTGAAATAAAACTGGTATTGTTACAGATTATTTTAATTTTTTAAGCCTAAATGCAGGCTAGTTGGAATTGGAAGGGTATTTGTCTCGTGGAGCCCAGCGCTACAGAAATCTGGCATCAAAAGTACAATAGAAAACAGAGTTTGGTGGGAAGTTCAGCTGCTTCACTACCCTGCTCTGAATAGAGCAGAAAACTTCTATTAATTCCCTGCTGTTCCAGCCAGGGCAGGTCAATTCCCTCACCACCAGCCTGGGGACTCTTCCAGCAGGGCCAGAATTAACCCTGTTCATGCTGCTCAGGACATCCCCAAGCAGCACTGCCAGGAAGCAATGTGGCTTTCCAAAACTGAATTCCAATTCTGGAATACAGACAGGCCAATTATTCGAAATTCTGGGCTAATCTGCTGTGTCTCAGGCCCTGAAATCTGACCATTATCAGTGCAGTTACAGGGACAAAGTGTGGGAGTTTTGTCATAAAAACACAACCTGGATTTCTACTCTGTGCTGGCAGAGTGGGAGCAGCTGAAAACTACTTGGAAAAAAATTAATTGCAGAAGAAGGCATGTAAAACACAAAGTGCTCAAAAAACAGGGACAGTTAACCCAAAATATATTAAAAAATTGCTTCAAGCTCACCCCACAGAAAATTATTTGATAAATAGCAACTCAGGCCTAACATAACTCAACATTTTTTGCCATGTCAGATTTAAAAGCTGAATCAAATACCTGGCATGTTTCAGGGCAAGTACCTGCTAAAAGTACAGCAAAAGATACATTGCTGTAAATTCAAGGTTTCCAACTGAAATCAGATTTATTAGGGGAAAAAAAAGCAATAAAAAGTAAACCCAAACCATTTGTCAACTAAACATGGAATGAGGATTTCCTAACTGGAGTTTGAAGCCACCCTGGAAGGGAGTGGGGTTGAGCTCCTTGTGCCTTGTTTGGAGTAAGGGGAGGAGGCAAAAACATTCCTTCATCCTCCTCAGCTGCACCTTCCACTCCCCAAACTGGCAAATCTCTGCTCACTGCTGAGTTAAAGGTGTCAGACTACACAAAGTGATTTCACCTGGCCAGGGATCCATTTCCCAGCTGTGCAATGGGAACAGCTCTTTTTGCCTGCCTAAAGAGGAATGTAATGAGGAAAATTATGTCAAGGATCGTAAGGTTTTTGGATAGTTACAGTGGTAAGAAATGGGAGGACCAGAAGACAGGAGAAAATGGTGTTTTAGCCAAAAATCAGTGTGGAAATCACTGAAGTTCATCTTAGCAGCAATATTTAATAAAATAGATGAATATTATACCATCTTCACCCCTATTTGAACTGTCAGCAATCAAATACCTGCACAGAGAGAGGCCTGGCCCTGAGCAACACCTCCTTTCTGGGCTGAAACTCTGAACAGCCCCTCACTTGACTCATTTGAGTAAAACTATGGCATCCCAACGCTCAGAAATGCAGAGCTTTTGGCTTCCCAAGTGCCAGCCAGGGGGATGCACACACAGAACCTCAGTGAAATTTGAAAAGGGTCTGCTGTGCCCAGCTCAAATCCTTTCTCCCTCTCCTTTCTCCTCAGTGAAGATGACACTCCAAGCACATGTTTAATATCCAAATGTGTCTTTCCAATGGAAAAAAACCTCACATTTAGAAATTCTTAACTGGCTGTGGGAAAGAATTCATGTTCAGGAGAGGATCCAAAAGGGTGGCCACAAATGTGCCCTGTGGATTTTGGGCAAGGCAGAAAGAAGAAAGGTCCAAGCTGTCTCCTTTTCTGTGCAGCTGCCCCGTGCTGTGCAAGGACTGAAAAAGTGTCTTCCCACTCACCACAGAAAGAAGTAGGAAAGTGTCAATGGTGCCAAAGCTCAGAGGACGACAAAGAAAGCAACAAAACCAAAAGGAAAAAAAAAAACAGTTGCTATTTTCCCAAACAATTCTAGGAACACGAATATGGTTTTATAGATTTGAGTAATTATTTTCTTAATGGGAAAAAAATAAAAGAGGGCTGTAATACCAAAAAGTTATATAAGCTCTGACAAAAGCTGGTTATTAAGAAAGCTGGAACTACCTAAGGACCAGATTTTTATGCCAAGGAACCAAGTGGCAGGAGGCTGCCACGTGCCAGCAGAAGGAATTCATGGATCCAGGAGGAACTTGCCCCATTGTTTAAGCCACTGATCTGCTGAGATATGGGCAGTGGAAAAGCCAAAGGGCCTGAAACTTCCCTCCAGTGTGGTGGCTGCATCCAGGCCCAGGCATCCCACCAGCTCTTATTCTATTAACTACAGATGGCAGGGAAATGAGGGAGGAAAAACACAATTGCCACAGCTCTTTCCCACAGAGACTGAGCAATATCAGGGGATCACACTGTGTTATTTAAATCTGGGAGACTAAAAATACAGCTCTTTATTGCTCTGGAATGTGAAGCCTCAGAGCAGTTGCACAATCGGAGGTAACAAACCTAAGGATGTCCCACAGTCCCTGGGTTTGGTGTGCATTATGTTACTGCAGACCTTTTCTCCTTAGTAAAACAAACAAACAAACAGGCAAGCACATGCTACTAATTTTATTTACATTACACATTATCGACCAAATCTATATTTGGGGTTCTTTCCAGACCACCAAGGCTCTCGTTACAGGGATTCTGCACTAAGCAGAGAAACAAAAAAACCCCAGAAAACTCGTGTCATTTCAGTATTAATGAAATAGATGCAGGTTAAGAATATGTTCATGAAAATTCAGGAGGGGAAAAGACACATTCCCAGCCTAAAAGAGGAATGTCTGTTATCCATATATTAAAAATCCTACGGCAGCAGGCTCAGATCATTAAATAGTGACAGCAAATTTGATCCTATCACTCACCCCCTCCTCCAGCTGAGGGAACCTGGAAATCTGCACTGACATTTAAACCTGACAGGGATCCCAGAACCAGCAGAGACATCTTCAGTCAGCAAGGGCTGATCCAGGGCGAGCTCAAAGCCTCCCATTGACTTCCCAAGGGCTGGACCAACCTGTGCACCCAAGCAGTGCCAAGCAGGATTTGCTTCCAGGAATATAATCCCCCCCAGCTCTGCCCTGTCCAATTCAAACATCTCCAGCACTGCAGCTTCAATAACCTCCCTTGCACGATTGTTCACTCCCAGAGATTTCACTCGTAAGAAACTCTGGAATTTAGCTGAGGTTTCCTTGCCTGCATTGGCTCCCTTCTCTTTACAGCCATGCCTTGCCCTAAATAACACCCCTGGCCCTGCTGGTAGCACAAAGATGTGCACAAAACATCATCCTCTTCACTGCAACTACTGAAATAAAAACATAGAATCGATTTTGAACTTTTTCCCCCAAGGTTTCAGCCCAAGTTGTTGAAAACTCTTCCAGCATTACCTTTCCCCAGTTGTACAGGATATTCTGGGTGTGCTCCCAGGGCAGAGCAGTGACAGCCCTGACCTTGCTGCTCCTGTGTCCCTTCATCTTCACGTTCCTTTCAGCCAAACAGCAGAAATCAGGTTTGGGGGATGGTTTTATGAACAAATATCTATTTATTGCTGCCTAAATCCCTTTTCCTTTCTTTGTGACAGAACCATAGAGAAGGGAAAACAGGCAGAGGTTGGATTCCAAGGCAGAAGTTGGAATAGCTGACCCCAGTCCCCCGGAGCAGCATTACAAGGATTCCACAATTTATAAAATTCAGGCATTCTGCATCCTGGAAAACAGCAGGATTCTGGCACAACTGACTGACACCATCACACAGGACACAAACCTCCTTACCCAAAGTCTGATTAATAAATATTAAAAGGCTGAGTTTGATCTTTCCAGAACAGCAGCAGGCTTCATAAACAGGGTGATGTCAGATGGAGATTACTGGGGCAAAAGAAAAACCAAACCTGCTGGGGTTTGCAATGGAAGGAAGAAAAGCTAAACACAGCCTCAGACTCCTGAGATTCCAGATCAGCCCATTTGAATAAAAAATTGAGTATTAAAAAAGGGGTGGGCTGTATGTGTCTACATGTGTTTTGGGGGGAAGGAGGAAGGAGAAAGGGGAAAGTATTCTGGTTATTTGAGCAGGGCATGCCTTTTTTTCTTGGCAATCTCTGCCTTCTCTTTTCAACAGACACATCCTTTGGGGCCTGAATTGTGAGTTAGACACATGTCCAGAGAGAAACGGGCCTCTGTTTTCTGTAGAACAACAGACTACTTATTTTTCAGTACAGACAACCCCTCCTATCTGGTATTTAACTTATATGTAAACTAGTCCCAGCAGAGCTACCCCTCTTAATGGCTCACACAACCCTGGAAAACAGATTTTTTTCTGCTTGGACTGGACTCATCACTGATGCATTAACTCAAAACGACAGAGAACCCAAGTCTATTCAGCTTTGTGGGCTGGTGTCGAGTGATGAGGCTTCTTGACAGACTTGAACTACTTGGGAAGGCAGAAGTGAATCAAAGATATTACACAGATAGAGCAAAAACATTAGAGAGATTCTGACATGCTCAATCCTTTCAGAATGTTTGATGTTCTGCCGTTTTCAAGTGACTCATGTGATTAATAAAGTAGATATATTTGTCATCTCCTTGGACAGAACTAGAAATGTTCTTTGCTAGGAGCAAAAATAAATAGGTTCTGAGAGAAACACCACAGGTGAGTGCATACCACCCACAGCAGCAGGGATGTGCACTGCAGGAACACCCTTTTTTATGGGAATTCCCAGGAGCAAGGACAGAAGGAGGTTTCAGGATCATGTTTGGGGCTGAATCATGTTTGTTGTATGTAAATGTACATATCAAAAAGCAGTTTATACTCCATCAGGTCTTACAGGAGAAACAATTTAGGTGTGATACTATTATTGCTTTAATTAAGGAGTGTATTTGTAAAGGTCTGAATAAACAGGTGAGGGAAACATTCACAAAGACTAAATGGAAGCTCTGGTTTCTCCAGGATCCCTTTAGGGTCACCAAAACATCCAGGGTAAAAGAGATGGGGCAGAATCCTCTTGCCATGCCCCTCCTAAACTGTGTCCTAACAGATGTAAATCTAATTTCTTGTTCAAACACAGCCCTCACAGCTTCCCAAGACTGTGAAGGGCTTTATTCTCCTCACCCTGGCAAGTTTTCTCTCTCATATCTAAATTAAGCCTATTCTGCTTTAAATTAAGTCAAATATCTTTTGTCTTAGCAATCACTGCCGTGGGGAATAAGCTGCTCTCTTCCTCCCTGTAACAGCTGATGTAGCAACAACTCACAAAATATCCTTTTTTGTTCTTTTTCCTCCTTTTTGGTGATGCAACCACAGCTCATCCATCCTTACCAGTGAGGCTTTTGAATCTTGCAGTTCTCCAGCTGGTCCCTGCCTTTCCCCAAGGATCCCCTTCCCAAAGGCAGCTCTGCTGCTGCTGCTGAGCTCTGGGCCGTGCTGAGCAGAGGGACAGAGACTCCTTGTGCCCCTCTGCTTGTGCTGCTGCCTGCACAGCCAAACACAACGTTTGCCTTCCCCTCACCCTGCAGCTCTGCTGGCTCTGCTCCCTTCCCCTGCCACGACAGCTCCCAAATCCTTCCCAAGGAGCTGCACCCCAACAGCTCCTGATCTGTCCCTTACACAGGTGACTCCTCCTTCAGGAGTTCAACACATTGCATCATTCCACCAACACATTTCTGCTATTTCTCCAGTTTAGGAAGATCATTTGGAAATTTCCTTCCCAACCCCCCATCCGGTGTCCTCCAGCACAACTGCTGCTCCCATTCCCAGTTTGCTCCCAGAAGAACCAAAGCACCAGCCCCAAGGCTTGCCAGTTATTTAGAGGTTCTCTGGTTTCTCTGCATGGAAATGACTCCAGTCCTGCCTTGACCAAGAGTTTCACACAGCCCCCCATCTGTCCCTGCCATCACAAGTTTACACCAACTCCAGACACGTCACCGTGTCCCCCTCAGGACTTGATAAGCTGCTCTGAGGGGAAAGGAGGTTGGTGTGACACGATTTGGCCCTGACAAAACCATTTTAGCTCGCTATTTATCTCCTTGTTATCTCCCAGCTGCTTGCAAATGCTTTATCTGCTGTTAAGCAGATTGATGTCGAAATCCTCGCACTCATTTTTTGCTTCCTTCCCAATTTTTTAGGCTTCCCCCCATCAGCACATGGGGTCTCTCACCCCTCAGACTGACCTGGGCTGAGCAACTTCCTCAGAGGTTGAACAACTGACAGGAGAAATCCTAAAACATCCAATTTATCAAAGTATTCCCTGTGTGTTTTTTCTCATTCCAGGCTGAGATTGCAGCGCTGATGTCTTTGCATTCCTGGTGTCTGCTGGGTTTTCAGGGCAGGGTCAAAAGCAGTGCAAAAAAAGAGCATTAAGGATTTCAGCCTTTGGTTTCCCTCTCCAGAACATTTCCTGTGCTCTGAGTCCCACGTCAGCATTTTCTCCTGGCTTTCTCTTTTCCTGCTCCCCTCATTATCACTTGGAGCTTTTCAATCCCGTTCTGTGCCTCAGCTTTTCTGACTTTGCTGCTGTGTTTATCCTAAACTTTTGTACTGACCTCTGGCAATTTCATTCATGGATTTTAGGTACCTCCCTCTTCCATCCAGGGCCTCTCTCTCTTTTTTATTCACACCAAGCATTTCCATATCAGAAATACAATAATGTTCTCCATAAGAAACTATAGATTCCCTTAAATACTTTGTCCCTTCAGATTTGCTTCCCATAAGATATGAACTTTAGTCTAATAAATCACAGTATTTTTATATCATCCCCATTTCCTGAGGAATTTGAACTCCATCATTCAAATTTGTTCAATTAAATACTTCCCAAAGTCACAATAGCAAATTTATGAGCACTCTGTCATTTTATAATTGAGAAAAGAGCATTTCAACCCCACATTGGGCAATTTCAAGAAATGCCACAAAATGCATTTATTTTGATGAAGGTGACAAGTTTTGAAATAATTACCACCTCCAAAACCAAACTGACAACGATTTCTTTCTGTCAACATCCCACTGCCTTCCCCAAATCCACCAAGCTGGGCAGCTGGGAATGGCAGGAGGCTTTTGCAGGATTGGGAAGGGCAGGGATAGGAGGCACTGGCTGAAGTTTGGGCTCAGGAATGAGGATTAATGTATGTGAGATGGCTCCATATGGCACACACAGGTAGGTCCTACACTACTTTAAAATAAAGAAATAAATAAAAATGCTTTGATCTTGGAATTTTGGTAAAAGAGGCACATGGAAGAGCAGATCCCCAGCTTTTATTCCCAAACCTGCTATGGGTTCTCTTTTGGAATCTCAAGCTGTCTAACCTGCACTCCTCTACAAGTATCTAAGAGGAAAAACTTACATAGCCCACAGCAAGCCACAGTGAAAAATTAAAAATTATTTGTGGATATTTCTGAGCCTCCTTGATCAAAACTACTGTTAAAAAAATCGGTAACTTCTGGATACCATCACCAGAGAAATAAAAACGGAGTGCACAGTATTTCTTTTCGATGGAACATTGAGAAGATTTGCTTTTTTTCTGACGCCTGCCAAGCTGCAATAAGAACCATATTTTCTGCATGAAATTTAACACCCAGAAGAAACTGTAAAGGACCAGAGGGTCTCCTGTCCCTCTGCACTTATTAGTGCTGTAAGCTCCATGAGCATATGGAAAGAACACGCTCTGGGCTGCCTGGAGATGATGTAAATAGTGATAAGTGCATTCATCTGTTTAAAAAATGAACAAAAAGGAAAGCAAACCTCCAGATCTTATTAAATAAGTTATCACAAAAATATGAAAGTACATCTTTGCAGTGCATCAGCCCAGGCACATTGTTTTTTACATATTTTATGTGCTTTGGGTTTCTGTGCCTTTTCCTTCAGCTGCACTGCGTATTTCTTAGGGCTCAGGGAAAAAACCAACCTAATATTCTGGCACAGAATATTTATTTGGGTACTTCCCATTCTGATCCAACACACATCAATGGTCTAAGCTCCATATTATCAGCCCAAAGAATATTATTCAAGCAACAACACCAAAGGATGACGGGTGGTCAAAATCTGCTTTTTATCCTTTTTCTGCTTTCTAGCATGCACCTCTTCCTACTCCAGTTCCCTCTAAGCCAGGCAAAGTGAGTGCAAATATCAGCTCTAATACAGAAATTGTGCACATTTCTCCACCAGCAGCTCCTCTTCCATCCTGGATCCCTGAGAAAAACCAGCTGCTCCAGCCCAGAGTGAGGGAAATCCAAACAGATTACACTCAAGTACTGCTTTATGGGAGATTTAGGAGAGACCACAATAATCCTAAATCTGATCCCCTGCATGACACATGCCACAATTCCCTATATCCAGTGATTCCTCACACATCCCACTGCGGCTGTGAGCACATTGTTCCCCAAGCCAGCCCTGATTTAAAGGCTCCCAAGTGATGAAGAGCCTCCCACATCATCTGATCGTTTGTTTTCCACAAATAGCTCCTTTCAAAGTGAAAAACTCGCAGAAGAAGATGAATTTGGCTCCCTTGAGTTCAAGCTGGAGATTGAAGGGTTTGTCCCCACTGCAAACCGCACAGAAATGGAGAATTCCAGGAGCAAAGCTGGGAAGCAGAAATGGGGCACCAGAAGGTCCTTGTGGGGAAAGGGCCTTGCCTGAAACATCATCAAGTACAGAGAGCCTGTGCCAGACACCCAAAATAAATGATGTGTCCTCACAGCAATCCAGTCTGATTCATTTCTGCTGACTTAAGTCGGGGTATTTAAAACAAATTCGGAACAAAAATAACTTTTTTGTTTACAAGACGTTGCTTTCCAAATCGTTGTCTCTAAAAATGGCATTTCCCAGACAGCTCAGGCCTCTGGATGCTGAGGGATCCTCTGCAAAGGCACCTGGGTGGCTCCAGGACTTTCAGTGGTGTCACTGTCACTATCAGAGACCCAACCCTTGGCACCCATCCTTCCACAGGAGCTGTGCCCATGGATCCCAAGATAAAAAACTGCACATGGAATGGGTTTGAACCTCGAGAGCCAATTCCAGGATCAGCCCTAAGCCTTCATTCTGAGGTGCTTTAGTGGAAAACTACACAGCAAGATTAAATCTGCAACAAAACAAGGTTAGTCCAGCCCAAGACTAGGAAAGGATGGACAAAGCTGTTCTCATCTCAGAGAACACCCTGTCACCCCCTTTTACCTGCCTGCCTTTATGAAGTTCAATCAAAAATTTTATTTTGTTATAGCCCAGTCTTAAAAGTTTGGATGAAACCAGAAGAAATCTCCATGGGCTGTAGCCTGTTAATGATACCGTGCTCTCCTCTGGCTCCCTGCCAGAGAGTGAACAGTGCCAACATTTGCAGACTTCCAACAGGAAATTAAATAACTGCCCTGTTGGAAATATAAACCCATTTACAGTGGTCAGGCTCGCATTTTCCAAAACAACGACACAGTTTGTGCACGTAAAGCTCGAGGAAAATTTGTCAGAAGATTCAGCCAAGCGAATATGAAACAAAGCCTTATGGAAAGGTGTTTTACACAGGTCTCCAAATTAGAGCTTTGTCAGGTGTATTTCCTGCCCTGAGGCTGCTGGAGGAGCAGTTCTAGGGGATTTTAGTGAGTGCTGCACACACACATCCCCCATGGCTGAAGATTAACAGAGGTCCTGCTCATTTCATAATTTTCTTTATTATTTCATTTACTTCTCAATAAGTGTTTTGGGGAGCATATATAAAGTTCTGCTGCAGGCTTGGGAGAGCCTGGGCTTTATTTTTAACCTGTTCTGTGACTTTTGGTCAAATCTCTGCTCCAGGCTACCCTTCCTCCTCATCACACACTTCATCATACAGAATCATGGAATCCTGGAATGGTTTGGTTTGGAAGGGACCTTAAAGCTCATCTTTTTTCAACCCTGACAACTTCCACTATCCCAGGGTGCTCCAAGCTCCATCCAGACTGGCCTTGGACATTTCCAGAGATCCAGGGGCAGCCACAGCTTCTCTGGGTACCCTGTGCCAGGGCCTCCCCACCCTCACAGCCAGGAATTTATTCCTAATATCCAACCCAAACCTCCTGTCTTTCAGTCTGAAGCCATTCTCCCTTGTCCTGTCACTAAAAGTCCTTGGAAAAAGTTTCTCTCCATCTTTCTTGAATATATATTGAAGGGAGAGGCAAACTCCTGTCCCTGTTTTAGTCACTGGAGCTTCACCACTGCCATCACCACCAAGAACTACACTGTGCAAAGTTCCAGAGAAAGGAGCCTGTTCCTTCCCAGGAGTTTGTACAGCCTGGACTGTGCCATAAACCTTGTCCAGGCCCCACAGGTACAGCACACAATAAATATTAAATTCTGGAAGTGTTATTGGTTAGCAAATTTGACTCTCATCTTTACTCCTCTTCATCACCCAACTGTTGAAACCTTTTTTCTCTGCCACCTCCCCTTCATCTCCCTGCTGTTGACTTTTAGTCAGAAATCACATGGACACACAATCCAGGAGAGGAAGAGGCAGGCAGAATATTCATTACATATATTGAATAACAGGAATATTCAGCAGGAACGGCAGCAGTAGAATTTCCACACTTAAGGGATTAGAAAATGCACATTTTTTCACTAAGATAGTGACAACTGCAGTGTTGTTGTTTAATATTATTTCTTTGCACCCTGCACGAGGGCAAACCAGCTACACCTCACCTATTCATTAATGAAACCTTCCCTCCATTCACTGTAAACAGTCTAAAGTTGCAGGTACAGAATGCCCCCCTCCCCCCAATAGTGCTACCTTGTATTTTTGCACAGTAGGGCCTTTCATTCGAGGATCTGAACTTGTATTACACAGGTGGGTAAACATTATTATCCAGCTTCAGTTGGATTGTTGTGAGTCCATGGCAAACCTGCATTCCCTGAAGGGCAGATTTCCCCAGAGCCAGCACTCAGCTCTCTAGAGAAAAGAACTTGCTAAAGAAAGAGTTTGTGGGATCAACCCATGAAGCAAGTTCCTCCCACTAATCAAAGTCATATGGAAAGAATTGCTTGGAAAATCCCATTTCCTTAAGAAACTCTTCTAAAATGGATTGAAGATTCACAAAAAGATGGATTATCTATATTTGTATTTTCTAGTCTCACCTCGAGTTTCACGTGTAGTTACATAAAACTGAGAATTGTGCATGCATTTAAGTAGAAAGACACCTCCACATCTTTTATTGCTCCTTCCCTTCCTGCTCTCCCACCACCCGAGCTGGGGTGAGGCCCTTGGAAAACATGACCAGTGACAGCACTGCCCTGGCATGCAATGAATGATTTGCATCTCTCAGATTCCCACTCTGCAGAAGTCATTGGGCTGGGGAGCAGGAAAACAAGCGAGGAAAAAGCAGCACATTTGCAAGTGGCAGGAAAAGCAGCAGCAGGGGTAGAGCCCTAAAAAGCCTCTGTGAGCTCTCAGATGGCCCAGGACACCACTAAGCAGCAGTCAGGTCTCACTTTCAAGTCTCACTCCTGTAAATGGAAAACAACCCCGAGTCTCACTCACTTAGGCCCTGCTCCAGGAAGGCACTCAGGCGGGGCCTAACGCTAAACACAAAACTGGGCCCGTTTAAATCAACTGCACTGTTTACAGTTCCAATCTATGGGTAAGTGCTCTGCTGGACTGGGGCCTTGAGCACTGATTGTTATTTAACACTTTCTTTAAGTTATCCTGCCAGTTCCTGGTGCCTCAGCAAACTTCATCTCTTTCCCATCCGCTGCATCCCCTGTTGTTCCTTGAACAAACACAGATGTCCCCAGTTTGAGCACTGAGATTCTGCCACCACAGCCATCTAGGAACAGGCAGATATTAAATGCAAAGGGGAGGTGCTGTTTTCAAAGATCTCCTCAAGACAAGAATAAATTTGCACCATTCACTGGCAACAGAAGAAAAAAAAGGCAGATCCAGGCAGTGGGGCAAAGGGAGCTGATAGGAAAGGGGAAATCAGACCAGCCCCGAGGAGGAGGGAACAGCTCGAGGTGTTTTCCCTCCCTACAGCCACTGCCTGGGGAAGAAGATCAGCAGGAGGAGTTCTCACTTCTTGCTGTGGCTGATAAAACACCAGACCCTGCCACAGGATTTGCCTGCTGGGAAACACCAGAGACATCTGCAGCAACGCCCTTTTCCAGCTCTTCCAGCACCAGTTTGCCCAGAACATCCTCCCTCCTTGCTGAGACTCATTGTCACAGCCCCCAGGCTCAGTGACAGCCCAGAGATCCCAAGGACATCCCAGCCGGGTGAGGCATCACCGCAGCAGATGCAGAGTAGCACCAGCAGCTCTTTGGCCTCTTCCCCATCCCTGTCACCACAAAGACACCAACAGACAGCAGTGGAATGATTTCAGTAATCAAAGGGAACAACTTCTTTTAAATCAAGCTGAAGAAACTGCTTAAACAGACCTCGGGACAGTCAGCAGGGGATCCCTTTGAAAAAACAAGACTCCCAAGGACCGTGAAGAAGAAAAACCACACTGGAGAGCAGAGATTAGAAAAGAGGAAAGAAACAGCATGAGGAGGAAGGAGCATCATGTGCTCTGCTAACTGCACCTCTTAATTAAAAGAACACAAGTGTGGCTCAGTGGAACAATGTCACTGCACATCCCTGCTACAACACACATTTATAAAAGGGGCATATTCCTGTTCTTCCCACATTTATGAAAGGGATATATTCCTGTTCTTCCCACATTTATAAAAGGCACATATTCCTGTTCTTCCCACATTTATAAAAGGGATATATTCCTGTCCTTCATACATTTATAAAAGGGATATATTCCTGTTCTTCCCACATTTATAAAAAGGATATATTCCTGTCCTTCATACATTTATAAAAGGGGCATATTCCTGTTCTTCCCACATTTATAAAAGGGATATATTCCTGTTCTTCCCACATTTATAAAAGGCACATATTCCTGTTCTTCCCACATTTATAAAAGAGATATATTCCTGTCCTTCATACATTTATAAAAGGGATATATTCCTGTTCTTCCCACATTTATAAAAGGGATATATTCCTACCCTTCATACATTTATAAAAGGGATATATTCCTGTTCTTCCCACATTTATAAAAGGGATATATTCCTACCCTTCATACATGTATAAAAGGGATATATTCCTGTTCTTCCCACATTTATAAAAGGGATATTTTCCTGTTCTTCCCAACACTGAAGGGTTTCCATTCATCTGGCTGCAGCATGTTCAGAACTGCATTACAGCAGGATAATCTCTAGAAAGCCTGGGCTGTTATTCATATATTGAAACATAAGTAAGATATTATTGGTTTGGAAGCTGTCAAGACACTTCTCTGTGTGCTGCAACAGAAGTCAGAACCAGACATTATCCAGCCCCTACCCAAGGCTTCCATTGGACACTGGAAAAATCAAAGAGCAGAAATCCTTTGGGGTGTTGACATTATTTTCTAAACTAAATCATCACCAGTGTAGTTCCCGTTCACATAAAACTAATTTTATTTGAGATATAAAGCTTCTAATATAAACAAAGTTTCTGAAAGAAAAACAGGTCAATCATTGTAGCTGCCATGGCAAATAATATTGCAGATTTTTCATTTGCAAATACCCCTAGAGGGTCTGGGCCTTCTCCCCTGAAAAAGTGAAGTGGTACAGATGGATTTTTTATTTTTTTTTTAATAACCCCAGTCAGTTAAAAATGGAAAATAAGAAGAAAGCATTGAAAAGTGCATTGTTATTGGTGTGCCTGTGTTGTATTAGCCCAGACATGTCTGTGCTTGGAAACAAATTGATTGCATCTCTTGGTAAATCAGCCCCTCTGTGGAGAATGCACCAATCTCTCCCCAGATTAAAGAAGAAGCATCTGCTTATAAACACAAACCAGCTGAGGAGCTGGCACTGCTGCAGCACTTCATGGCTTGTGTTTCTCTGCTGTTCATCATGTGCATGTAAGGACTGAGCTGCAGCACATCTCTAACACCACATCAGGGCTTCAGGTAAACCTCTAAGTGCTCCATGTGTACCACGAAATGCATTTAAAGAGAATGTTTTAAAAATAAAATGCATGCAAAGTATGTGATGGAGCACTTCTCATGGCCTCTTTAACAATTCGGGAACAGGATGCATTTATTCTGAATTTACATGAGTGTAAGGGAGAACAGGTTTGGTCAAAATATCCTCCTGTGGCTTTAAAGATGCAATTAAGCAAAGCACATTCCCAAAATGAAAGGTATGTTAATAGAAAACATCGAAGCAGTTGTTGGCTGACACAAGAATCCACTGAAAGCCAAACAACCCCCCAGGACCTTGAATTGCCAATAGAAAAGATCCATCAGAGCAGCTCAAAGGCACAGTCCCGAGTGTGCTCTGTTCCTCCCAAGGAATGTGAGTGAAAAAGCACAGCTGCACTGTGGGATGGTGTCTTCAAACCTCCCAGCTTTTCTGAATAAACCTTTGACCAAACGCACAGCAAATCCCAAAGTTCAGTGCACGCCGTTTCGCCTCCAAAGCTCAAACAATTCAGTCCTACAGAGGTCAAGTTTGTCATAAAACACAAAAAATGAACAAAAATAGCAAAAAATCCACCCTGGCAAGCAGGCACTAACAGTGAATTTCCAAATATTTAGTGCTTGTGCTCTCCAGAGATGACCCTTGTGCATCTTCAGACATCTCAGTATCCAGAAAGGAGATGGAAACCCCAGAAATATGCTGGATTAAAACTGGCCCAGGGCAGAAGGTGTTGGTGCAAGCCAGGAAAGGGCTGCCAGACTCTCCCCTGCCAGGTGCACCCCTTTTCCAGCACATTTTCACCTGGGCTGAAGTCCAAAATAAACCATTGAGGTCCCAAATCCCAAACATCAAAGATGAATGAGCACAAAGTATCTCGAATGTTTCCGAGTTTGGCTCCAACTGGGAAATTCTGCAGGACTCAAGAAAGGATCAAGCTTTGTGCAACAGGAAAGAGACACTTGAGGCTGCCTCCCCTTTCACTTCATCTGAACAAATGTTTGATAGATTCAGGAAAAAAGGAACAATCCCGAAGATTATAAAATCCTCTCTCCACATACACAAAAATCACTCATTTCAGAACTCTACGCAGTGATGAGAAAAGTAATGAAAGCCAAAAAAGCCACGTAGGAGACAGAAACAGGAGTTGCTTTCCAGTCAAAATTTAAACACAGCATTAAACATTTCCTTTTTTATCTTTATATTCCTCCAAGATGTGAAAAGTTCTTGCTCAGAGAACTATTGCTCTCCTTGAACTGCACATGAAATTATTAAATTCAGGTTCCAAGAACAAATATTGTCTCAAGTTGCAACAGCTTTCACCAAGTACTGCAAATGTTTTCCTGACACACAAATGGAGTTAAAATTTGGGAATTATTTCAAGTTCCACGTTCAGTCTGAGAAATATCCCTCACAGAAACAGTGCCTTTTCATTAGGATTTAACTGAATTCTTTATTATTTATTAGTAGGCAAATGAGATGACTTTTATTTTCATAGTGTACATTTTTGGAGGAAAAATCAGGATATTACAGTTAAGGTTGACAGAGAGCCTGAGAACATATATGGAACAAAAAGTGCAACCATTTGCATTTGGCTGCTCATTTGAACCCCATGAATATTTCTGGATAATATTTTGTTTGGAGAAATCCAATCCCCCCCTGAGCAGCTCTTTTCCTGTCTGCAAAGCCCTGGCTTTGTCCTTCCCTGGGCCAGCCATGGCAGCACAGACCCCTCGTGCTCCCGCAGCCAGGGCTGGAAGTGACACTCGTCTTTCATCCCTGGAAGCTGAGCCAGCCCCACATCACACACAGATCAAAACCACCCCTTCTCCCCTGGCATTTGGGGCAGGAAGCGAAGGGAACACCAGATCCTGCTTCAAGACAAAATCCCAAGTATTCAAGTTTCACACGTTGTGCAGTGGGAATTCCCCAGCTCTGGGAAAGGGGCACCAAACACAACCCCAGGACAAAACCCCACAGGGCAAAAAACCCACAGGCCAAAAACCCATGGGACAAAAACCATCTCAGTGGCACCAGTGTCCATTTGGATACCAAAGTTGTTGGGAAACACCTGGGAGTTGTAGCAGTGTAATGGAGCAAAACAAAATATTGCTCCCATTTCTTTAAGCGCCACGTGTACTCAGAGTCCAACACAGTTCATGAGGGAAACTGAACTTCCCTGTTTTTTCAGGATAAAATATTCCAGGACACTCTGCACTGGTTCACTTTGTGACTGGAAACAAAGCAGCAAAAGCTTTTTCTAGGGGAAAAAAAAAGTCGATTTGATTCTAAAAATAAGGAAAATATATCAAAGTAAATTTTCAGTGGTCTTTCTTTGTGTACTGGTAAGAAGTACCATCATTAGCAGGACTGAGTTCATTCTTTGGGGTTCTTTTAAGGCAATAATATCCCACACCAGGGGTGGGCACATCGTGACTTTCACGTGGACAGCCCGTCTTCCTTCACACAGGAAATATTTCAGCTGCCTGAAAGCAACTGCTCACTAAAGTTACTAAAAGATTCATTACATGCATCCTCTAAAGGGTTCTGGCAGAAAATCTGTCAGGCTCTGCTGCTCAGATTGACTGTCTTAATCAGCACTGCTGAATGACTGAGCCAAAACCAGGGTCTTGAGGATCTTGTAGGATCTTTAAGACAGCAAAGCAAGTGGAGATCAAAAACTATTTCCCTGCTGCATCTCAGTCATCTTCAGTGTAATCCCCAACATCTCTGGTGTCAGTAATTCCCAGTGAGAGCAGAGCAACAAACAGCAGGATAATAGCAAGCCTTGATACCTGATGAAATGAAAGCTAAATTAGCACAATAATCCTTCAAGAACATAAGTGCCTTCTCAAGGAGCCTGACACCAGCTTATCCGGAAAAAAGCCTATAAAATTCACTTCAGTGGGATAATGCAACAAAAACTGAAGGAAGTTGAGCCTCCTATCACCACACATCCATCCCTTGCAACATTTAAAATGATTTTACAGTTCTTCTGACAGATCTGTACATAGACACCTCTCAGCAAATTACACAGAATATATACACACATAATCCCTCCTTGCACTGCCGAGACAGAATTCTTGCCCTCAGGCCTTGTCAGTTATTACAATTAGTCCAGGTGAAGTTACCCTTGATAATCTCAGGAGATAATAACTGGCAGCAGGAAAAGGATAACAGAACATCCGACAATTATAGGGTTTGGGTAGGGGATTTCTGTAGAGCTGACAACAAAATAAACAACACCTGATGTACAAACCTGTGCAGGAGCCTGAACTCTGATTTTCCCAAAGCAAAGGCAGTGCCAGCGTTGCTGTCCCTGCTGTGACCCTGCTGGATGGGCTGTGATGCCTGAGGCCAGAGCTTCACTCATTTACTGACAGAGAACAAACCCAGTTAAGGCTTTGGTGCTGCAATCTGTCAAAACTTTCTGAAAAAGGGGATTGCCCTTAGAGTTCACCATGGATTTTTAAAGTTGCATGTACCAGAGGTACTCCACAATAAATATAATAGAGACCAAAAATTCACCCAGTGTTTGAGAGCTCCAAGCCCAGAGTCTTCAGAATGGCTTTGGATGAGAGAACTGAACAGAGCTGAGTCTTCTGTCTTGGATGAGAGAACTGAACATGCCCCTTAAATGACAACAGAGCAACCTTAAATATTCAGATTCCCCAAAATCCTTGTAAAGGTGTCCTGTTTACAGGAGTAACTTCCACCACGAGATGTTACCCAACCAAAGGCCTCATGGCAAGGAATAGCTGTCAGTTTGAACATGGTCTCTTCTTTATTGAATAAATTCCCTGAAAATTCACTTTACCTGCTATCAACACCGAGACCAAATTTTTCTCTTTCCCCCAGTACCAACTCTCGACTTCTGAAGTTTTCAAAACAGATCAAAGAACTTCCCCAGAACCATTAGGACCTACAAAAATGTTGAAAGCACAGCCACAAGCGTGATCAGTGCCAAATGTGGCTCCCCAGTGAAACCAGTTCAGGAAGGAAGGAATGGCCCAGTTCACCCAATGCCCAACCTAATCTGCCTCACCCTGAACAGCTCAACCAACAAAATATCAATGTTGACATTCCCTGGAGATTTTCAGCCTGAAATGAGAGGGGTTGGTCACACAGCTCCTCACATCAGGACTGTATTTCCTGCTGGAAAAAGCAGGAGACCACAGATTTTAAATGAAAATTGTCTAAGTTCTGCACATAAAATACTCTCAAGTTTGTGAACATTTTACTGCTGCTCAGGCTTCACTACACAGAGTCAGAAATACTCATTAGGATTTAAAAAAAAATCAATCACAAGCAGAGAATGCTAGGACATAAATCACATCCTACAAACAGGCTTTTGAAAGGAAAAGGACAAATCAGATATCATCTCTCCCTGTATAACACAAGAAAAGCAGGACAGTATTTTCTTTGAATCCCTGATGAAATACAATTTTGCTAATCACTAAGATTCCTCTATAGTTAGAGGATGCCTTTACAGCTTTTTCCCTCACCTGGGCCTCTTTTTGGAGAATTTAGGTAGCAGAGGGGACTGAAAGGAGCAAAAACCCTGGTTTTCACCAGGATGTCACAAGGCCTTCCTAAAGCTCTTTGCTCTACTAAGAATGCAGTTTGCACACAGGTAAAATGCTACTGTTATTAATATACTGAAGAAGACTCACTTTTTTTTTTCAACACAGGGCAACAAATCCTGCACAGAAAAGGTAATAACAACATCCAGCTTATGGAAATGACCCAAAACTTGGGAAAAAAAGGGGTCTGGAGCTCCAGTGGTGCTCCACTGCTGCATCAACTAGAATGCATTCTGTTATCCCACACCAGGTTTCAATTATTCATCTCTTAATCAACTTCAGATTGACTTACTTAAAAGGATGCAATTTGAACAATAAATCCCATGGACAGTGTTAATTAAAAGCTAAATCTTGCCCTGAGCTGGACGCCCAAGGTCTAAGAGAATGTTCACAGCCCATTTATTTACTGCAGTATTGTGTCAGTTATTGAATTACATTAAATTAAAAACACAGTGACAGAGCAATAGCTGAAATAAGTGAGGCTTGTTGCATCTCACTTACAAAGGTTGCCAGACTTGGGCTCTGTCAGGCTGCCAAGAAAAGTGAATGTAAAAG
This sequence comes from Drymodes brunneopygia, assembly GCA_013400955.1. NCBI lineage: Eukaryota > Metazoa > Chordata > Aves > Passeriformes > Petroicidae > Drymodes > Drymodes brunneopygia. The sequence continues at coordinate 156,536 of VZTZ01027019.1, forward strand.
TCAGGGGCCCTTGGTTCAGAAACATCTCTGGTGAACATGAAGTGTTTCAGCCTCAGAGATGCCAGCAGGCAGAAGAAAAGGTCCAGCACGAGCTCTTCCTCGGCCTCCTGAAAGCATTTAATGATATAAATCCATCTTCCTGACAATCAGCTGGGGATGGAATGACCTCTTGTCACTGTAGGTGAAACACACTGAAAGCAGAGCTCAACGTGTTGCTCACTCCACTCAGCACGTTCTGGAGAAAAAGAGATGTCTCCATCGTGCTCCAGATTTTCATTAAATTCACAGAGAGACAATGTGTCTTATAAAGAAAAATCCAAACATATGGAATGAATAATTAACATATACAAAAAAGAATTTAAAATGAAAACGCGCAGAATGCTTGTTACTTATACAGCACATCAAGGGCTTCAGAGTAAACAAAGCAATTATAAAGACACTTCCTTTCATTTGAAGCCAAGTTAATTTTGGAGAGGAGATGTTCACCCATGATAACTGACCCCTTACAGGAAAAACTGGGAGAGGCAAGAGTTGTTGTAAATACAGTGCAGGCTGCACAGGGCTCAGGTACACATTAACTCTAGAAAGGTGTCACAGGTGGGACATTCCCTGTATGAGGATGATCCCTCTCCATGAGGATTTCAGAGGTTTTGCAAAGAGGACCTCACTTGAGAAAAACCGGATCTAATCTTAGTTCTAATACTGATTTTATTTTTATCACTTGACCAAACTTCTGTCTTCTCCTAGAGACCTCTGTGTGTTCACAATCACTCTTATCTTTGAGGACAGAATGAAACTGAATTCAGAGAGAGAACAAACCCCCTCTACACATTAAATGTGCCACAGGAGGGGATGTCAACATGGTAAGAGCTAAAGGCCCTCAAGAATTTTGAAATGGAGGCCACCCAGACCCCAATCCCTCCTTGTCCAGCACAAGTTCTTGCTCTGCAGGAGCAGCCGTGGTGTTCTGTATGGACCAGCCACACCAGGGACACCCTCAGGCAGCTCATTACATTTACACCCTCCATCCTTTAAAGCTCAGCTTAGCATCCTCACGGGGGGATTGGGCCACCAGAGCAGCTTTGCAGAGGAATGTTCACACCGTGACTGTGGAAATGCACATCCTTCCAGAGCCAGGCCCAAGTTCCCAGGGCAGGAAAAGCATCCCCTGCTCCATTCCCAGTCTCTGGAGGGAATGTGCGAGAAGGTTACAAAGCGTTTTTCCCTGGCTTATCTGTGATCTCTCCATTTCCCATGGCCTGCTGCTGTGCTCGGGCTCACAGCTCCACCACTCCAGCTCCTTCCTGGCTGTGCCTGCAGCAGATGTTCAGGGCTGTGCTGCAGACAGACAGAGCATCTGGGAATGGGACAGGGGGACAGCCCTGGGAGGGAAGGAGCACAAGGTCACAGGAAGCCCTCATGCCGTATCAGTTTCAGCACATGACCTGAGCAGCTTGAAAAAAAGCTTTTAATAAAATGCAGGCTCTTCCCCTGGAGCCTGCACAAACTTTTCTCAAGAACTTGCCCAGTTATGAAACTTTCCCAGTGCACATTGGGATGGCAAAGTCATAACGTTAAGCTAGTCCCAAATATCTGTGAGTGAGTGAAAGCACATCTCTGCACAGGCCAGAGCGTCAGCAGGGTTTATAGATACCATGGGATATCTGCACGGAGTTCCCAGCACTTCTGCTCCAGTTCTTGGGGAGAGTGGCTTGCCTGTACACACAGGGACTTGCCTTATTTATCATCTTTTTTAGCTTTCCCTGACACAAAACCAGACAGGTTTTCTTTGCCTTCAATGCTCCCAAGGCACAATAAATACACCCAGGATTCCTGTCTCCAGTGTGACATCGTAGAATCAGAGAATCCTGAACTGGAAGGGACCCAAAAGGATCATCCAGAACAACTGCTGGCCCTGTACAGACACCCCAACAATCCCACCCTGTCCCTGGGAGCGCTGTCCAAACACTCCTGGAGCTCTGGCAGCCTCGGGGCTGTGCCCATTCCCTGAGGAGCCTGCTCAGTGCCTAAATACCCTCTGGGGGAAGAACCTTTCCTTGATATCCAACCTAAACTTCCCCTGACTCAGCCTCAGCCTTTTCCCAGAGTCCTGTCACTGCTCATGAGAGCAACAAGATCAGAAAATCTCAGCAAGGCCCAGGTGGGTTAAGCCAGGCCTGGACCAGCACCCCCAAATTGGCACATTCCAGCCCACAGGGACACAGCACCAGCCCCCACCAACACCAGTGACACAGGACATGACCTGCAGGACCATTTTTTGCTGTCCTTTACCCCCTCTGACCAACCAGACTCCCCACAGCTCCCCAAAGGGGTTTGTTAGAACAGGATACAAGGCACCAAAACTCCATGGAACTCAACAAAGCAGCCTTGACCTGAGCTTTCTCCTGCCCCTGCCTTGGGCATGAACTGCTCGTAATGACTTGTGGAGAAACACCAGAGAGAGCCCAGCTCTGCACACACAGCCCTGGCCCCACATTTATCCCTGTCCATCTGTCCCTCAGTCCCTCCTCCATGCCAGTGCCGTGCCTTTCTGCTCCTCTTGGTGACCACTCCACACTGTTCTTCCAGGAATCCTACCCAACAATCATCCTCTAAACCTGTGTCCATCCCACCCACACGAACCATGGGATTCTTTCCACAAGCCACCAGGCACTTCCTTTCATACACTGCCCTGCAGATTTACTTGGAAACAGTGGCACTCCAGCGTCTGCAGTTCAGGAGGAGATCCTGGAAAGCAATCTGCCTCACGCCAGGATGCTGGCATGGCAGCAGCCTGAGGAGCCTGGGTTATTGCTTTCCTCACTCAAGGGTTCCTTTCTCAAGCTACTTCTTTTCCCCAAGCTGCCTGACTTTGGCAGAGCACCATTTTCAATATCACATCGCATTCGGTTCCAAATATAGGCAAGTCCTTTTATTTTACATTAGATTCCCTGGGGGACTTCAAAGAATTTTACTATTAAATAATAGTAATATTTAGAGCTTTATTATTACATCACACACTAGTGATATATATTTAAGCTGAAATGATTCAGTTTTTCCACCTTGGCAAACTTCACAGCCCTCCCTGTCTGTCCTGTCGTTTCAGCCCAATTTAATGACATTAAACATGTCCAAGCCTCTCACATGCCACACTCCTGGCAAGGACAGCAGTGACTCTGCTTGTAAACAGACACAAAAAAAATTTTTAACTTCCTCTGCAACTTTGTAACTTCTGTTTCCAAATGAAACTTTACACCAAATGTAGAACTTCAGGAATTTTAAAGCACTTCATCATAAAGGATGTGAAACTGCAATTACCTACCCCACAGAAGCATCCTTCAGCTAACACCAGTATTTTGTTATTTCCAACTCATGTTGGACAACTGCTCTCATTTATTCCTTTCACTGTTGTTCCATTTATAAATGCACAGATTCATTGACTTTCAATATCTCCTTGATTACAATGAAAAAGAAACCAGGATGGCACAAGCCCTACAAAGTCACTTTATTAGTTATTACTGGGGCTGGCCCAGCCCCAAACAACCCAGAATTTCTTTGAGCTCAGCTTTAAGGAGCTGATTTCAAGACACAGCACGATGTTTGCTAATTTTTAGAAGCAGAAACCTGGATCAAAGACAGCACCTTAACAGTAAAGTAACTGGATTTGGTACTCATTTAAGTGTTTGGTTATGCAGGAGACTGTCAAAATGCAGGCTGGGTTTTCGCTGTGAGACTCTCCAGCTGTGCCAGGGAGCAATTTCCCCTGGGAAGCAGCAGCACCCATCACCTGGATACCCACGGCAAGGTGAGAACATCCCATCGAGACAGCAAAAAAAATCACAGCACTTTGCAGCAGCAGATTCCTAAAAACTGTCTGAGACACAACATTTCACACAACAACTCTGTCAACATCGAATTTGCAACTGAGGATGCTGAGGGGTTTTCTTTGTGCCAGGGCTTGGGGAAGGAAAGGTTTACACTTTTTCTTTTGTCTGAGTTAACTTTCTACACGTTCCTGGCTTGCGAGACAATCGCTGCGTGCAAAGCAGCTGCGTTTAGTTAGAGATTTTTTTTTAAAGAGTTTTCAACTCTGAGGTGCTCTTTGGAGTCCCAGCAGGCTGCTGGATTTCTACATCTGTTTCCAAAGAGCAGGATACAGTGTCACACCTCAGGGAAACTCCTTTTTACCCCTCTCTTTGCCTACTTAAATCCGTACACAAGCTTTAAAATACTCCCCTGCCCAGCTCTCATTTGAAACGCTTTAAATCCCCGCGAGGACATAATTAACACAGCAGTTTCAGTAGAAGTTAATTATAGAAACAAAGAAACGATGTCCTGAAGATAATTTGCTGCTACTTCAAGTCACTTTTGTCAAGAAATACAAGGCTACAACCTCAAACAGTGACATCTACCCTCATCCTCTTAGAGGCTTAAGGCAACAAAAGCATTTTGTTTGTTTTTAAACTCATTCCTGGATAGTGGCTGAAGCAGCAGCCCGTGACCCAGGGATGAAACAATTAACCACAGGGACTAATCAAGAGCTGTGGGACTTTATCTCACAGCTCTCAAGGAAATCAGCGGCACCCCTACAATCTAAAACACAATCTAGAGTTCTGTGGGTTTCCTCCATGCTTTTTAAATGGTTTTGTATTATTCCCACTTCTCTCATTGTGACTCCTCACAAAGTCACACGATCTGGAAGAACAATAATCCAGCTGAACTGGGAATATCCAGAGCCACATATTGCAGAAAACATCCAAGCTGGAGAGTTGCTGTTCCTTCAACTGACATTAGCTTTGTGCTTTTATTTGGAACACTCGGGCCAGCCCGTGAGCACCCTTGAGAAGAGCACAAGTTAAAGGCAGTGAATGGACAAAGCTTTTGGGGTTGTTTTGCTCCCTACAAGGAAAGGTCATGGACAAAAAGGCAGCAGCAGGAGACAGTGGTCCACATTCTCTTTCTGAAAATGTCAGGGTTAAAGGGTAGGGGCTGAGGATTCTGTCTGGGCTGGGTTTCTGATGGAGCAAAATCTATTTACCCAACCCATACAGTCACCTTAGAGAAATCTGTAAAACTTTTTAGAACCGGTTTTTTCATTGTTCAGATTTTTTTAATTAGTGTTGGATGTTCGGGTTTTCCCTTATTCTTCCACAAAACCCAGTTTGGGGGAAAACGTAGTATGTGGTTGAACATGTGATAGATGTCTATCTATAAAAAATAAATAAATCACTCGATCTGCCCACGAATCCACGCTGTAAGCATTTGCAAAAGGTATTACTTAAAATGCAGGAAATCCTTCACTGTGGAAAGGAACTGTAAATAATCACAGACCACAGTCCAGGCTGGAAGGGAACTGCAAGGATCACCTGCTCCAGCCTTTTGTGGGAAAGGGCTGAGATTATCCAGTCTCATCTTGGAAACACCCACCAATGGGGATTCCACCACATCCCTGGGGTGGTAATTCCAGTGAATTATTGCTATCACTATTAAAAAACACTTTCTTATGTTGAGTGTTGAAACCCCTCGTGGTGTAACTTGTACTACATGACCTGTACTGCAATGGCTACATTAATATATAATGACTAATAATGACTATATTAATATATTCACATTAAGGTGAATTCATACTCTGATAGATACTTCCCAGCAGAATTCACAGGAAATAAGCAATGGTCAGTTTTGGACCCAATGTGATCAGTTGCTTTTTGTTAATGGAGTTGTTTTTCCCTTCCAGTTTCTTTGAAACATGCAAAAAAAATTGTATGACCCTAAAGCTTTGAAATTATCTGAAAAACCAGGGGGGAAATGGCCTTTTCTTTCCCCTTTTAAAAGCACAGCTATTTGTTAAACGCACACAGCATTCCCTGGGGACACTAGAACACAACTTTTGAACATTTTCCCATTGAGATGTCATGAAGAATTCCGACCCCAAGCTAGAACTCATCCAGCCATTGGATGTGCACCACAAGACTCCTGGGACATGGGGAAGTGATTCCAACACATCCACTGCCTCTCACACAGTCCCTGGAACAGCATCCTTAGGGACAGGCTGGAACACCGGCAGAAATCCAGGCACAGGGATGTGACAACAGAGTTACATCTGTTAGCTACAAACACCTTTTAAAAAGCAGTTATCCCTCAGTATTTACAATTTGGGCTCAGTTTTGGCTTTTTCATCAACTTCCTCTCTTTAGCGCTCACTTTTTTCCCTTCTTTAAAGATTAAATACAGGCATATGATCAACCAGCGCTTCTCAGAGGTGGCTTGTGATTGAAGTACCCACCACAAAACTCTTTGGAGGAGCCGGAGCTCACGTACATCCAACTCTCAGTGAAATTCTCATGCAGGCGTCCAAAAACACTGCTCACTTCTTACTGACTTGGCCTGAAGGAATCAGTCCTTGCTCAATTCCAGCTATCCCGATTCCAAGGTCCCTTTATGCCCGGGTTACGCTGTTTTACACATAAATCACTCGCAAAAAGGCTGAAATCAGACCCCTGATCGAGCAGAAGGATCGCGGGATAAATGCCACTCGCTAAAAGTAAAACGGAGACGCTTCCTTTTTGTTGAAAATAAATAAACAGATAAACAAATAAACACTTTTTAGGGATGCAAGGGGTGTGAGATGGCGAAAGATGCCCTCAGAGCCGGCTCCAAGGGACAAGTCCCCAGCGCGATAAAACACCTCGGGCACCATCAATCACGGACCGCAAAACGGGACCGCCTGCGAAAGGTTACGCCGGGAATGGTTACCGGCCCCAACACTTGGAAAGAACTTTTTAACGGAGCAATTAAACACAGACGGCGCATAAAACCCCGAGTTGGTTAACGGGAGGCGGCGCGGGCAGGGCTGGAGCCGCGGGGCTCCCCCCGGTGCCGGACCCGCTCCCCTCATCGTGCCCGGGATCGCTCCCCTCATCGTGCCCGGGATCGCTCCCCTCATCGTGCCCGGGATCGCTCCCCTCATCAAGCCCGGGATCGCTCCCCTCATCGTGCCCGGGATCGCTCCCCTCATCG
>VZTZ01027019.1:163720-201156 GCA_013400955.1 Drymodes brunneopygia
GCAGACACAGAATCACAGAACCGAGTTGGAAGGGAGCACAGCGGGTGAGCTGGTCCAGCCTCCCTTCTCCAACATCCCCGAGCACATGGGTTGGGATTGTGACCAGAGGGTTCTGGAATGTCTCCAGTGAGGGAGACTCCACAGCCTCTCTGGTCAATCTGTTCCAGTGCGTGGTCATCCACACTAGAAAGGTTTCCATGCCTTCCCAAGGCTCTGCCCTGCATCCAGTGACCGCAGTCTGTGGGATTACTGCACTTGGAGAGGAGCGCTTTTCACAGAATCACAGAATCGCTGAGGTTGGAAAAGACCTCCAAGAACATCAAGTCCAACCTGTGATAGATCTCCACCTTGCCAGCCTAGACCCCAGACATGCTTTTCCCTCTCTCTGGTGATCAGAAACGGAGATTTTGGGCAGGAGGGTTGGAGTTCCCTCCTGCCAACAGTGGATAACATTTTTGCCGGAGTTGGTGGACACTGCCCAAGCTGGTTGAAGCTCCTAGGAGTGATAACTACTCTCCATTCAGGAGAATGATCACATTCCTGGGATGCTTAGATGAGGTTTAGGATTTCAAAAGTCAGCAACTGTTTAATAAAAAGCTCATAAGAAGAGTGGAAACAAGGACAAGATTAAAGGAATTTCCTCCTCACTTCCTGCTAGATCAGATCCCTTAGGCTTTTCTTCTGCCATATGAATCTTGTATTTCTTGTCAGACACTAATAGAGTTTCAAGAGGAGGAAGAAACCCAGATAAACATCTGGCAGCGTGTTAGGGAAGGAGCTTGAGGTCTGAAACCACCTTCTCCTCACACATACAAACATGCACATGTTCTTCCTCTCACCAGCCAGGACAAGGACCAGAGATTATCCACTTCCTCGGGGAAACTATAAACCAATCGTTTATAAAGACCAGTAAACACACAGGGATGAAACGGACGAAGCAAGCCAAGCTTGATGTGTTTTGGGATCTGGTCCTTGAAGCACCACCCCTAATCCAGGGGAACAAGAAAGGCCCAGCTCCAGTCAAGGTCATCAGGTAAATTCAGGGTGGTGAGGCAGGTCTGAGATAGGCTGAGAGTCAACAACAGCTCAGGGCCATTCCTCAGGAGCCTTTCCAGGCACTGGGACGCGGCACAGGGCTGTGGGCAGGTCCATAGGGATGGGACAGGTCTGAGGGGAAGCAGGGATGGGACAGGTCTGAGGTGAAGCAGGGATGGGGACAGGTCTGAGGGGAAGGAGGGATGGGACAGGTATGAGGGAAGCAGGGATGGGACAGGTCTGAGGTGAAGCAGGGATGGGACAGGTCTGAGGTGAAGCNAGGACAGATTGAGGGGAAGCAGGGATGAGACAGGACTGAGGGGAAGCAGGGATGGGGACAGGTATGAGGGAAGCAGGAATGGGGACAGGACTGAGGGGAAGCAGGGATGGGACAGGACTGAGGGGAAGCAGGGATGGGGACAGGTCTGAGGGGAAGCAGGGATGGGACAGACTGAGGGGAAGCAGGAATGGGACAGGTCTGAGGGAAGCAGGGATGGGACAGGTCTGAGGGGAAGCAGGGCAGTCAATCCCTGCAGCAGGAGGGTCCATGTCCAGCCACAGGGATGCTGCAGACTCTGAGGGGCCAGGACTGAGCTAAAAGAGAGCCCCAGGCAAGGTGGGGTCTCATTAAAAGCGATGAGTGCCCTCAGGGCCTGACGCTTCTGCTGGAGACCGGGAATACCGGGAATTCCGGAGCTGTGCCAGCGGGAAGGTCAGCCCGTGCAGCTGGGATTGCTGCAGCACCAGCCCGGGCTTGCCTGCCCTGACCCTCTGAGGTGACATTTCAGGTTATTTCTGACTGATCTAACAGCGAGCTGCCCGCAAGAACACACCTCTGGTGTTTCCTTGGGTTCATCCAGGCGAGTCTTCTCTGCTGGGAGAGAATGGGGTGATGCTGCCCCAGATCAGCAGCTGGGTCTGGCTCCTCACAGCTGTCCAAGTGTTGGATCCAGCAAAGGTGAGGGGAACCCTTCTCCAGGGTCTCCACTGAACCACAGCTTTTGGCAGCAGCTGCTGCTACACCTCTTCAGCTGCAACACAAAAGTGTTCCTTCATCTCTCTGAAGTAAGATGTCCATGAGATCCAGATTCCTCCGAGCTGGGCACAGGGATAACCCGCTAAAGATACAAAAAAATCCTGTGGCAGATGCAGAAACTAAATGCAGATTCTGCGAGTTCTCATTTAGCTTCGAAGCTTTAGCTCCATGCAGCGTGAGAGGATAAATCATTTATAATTAAAAAACAAACCGCTTATTTTTAGCTGCAAATCTACCAAAGTGCATGCAATTAGCAGATATAAATCACTTCCTGGCTCGCAGACTGCTCAGCACAGCACATAAATGAAAGTTAAAACATACGTTTGGGGAATACGTGGTACATCTGCTCTCAATCTGCAGCATTTGGAAATCAATACAAATATTCTCCCTGCTTTAACATGCTGCAGTCTGTCATCCCACAGTGGAAGGGCTAAAAATATATTAAACAAAGGAGCTGGAGTGGACTCAGCCCTAAAGACCCAGAAATGGATAGCGTGGGGTATCCACAGTGATCTGGTGGCAAAAAGAATTTGAGTTAGGGATAAGCACTGGCTTGGGAGGACAAATTGGAGTTTCTCCTCTGTGGTCTCAGGATGTTTGGGAGATGAAGTGCACACAGAAAGTGACTCTGGGGAGAAGAATCAAGCATTTGATACATGTCCACATATTTTAAAACAACGACAGGCTTGTAGTCAATATCTTTGTGGAATTAGTTCCCGCAGGGAAAATGTATTATCCACAAAACTTTCTTATTCTTTTTTTTTTTTCTTTAATGAAAAGATAGCAAAGAAGCTGTCTGGGAATGATTTGTAAGTACAATAAACCTCACAAGAGGATGATAAGCAAAGTATTGTAAGAGAATCGTGTCAGAAGTACAGCGAAATAAAAGAGAAACATTACACATTTGTAGTTCCTGACAATGTGTGTTCTTAAGTATCATGTCACATTAGAAAAGAATCCTTGTTTTCCTTTCCAGCTTTCACTAATATTCCTATTAATCGAGACCAGATTTTTTGATTCCACTGTTTGAGGCCATATCAATCATCCTTTGCCCACTTGAAATTCAACTGGAATTACACCAGTGTGTAACTCAGGCTTCCAGAGTGGAAGCTGGAGGTGAGGTTAGAACTTCCCTGGGTTCCTAGAACCTGTGCATCCATGGCAAGACTAGGTGTTAATCTCATTTCAGCACGGATTTTTAAATTACAAAGTGGAAAACAACAAGTGTTGTTACACTTAAAGGTGGAAGATTTAGACATAACTTCCACTGAGTTCTTTAGGAAAGGAATTCTGTCTGACTCAGGTGAAAACATTGTGCACTCGATGCCAGCTTTATTTTCCAGTGGAGTTTCAGGAGCAAGTACAGCACAATGTGTTTTTTAAAAGGGATGGGAGGTGTGAGAATAAACAGTTTTCTCCTGAAGGCAGCAGGTCAGGCCCATGGTGGATTTGTGCCAGTCTTTGCAGCAGCTCTGCCTCCTCAGGTGGAGTTTTTCCTTTGCTTTGAGAGGAAAGCAAAGGCTCAGCAGCCATGGGGAACGTGGCAGGGAGCACTGTGGGCTCGGGGGACAGGGAAGGACACAGGGAGCACCCGGAGCTGCAGGTCAGCCCTGCTCAGATCATTCCATCTGTGGTCTGGGAGCACTTGGAAAATTGGCAGAAAAGTACGGAAAAGATGAAAGGCAAAGCCTTGAAATAGACCACAATTCTTTCATGTGTGGATTACACTGGAATTTTATATATATAAATAAATATGCATGTATTTATATCTCAGGAGGAAGCTGTTCTTTACATCCCTGAATTCCATACCTCCACAACACATCATGTCACCCCTCTGGGAAAAAGGACACCAGCAACTATTTAATAACATATGCAAATATTGGCACGCTTATTACACCTTGGTTTTGCTGTTGTTATGACTTTTTTTTTGAACTGGCAGCCCGGCCTTTCATTACATCTGACATCCATTGTGCTGGGCACTTTGGGAGTGTTCATTAAAGGAGCAGAGGTGGCAGGCAGTGGGAGAAGTTTGTAACAGCAACAATTCCAAACACTCACCCAGGCTGGGCATTCACACTTCAGGTGCTGAGCTTTGTAGTTATCCTTAGGAAGGAAAGTGTTACAATTATTTTATGTCTTTCTCATTAGCTCCAGAAGGCAGCCTGGAAAAGGAGGGCATGGATTCACAGCAGAGTTTGGGCATGACCAAGTTGTCCTTTTGCAAAGGGAATTTCAGGTGAAATTGCTCCATAATTTCCAAGTTCCTCACACAGAGTTTACTTCTTCCAAAAGGAACTAATCAACAAAATCATTTAAAAATCATATTCAGAGGGAAGGTTATTAAGGCAATAGTTTGGAAAACTGCAGCAATATTACACCCAACTGTCATAATCCATCACTTCCCACCACTTGCAGGGAGCCCCAGCCCTTCCTGCCAGGAAGGACCGCAGCATCTTCAGGATGAACAAGGAGATTTCATCACCTTTTAAACATTCTCATCTTTGTGGCCAGGCACGTGAGGCAGTAAAACACTTCAGTCATTAGAGGAAGGAGATCATCACAATTTTTGCAGGAGAAAAAGAGATTCCAGGGCTGGTGGTTTGACAGGTTAATAAGAAGGCCCCTAGTCAGCCTTTACAATTTATTTACTTGCAAGTCTACGCAGGGATTTGGCATCTTAAACAGGTTTTTATTCCAACAACATTTCAATTCACCTTTAAGACTTCCAATTAAGACAAACACTGGGGATCCAGGGGTGGAATTTGCATGGAAGTTGGCAGGGGGTTGGCAAAGCCCTGATAGCAGGGTTTAGGTATCAGCTTTATGGACTTGTATTGTCCTATCTCACATCTCGTATTTTCCTCTCGTTTTGCATGTTAAACTTTTATTGCCATCAGCATGAGTTTAGCACAGCACTAACCCAGAGATGTGAGCTAAGGTACCCTGCTCACTTAGAACAATTTGGCTGCACTAAATCTTCGTGGGGAATGTTTGCTTTAGTTCCCCCATAAACCCCGTCTGCTGGATTTATATATTTTGGCTCCTTTTATTCGGGCTCTGGTGGCTGAATTTGTGATGGGTTTAAGTGACTGCAGTCCCACTCCCAGCAGCAGCAGAGCTGCAGCACAGTGGGGATTTCTCCTTGTGTAAATACAGGGGTTTGTCTGGCAGGATGCTGAGGGCACCAGCCTGGTGGGGTTCCAGTGATGTCCTGGAGTGCTCAGCACCTCCAGGGAGAAATTCCAGCCCCTGCAGTGGCCAAAGCCCCAGGAGTGTCTGTGGTCCCTCTCTGTGGCCCTTTGTCCCAGTCACAGCACACGATGCATCTGCTTATCTCCTTAGGAATCACAAACACTAAAATGTTGATTTCCCTGTGTTATGAAAGCTCACTTCTAGCTGCAACAAAGAATTATGGCAGTTATGAGGATGATGAAGATGTTTTCTCCCTCTAAAGCTCTGTGAAATTTTGCTTTCTCTCACATGGGTGTGGGGGTTTTAAATAAAGTTTTTCAATAATGGCTTCAGTGGGATTTTTAAATGTTTTTCCTCTGTCTAGAGTTGACTTGTTTTAAAATCCATTTCAATTTCAGTGAAAATGGCTCTGATCTGATTTTTTAATTCTTTTCCTCTATTTAAAGTTGGCTTGTTTTTAAAATCCATTTCAATTTCAGTGAAAATGGCTCTGATCTGATAAAGGAGATGAAGTCACTGCACAGGCTTACTATTTTATTTCCATCAGGTTTGAAAGTTTTGTTCCCTGCAGTGTTTTGGAGCCCAGGAGTATTCATCTGTTTTGTAAAAGGAAAGTTCTACGGAACAACATTTGGTCACTGTTGTCTGAATTTCATTATTCTGTTCTCCAGACTAGCAGAGGGGAAAAGTGCAAGTTAGCTGGGTCACAGTCTGAAATGTGAGAGCAGTCAACTTTTTCTGAAGTTTATGGGAATGAAAGGAAATTTAATACTGTTCAAAAGAAAGATTTAAAGTTGCATCATGTGAAAACAATTGGAGAAGTTTAATCCCGAGGTCTTGGGTTATTTGGTAACTTACATGACCATTTGTCAGCCTGCGAAAGATGAAGTTGGCTTTGCCTCTGTTAACAGTTGGCCTCTGTTTTGGAGTGGTTTTGCAGTGCCAGAGGAACAAACAGGAGTTGTGGTGGGTTTATAGCCCACTGCTCATTCTATTCTTCCCCAGCCTTTCAGCTGCTGCCCGGCTCCTCGGGCTCTCCCACTGCTCGGGGAACACGTGCTGACAAGCCTTTCATGGCCCAGGGGCTGCAGGGCCTGACAGCTTCCCAGCCTTCTCAAAAGCTGAATACATATCCATAATTTAACCTTCACCTCCCAGGCCTCATCCATTGCATTGTGTGTGGAATAAAAGCCATGGGACCCCGGGATGTAACTGAATACTTCATGTTTTGTGATGTTTCCAGTGTATCATTTATGCTAAGAGATGTTGATTGAAACATTCTTTACATTCAGATCAGTTTCTGCGGAGCAAATTGAAGTGAAAAATCTACAGAGCTTTGAATGCATAAAAATCAAGAGAACTTTTGCCAGAGTGTCCCAGCACAAATTCCATCAAGTAACTCTTAGCAAAGTCTCTTGCTGTCAAGAAAATTCCCAGGAAATGTGGCCTGAGCCTCCCTGTGTCATCTCCATCCTGCTCCCCAGCACCTCCTGAGTTTGGCCACCACTCCACAGTGATTTAAAATAATGGGAATCATTATTAAAGGGAAAAAATGGTGTCAAAACAACGACAACTTGGTTTTGAAGGACATTTCAAATCTTGATTTGAGGGAGTTGGGTCCCACAAGAGTAAACTTTAAGATCTTTGGGGTTGTAGCTGTGTAGCTGCCATGCAACTGGACAAGCTGAGGTTTAATCCATTTAACTCAGGATGGAGCCTCTTTCTCTGTGCTTCTCAGCGCAATTAATTTCCAAGTTGCTTTTACCAGCTCTGGAAATAGGGGTTTATGTGGTTTGATCATTCAGTAACTCCTCAGACATCCATGCTGGAGCTTGTGAAGTCTTGTGTTCCCACACAGAACTGCAGAAAAGAAATTAAATCCAGAGGGGAGAAATACTGTTTATGGAGAAGGTGGTAATGTGGGAAACTGTGATGGAGGCTGCAAAGGAGGAAAAGCTGGAAACAAAGAAGGGGAAAAGGAGAGGAGAAGAAACTCGTGAATGTAAGATAAAAATCCAGTGTGCAAGCACTGGCTACAAACCCTGGTGCACAATTGTGAGGAATCAGTGCCCAGTGACAGGAATCTGCTGCCCTTCCCTGGGCCTAAAAACCAATTGCTGTGAAACCCCAGTGGTGTTTGCTGTTCACATCAGCCCCGTGGTTGTGGCAGAAGAAATCAGTAGGAGCTGAGGTGTGTTCTGCACACAAACTTCCCAGACACACACGGGGACATTCAGTCACTTGGTGGCTTTTCAAGCCCTGTATCTAAAATTGAAAAATGCAGCTCAGCTGCTTTTTATAAGACATCTACAAGAGTCACTTCAAAGCAGAACACACAAGAGCTGCTTAAAAATTGCCTTTGATTCCCCCTGATGGAGAGCTCGGCAGTGCAGCCAGGGAGCTGAAACCACAAATGTCTCATTTCAATTTTGCTGCTGTTTCATTTGAACTGATCTATCCCATCTCTTTTTCTTTTCTTTTTTTTTTTTTTTGGTTTTTTTTTTTTTTTGAGAAAGCAGTAAAATAAAATATCTTACCTTGCTCACACTGCCATTAATGTTATCCACAGTGAATGCCTGAAATGCTGCCAGGAGCTGCCCTGTCCCACCTGCTGCTGGGAGTGAGACACTAATTCACTAATTGACAGCCCTGGATATTTTGTACCTTTTTGTTTGGCAATAAAGTAAAAAATAAATGGTTGCAATTAACATTCAATTTCTCTACTTTCCATACAACCTAAACATTCAATTTCCACAACAGCAATAATTGAATCAGGAGGACACTGCAAGCAAAAAATCAGTAAAGTGTGGGGGAAGCTCTGACCTCTTGAAACTGGAGGGAGCTCAGGTGCTGCTGAAAAAGGCACTGAATGCATTTTAGCATTCCAATATAGTCCCATTCAGCTATTTAAATAACACCTACATACTAATTAACTTCTCCAGCCTAAGCTGCACATAACTGATGCTTTCATTTTGCTTTGGAAAAGGCTGTGCTTCACCCTGAGAGTTGGAGATATCTGGAACTAGGCAGGACCATAATTTAAATGCATATAAAAGTATTTTTTCCTTTGTCATCCAAGTGGTCAAACTCCCAAACAGCTGGAACTTCTTACAAAGGGAGAAACACCTCACACCTCTAAACTGCTGCTGAGTCAAATTGTTTAAAAATCCCATTATTTCCTTCTGTAGGAGCTGAGCAGCTGATTAATGCCCTCACATAAAGCATCTTCTTTGAGCTTGGCTGTAATTACAGAGTATTGTAACACTTTCATCTTTGGGCTGCACTGGCACAGGATGGATTTGTAGTGTCTCTCTGTGGTTTTTTACCCACGGAGGCTCTTTGCAGACAGGTGACCTTGGAGGAGAAGGCAAAGTCCTGCCCAGAGCTCACCTTGGTGCTGCCAGGAGCAGCCACCCCAGTGCTCCCTGCTGGAGCTGATCATTCCTGAGGCTCCCCCAGCCCCACCACGGGAGGTTGATGGCATTGGGAGGGACACACGTGACTGGGAATTTTGTGCCAGGAACAACACAAGCCCTCTGCTTGTGAACTTCCTCAACTCCTCCCCCAGCTCCCTCTGTGTCCCAGGAGCGCTGGATAAACACAGAGTCAGATGATTCAGAGCTTTGCACACTCACTTGCTGTAACACAGGGCTTGCTTGGCCTTTTATTCCTCCCAAAACTCACCTTTTTTTCCTTTCCTTTGTGCTCTGGATGTGAGGAGAGACTGGAAATAGCAGAGGAGGGACTGTGGGGATTCCCCAGCATTGGGAACTGCACCCTGGTGGGAGCTGCAGCACCTCTGAGAGTCACCCTGGAGCACCCAAAGGGGAACCTCGAGGGAGCAGGGCATGGAAGGTCCTTCCAGGTGCCTTTCAGAGAGGAGGGGAGGGAGCTGAATGGATCTGAATTGATGCAAAGTCTTTCTAAGCCATGTTATGACATCAAATGCAGTCAAACTGTTGCAGTGCTCAGCTTATCCTGGCTGCTTCTAGAAAGGTCAAAATTATGGCAAATTAAACGTGCCACAGGCAGGATTTTTCACCAGTCTTTGCCTTGCTGTAGTAGAAGGGACCTTAAAGCTCATCCAGTTCCATGGGCAGGGACATCTCCCACTATCCCAGCTGGCTCCAAGCCCCTCCAACCTGGCCTTGGGCACTGCCAGGGATGCAGGGGCAGCCACAGCAAATCTGGGCACCCCGTGCCAGTGTCTCACCACCCTCCCAGGGAACAATTCCTTCCCAATCTCCCATCCATCCCTGCCCTCTGGCACTGGGATCCATTCCCTGTGTCCTGTCCCTCCATCCCTTGTCCTCAGTCCCTCTCCAGCTCTCCTGGAGCCCCTTCAGGCCCTGCAAGGGGCTCCAGGGTCTCTCTGGATCCTTCCCTTCTCCAGGTGAGCACCCCCAGCTCTCAGAGCAGAGGGGCTGCAGCCCTGGGAGCATCTGATCCCCATCATCATCATCATCATCATCCAGATCCATCCCAGCAGCTGCAGCCTTGGCTGCTCTCACACACTGTCACATGAGGAGCCTGGATGCATTTCAGAGCTGGACTGTTGCTCCTCACCAGGATTCCTCATCCTAATTAAAACTTAATTTGTTGCCTGCAATCAAGCTGTAGGTGTGGAGCTGAGCGTTGAGCCCAGAGGAGAGTGGGAGTTCACAGCTCTGAAGTGCAGGTGGGGAGCAGCAGGGTCAGCACTGACCTGTGAAGCCATTTCCCAGAAATGGGAACAGGGCTCTTATCCCTGTGGGTTCTGGCTCGTAATCACAACCTGTGAAAACAAAGGCAGTAAAACCAAATCCCTCTCTCTACTGGAGTTTTATCCATTCCTCTCTCCATATATTCCACCCCACTGCTCCTACTTCCACTTCCACCCCACATCCTGATCCTGTCCCATTCTTACCCCTCCTCCCTGACCTGCTCCTTCACCTGCAGTCTTTGGCCCAAGCCTGGCCCTGCTTTTTTCTGGTCCCAGCTCAGCATTTCTGGGATCTTCCCAGAGCCTCCCACAGCTGGAGAATGTGAGGGAATACCAAGGGAAGGGATGAGACAAGCTCTTCTGGTGGTGGGGAAAAGCACAGAGACACTGGAATGTGCTGATGGTCCCACATCCCTCATCAGTGTCTGAAAAGTGAGGGAATAAATGGGATTTGATTTCATTTAATAATTTAGTTTATCTGCTGCCACTTTCTCCACCTGAGCCTGGGCACAGCTCTCAGTGCTGTGATGGGAACATGCCAAATAACGCATTTTTTCAGTGGTACCTGAAAATTTTTCCCAAAACTCTTTGTGCTGAAGATCTGGGGATTAGACTTTGGATTTATCACATGGAATTGCCCCACCAATAACAGTTCAGTTTTCCTGAACTCTTTTAGGTAGTCTCAAACCTGTGGTTTGTGCCAATATTTCTGCATGGGAGCCCATTTTTAGGGACCAGCTGGGCAGCCTGTGCACTCACCAAGGCTTTAGAAACACAGGAATTGTGAATTCCGGGATTATTGATGAAATCACAACAGAGTTTGGTGTGGCAAGACCCTGTCCCAGCTGGAGGTGGCCAAGAGACTCTTTACCAATGCTGCCACCTAGAGAGAGACTCTCCATCTCCAGGGTGGGAAATCCTGCAGAAAACCAGGATTTCAGAGCTTTTGTGCCTCAAGCACAGGGGTTAAACCATCCCCCTTGTGCTGGGGGTCACCCTGGCCACTGGGGATCACCCTGGCCACTGGTTCCTGCCACCTCAACTCCTGGCCATGGCACCTCTGCTCGACCAGCCAGGCTGGGATGAGGAATTCCTGAGCACAGGCTGGGGCTGGGCTGTGGCTGCTCTTCCCAGGAAGCTCCTGGGATGTGTTTCCATCTCCGTGCAGCCCAGAAATGAGATCCTGCCTTACATAAAGGTTGCAGCGCTACAACTGCTGAGACATCTGGATCTCATCAGGCTCCTCCAGGACAGGAGTCCTGAGCTTTGGCCTGGAGAGAGGCAGAGAAAGAGCAGGAGTCATTTTTCATGTGAATCTCCATCTGCAGAGGGGCTGAGTCTCTGAAAACCCCTCAGCAAAGGCAGCTCAGCAAGTGCTGCATGCACTGACTGTGCTCCCCTTCCTGCACTGTCTCTGTCCTGGAAGGATCCACCAGGATCCAGCCTGGGGGTAAAAGTGGATTTCCTGAGAAAATCAGGACTCACTGAACCCAGGGAATCTCCCATACCTGGAGCTGCAGCAGCAATCATGAGCCACAGCCCCTTTCCCTGCATGTGCTGTGCAGTCAGGGACGTGCTGGCACTGGGGCAGCTGCCAAGAGCTGCATCCTGCTCAGTGACCCAGCAGGCAAATCCACCCAGGCTTCCCCAGAGGGATCTCTGGCCAGCAGCCACAGAATCACACAATCATTCAGGCTGGAAAACCCTCTCAGACCATTGAATCCAGCACTGCAAATCTCACCACTAAACCACATCCCCAAGTGCCACATCCGTGTGGCTTTTAAACCCCTCCAGGGATGGGGACTCACCACTACCCTGGGCAGCTGTGCCAGGGCTGGACAGCCCTTTTGGGGAAGAAATTATCCCTAATATCCAGTCTTGGCACAACTTGAGGCCAGTTGCCTGGATCTGGGAGAAGAGCCTGATCTCCCTGCAGCTGTACCCTCCTGCCAGGGAGTTGTAAGAACATTTCCACATCCCACTCAAGGCTCCCAATCTCATGAGCCAGAGAGGCAAGGGCTGCACAGGCACGAATTGTCACAAGGAGCAAGTACCAGGGGGAGCAGTTTGGGCTCCACTTTGCATCTCTTGTAGGTGTGGTGGGAAGGAGCAGCTGGAGGAACTGAGCAGAGATAAAGCTGTGAGAGCACAGGAAGCTTTGCCTCTCATTCTGAAGGTGCTGAAAGGATTTGGGAGCCCCAGGAGAGGAGAGCTGTGTGTCACCAGAGAGCTGTTAGCACCAGGATGGGCAGAGAGCAGCTTTGAGCACAGTTTGACTGAAAAACACTCCCAGTTCCATTAGGAGGAAGCCAGGACTGACCTGCTTTAACAAGAGGCCAACCATAAACTCTGGGGTCACTTGTTCACACAGTGCTTGAAAGGCAAATTAGAGCAGCCAAATTGTTTTTCCCCCCACTAATCCCAGCTTCCTGGTCTAGTGCTCTGCAGCCAGCCAAGGGGAAACCTCTGGAACAATCCTGCCAAGGGAAGCACTGGGCAGGCTCAGGACCATGGTGTGGAAAACAGCTCTCCTAACCTCAGGCACAGGCTTTTTCTGGGTCCTGCCTTGGCTTTTAGACTGATTTTCATCTCATTTTTGAAGTTTTTTATCCAGCCCACAACAGGGCAGCTCCCCCAGCAGAACTGTCAGTACAGACAGAGCAGCAGAGACACCTCAGCTGTGTACAGATGAGATAAAAAGCCTCTCTCAGCACGTCCAGGCTCCCTTGGAAGAGGTGCTGGCAGGTTGGGATGAGGGTGGAATGTTCCACATTCCTGGATAACAGAGCTGCTCCCTCAGACCTGCTCAGGGACCCAACCTGAGTTTCAGCCCTGGGACACAGGGATTGCAGGATTTGGGTGACACAGGCAAGCAAACCATGAGGGGACAGGACCTAAACTCATCCCACTAATGTGAATTCTTCCAGGAAAAGGGCAGGAAGGTGCAGCTGCACAGCCCCAACATCAAACCAAGCTACAGCTGCCTCCAAAGTGACCCTCTCTGTGCCCTTGGATAAGATATTGCACATTAATGCCTGCAAATCTGATTACTCCAAGGCTCTTACTGTCCACATTCAACCAAACAAGCTCATCCAAACCGGGAGAAAGCATTTGTGCTTCTTTGCCAGGAAAGTTTCCAAGACAGAAAAAAAAGCTTGTGAATTATTGAAGAATTTAGTGTGTCTGCAATTCCCAGAGCCTTTTGTTTAAGGAAAAGCCAGGAGTCCACGTGCTGCCCCAAAGGAGCACCACACCCAACCCACCGGGAACGCAGAGAAGCAGCCAAGGGGTGCTGAGGGCTGGGGTTTATTGGCTATCCTTAGCAGCAAAACAGTGTTCTTAAATACAGGGATAAAATCAAAATTCCTCTTTTAGTGAGAGCTGGACAAGGGAGGGGGCTGGGCTGGCTGCCTGCCCCGGTGCACACTCAGCCTCGGGGCGGGGCTCTATGTGATGACGGTGGGCCCCGAGCGGCCGGTTCGTTCGTGGAGCTGGGAAAGTTTCAGTGCAATGGAAATGAGAGGTGCCAGCATCACCTGCAGGGAGGAAAGAGAGGGCTCAGAACTGCAGAGCAGCACGTGCAGCCTTCCCACGCCACGTCCCTCAGCAGCCAGGTCAGCCCAAAACAGCCCAAGCTCAGCTCTCCTGACCAAAGGGCTGCTCTGGGCTCACAGCCTGAGCTCTGGGACCAGTGACAGGGGTGCAGTGCTCAGAGAAAATCCCAAGCTCCTGTGGTGCTGCTGTCACCCTCCCTGTGCTGTATCCCAAACTCCACTGCATGTCAGCACAGGGGCAGGTAAATCCTAAGGTCAGTTTGTTCCTCTCAGAATGGAGGATTTGCAATCTTTTTATCAATTATGGCACAGCAAGTTATGCACAAAGAGTTCATAGAATATAGAATGAGAAAATATCCTCAGCTGGAAGGAACCCAGAATCATGGAGTCCAGCTGCTGGCCCTGCACAGACACCCCAACAATCCCACCCTGTGCATCCCTGAGAGCACTGTCCAAATCCTCCTGGAACTCTGGCAGCCTTGAGGCTGTGACCATTCCCTGTTCACACTTTCTGGGTGAAAAACTCTTTCCTGATACTCAGGCTAAACCTAAATATGAGAGGACTTTTTTCCTCCAGTACCTACAAGAGCTCAGCAGCATTTGTAATTGATGTTGCAGAACGTGTACGGGACAGTCACCCCAGGTACAGCTGCATCCTGTGACCCCATTGATTTGTTTTAGACCAGCCACAGGTGTAACACAGACAGGAAAGCTGTGCTGTGGCAGAGGCAGCTGTGAGGGACCCCCAGTAATGTTCCACACTGAGCTTTCTTTCAACAAACCTATTTACACTGGGATGAAAGATACCAAACCTCTGCCTCCCAAAATTCCTGGCACCTCCACACAGCTGCAAGCAAAGCAAGGCTAACAAAGTGCTGATCTCTGTGAGCCAGCAGTGGCAGGAGAGAGGTGCAGCACCCACCTGTGGGTCTTGGTTGATCTTCTGAGCATCCTTCTCGTAGCTGTCGATGTAGAGGCGCACGGTGGCCCCGGCACTGCCGGTGCCGCTCAGCCGGAAGATGATGCGGGAGCCATCGGAGAAGATGAGCCTCAAGCCCTGCTCAGGGACACAGAGGAAGGGCCTCTCAGCTCTGTGCTTTTGGGTAGCCAAGGTGTTTTCCATGATTGCTCTTCAGGGATCCACAGAAGGCTCCTGTGTTACCCTCTCCCCACTCCCAGAGGGATTAATTGACGCCCATCCTAACCCACAGTGGAGAACTTGCTGGAGCTCCTGAAACAAGAGCCAGGCACTGCCTGCCACACACAGCATTCCCAACCCACTGCTCTTCATGAAAACAGGACATGAAGAAACACTCCCAAAACAGCCCAAATTCAGCCCAGACAGGCGAGGCTGTGCCCACCTGGTTCCTGGAGACGCTGCCATCCACGGGGTCGTTGTACTCGAAGTTGTCGGCTTTCTCCACCGTGTACACTTTGTCCCCGCTCGACAGCTGCTTCCCCACGAAGGAGCGGTCGAACATCAGCGCCTCCAAATCCTTCATCATCTTGTTGGCAGCGTCTGCATCCACCTCCTCGTAGTCGTACCTGCAGCCAGCACCACACACAGGGGTTAGGGAGGGGAGGGTGCAATGAGTTGTGGTGGTTTGGTTTGCCCTTCTTGAGCTCTGTGGGTGTGCTCTGCTCCCGTACTGGAGGGGAGGACAGACAGAGAAGGCAGATAAAAGCACCAGAACACATTGGCCAGAGAAGCTGTGGCTCTCCCATCCCTGGAAGTGTCCAAGGCCAGGTTGGACAGGGCTTGGAGCAACCTGGGATAGTGGAAGGTGTCCTGCCCATGGCAGGGGGTGGAACTGGATGGGCTTTGAGGTCCCTCCCAACCCAGCCCAGTGTGGGATTCTGTGAAAAGAGAGGAGGATCTGTGTGCAGCACTACAGCCACATCCACACAGATCCTTGGGACTCAGCAAAGCACAGCACAGGCATTTGGTGCCAGGAGATGAAAGCACAAAGTGCTGTCTCACATGGAGGGCCAGGGCCAAGCTCCAGCTGACTGCCAAGAATTCCCTGCAGTTCTGCCCACAGCATCCCAGCAGCTCCCTCACGGTTACTGTGAACACCCTCAGTGCATCCCCACAGCAAACAGCAGCTGTGACTGCACCAGGGAACATCCAGGGCCAGCTTTGATGTCCCTGCCTGGGTAGGAGAGGCAGCAGAGAGCAGCTGGAGCCCTCTCCAGGATCCCAGGCTCCGTGTTCCCAGTGCCAGCAGGATTTGTGTTGCTTTGTTTGCTGCCTGAGCCACCTACCCCTGCACTCAGCGTGCTCTGCACACGTACCTCGGGTGCTAAAAGGCTGCCTTTTTATCCTAGACTTTGGCATTTTTCCCCAGGTTTCCATGCCTCAGATGTGTGCTGGCTTTGTAGTGAGTGAGGGGGTAAAAAAAAAGAAGAAAAGAAACAAAGGAAAAGGCCATTTGGCAATTTGAGATGGAGTTTTCATGTAGCTCTTCCAAGCTGAAAGATTTCTGCCTAATGCTTTCACAGTGTTCCCACCTCTGCTTGTGTGCAGGTTGGTTCTCATCCCTTCCCTTGCCATTTTCCATGTCTACTGCAGGTTAAATTTGAATATTTGGGAACTGGACAAGAACTCAACCAGGATCCTGGGCATCCATTCCAGGAGATGCTGCTGTCACTGAAGATATCACAAACTAACTTGTGATGTGAGGTCCCAAGAATACTGATCCCATGGCAAAAAAGACTCTTGAAGGAAAAAAATGTCTATTAAAAGTAAAAAAGGTGCTTTGCACATATAAAATGTCCAGACTTTGGTACCAGATTTATGTCTGGAATAACAACCCAAAGCTGGACACCACAAAGGGTGATGATGAATCCTCATTTCTTGGCACCCAGGAATGCCACAAAGTGCTTGGGGAGTTTTAAAGTTTTAAACTACTACAGGACAAACAGCAATGGAATGACACAGGAACAGTGACAGCAATGGAATGACACAGGAACAGCCCCAGGGTGACAGCAATGGAGAAACACAGGGACAGCCCCACGGTGACAGTAATGGAGAGACACAGCGACAGCCCCATGGTGACAGCCACAGAATGACACAGGGACAGCCCCACAGTGACACAGCGGTGCCATCAGGGCTCTGCTCTGACACAGGACAGGGAATGGGAGGTGCCAGGAGCACTTTCCCCACCTGGTGAAGAAGTTCCTGCCATATTTCTGCCAGTGGTCCTTCATGATGTCCTCCACGCTCTGCTTGCGGGCGGCCAGGATGGAGAGCCAGGCCAGCACTGCCCACAGCCCGTCCTTCTCTCGGATGTGGTCAGAGCCTGTGGGGAGCCACAGCACAGACACAATTCCCACTCCTCCCACACCACAGTCCCCACCTTGTCTCCTCTCCCATATCTCCCTGGCAGCTGTGCAGCTCACAAATGGGGAGCATTTCCAGAGCTCCATCCCTGCTGCGCTGTTAAAGCAGGCCAGGATCTCATCTGCTCCAGCTCCAGCCCAAATAAAGCACTTGGCATCTTTTAACACTCATTGGTCACACATCCTTAACTCTGTTCCCAAGGAAGAAACAGGGAATGCACAGTGAAAAGGGCATCAAATGAAAAAACAAAAGGCAGATGCAAAGGAGCAGCTCGGGAAGGAGAGCAAACAAGGAGAACATCAACTCCTCAGCAACTGTCGTGTCCTGTCTGCCAAGGAGCACCCTGGGATCATCTCTTGACCCAGCACCAAGGGGAATGTCAGCCCTTCTGGGGAACCAAACCCCAACAACCCCAAAATCACCCCAGAATGGGGAGAGGAGCAGCAGGGCAGGCAGCATCAGCCATAGGGCTGGCAAACAGCAGGGCAAGGAGAGGCTCCATCCACCTGCAGAGATCAGGAGAGCCTCCAGCCTCCTCTCACTGGGGGCTGGAAAAGCTCCTCTCTTGGCTAAGGGAGGATTCACAGAATCCCAGAATGGGTCAGGTTGGAAGGAACCACAGTGGGGCAACTGGCCCAAGCTCCCTGCTACAACAGCACCATCCCAGAGCACAGGATTGCACCCAGGATTTTGAGGGAAACTCCACACTTCTCTGGGCAATCTGTCCCACACAGTAGGGAGTCTTTCCTATTGTTCAGGTGGAATTTCCTGGGCCTCAGTCTGTGCCTGTTGCCTCTCAAAGCTGGCACTGTGAGGAGAGCAGGAAGCAGCCAGAGCCAGCCCAGCCTTGCCCTGGAAGCACAGTGGGATCACAGAGCACTGACCCCTTGGGAAACCTGAGAGGTGCTGGACCTTACACAGCCCCCAAATTAAATGGGATCAGATGGCCCAGAACACACCCAGCCCACACTCAGTGCCTCTGTTCAACCCTGTGCCCCTCAGATGTGAAATTTTCTCCTTCCCTCTCTGGAAAACCTCCAAACAGGTATTAAATAAATCCCAGGAGCACTCCAGAGCTGCCATATCACCCTCTGAGGGAGTGCCAGAGTGGGAATCCTCTGGGAAAGGGCTGGGGGCAGGGCAGGGGTTATGTGGTGTTTTGCACAAATCCCACTATTGTGGATGTGGCCATAAATTATCCCCACAGTCCCTCACGGTGGAGAGAGCTGGGCAGAGGTGATGGAGAGGAATGCTAAATAAACACCAGTCCCCTGTGATGTATCAACTTATTGCTGGAATAAAATAGCCAGGGAAGCAAGCAGGAATTCTGTCATGTTGCATTACTCTAATTGCTGCTGGACTCCAGTCCCACTGCCTCACAGTTTGTTTCAATTTTTACTGGGCCCTTTGGCTGCTCCTTCACCTCTCTCCCCTTCAACACTCCCAATTCTGTCCAGCTCCAAACAGCTCCTCATTAACTTCCTATCAACCAACCCTCCTCACCCCTTTTCATTCCTTTTCCCTTCCTAACTGCATTTGCCA
This sequence comes from Drymodes brunneopygia, assembly GCA_013400955.1. Lineage (NCBI taxonomy): Eukaryota > Metazoa > Chordata > Aves > Passeriformes > Petroicidae > Drymodes > Drymodes brunneopygia. The sequence continues at coordinate 182,125 of VZTZ01027019.1, forward strand.
CATGGACAAACCCCTCTGCTTTGTGGGGGAGTCCAACTCTCCTGGGCCCTTTCCCAATCTGTTCCCCCAAACTGCTTCAGCTCCCACCCCTTGGCTGTGCTGCTGCCTGGCCTAAATCCCAAAGCTCTCCCTCAGCCCCTGCTGCCACTGGAACCACTTTGGTTTGGGAGGCAACCCCTTACCTGCTGGGGGATGGAGAGAAACTGAGCTGGCTGCTCATATGATCAAAGGTGGAAACAGTTTTGGGGAGCTGCTTGTTTGAGATCATCTCCCATCAGCAGCTCCAGGAATTTGGTTTTATTTATCTCCTGAAGCACCAGTGCTCTCCCATTAGCCAAAGTCCAGGATATAAACTCAGCACATGCTGAAATCACTCAGGGCAAAACTCCAGAATCTTTCTTTCCTCACCATTTACTTCAAGATTTCATTACAGGGATACCAGGTTTCCTGAAATTCCCCTTTCCTTCCAACCCACAGCCAAATCCCAGTCCCACATATCAGAGTAATATCTGACTGCAAAAATATTGCTCCTGGAGACAGCTCAGCCCCATAGCAACCTGCTCTCCCCCAGAGCTGTGATCCCATTTCCTCAGCCCCAGGAAAGCTGGGGTAATGCCTTCCTGTCAAGCTGTGCATCCCAGCTCCACAAAGCACTTCACTCCAGGCATTTAGGGGTTTAAGGCATCCACACACAAGTTAAAAGTTTTTTTTCTGGGATGGTGGAATGAAAAATACAAGGTTTGAGTGAGAAATTCTCTCAGGTGCCTTGGATATGCCACCAGAGAGCCATAGAGAACAGGAAAAACATCTTAGGGAGAATTCAGACCAGCTAAAACTCAGCCTTTGTGCAGGAATCAGGTGCTGATGCAGGGCCCTGCCTGCAGGGAAGGTCCCATTCCCACAAGCAGGACATAAAACCACATGGGAGATGCCAGGGAGAGCTCAGGAACTGCAGAGACCTCCTGGGAATCCTGAGTGTCCTGAGCACCCCACTCCAACCTGGAGCAAATCCTGGTCCCCTCAACTTCCCTGCACACCCCCAGGAAATTCCTTGTGATGTTCACTTTGTTTCTCAGTAACCCAATAACTCACTTAGACTGTTCAAAGGCGAGTGTTAATTTAAACTTTATAAATCATACCTTGTGTTCAGAACAGGAAAATGAGGGCCCTATTAAGCTCAGAGATTTAATAGTGACCTGAAACCTTCCCTAATAAAACTCCGTGCTCCAAACCGTATTTCTTTCCAGAAATGAAAACACTGAGAAGGTTTTCCTGGCCACCAAGAGTTGAAAAATACATTTAGCATTGCACTTAATCCCCACAGACTCAGTGACCAGGCTGCTAAAGAGGCCCCCAAGCTTCCTGCCTGTCTCCATGTGCCTTCCTGGAGAACTGGAGGAGAAGGAGCTCCTGCCTCACAAAAGCTTTAAATTCTGTTCATTTCCACACTGATTCCTCCAAGCCTTTTTAATGTTTTATAATTTCACAAGTATTAGCAGCTGCAGATGAGAAATAAATCCCAAGCTATAAAGAATAAGGAATCACCATTATGGGTGATATTGGGAATGCTGACTTACCAGTCCCAAAACTTTCCTCTCCACACAGAGACAGTTTGTTTGCATCCATCAGGTTCCCAAAAAACTTCCAGCCCGTTGGAGTCTCATACAAAGCAATCTTTGTAGCCTGGGCCACCCTGCCAAGGTAAGAAGGCCAAGTCACATCCCTGGATTCTCGGTGCTCCCATGGGAAATGGGATCAGCAGCTCTCCTGGGGTGCCACTGAAGGCAGGGAATGCCAGTGCTTTGGGACAATCCTTCCATTTCATCCCAGTGTGACATTTGGGAGATGTTTGGGATGTGCATTTCAAGAATAAATACAAACCCACAGCTCTTGAAAGCAATTTGAAGTTGCAGATTTCAAAGCATTTCACCAAGAAAGCATCACTATCAAACTAAAGGGGAAAAAAGGGTGGGGAGAATTTCCTGTTTGGGTTTATCTGTAGGGAAGAAAGGGAACCAAGAGCTCAGCCCAGCTCTGCCATGTCCTCAGGCAGGGTTTAATCCATTAAACCTCACTGCTGCCCTGGCACTGCCTGGCTCCTCACCTGACCGAACACACGGAACAGATTCAGGTGAAATCCCAGCCAAGGGGCATCCCCTGCCCCTGGCAGTGCCCCTGTGCCCAGGTGGGGCTGCTTACCTGTCCAGGGCCCCGCTGGTGGGCATGCTCCGGGCAAAGCCGCGCACCCCGGTCTGCTGGAAGTACGGGATGCTGAAGATGTTGGCGGCGATGACGGCCACCGAGTCCGAGGGGTTGACAAAGAAGCCGTGCTTGCCCAGGATCATGTTCCTGTCCTGGGGAACACAGCACAGGCACAGCTCAGCTCCCTGCTCAGCTCACCGCTCCGCCCCGCCCCTAAACCCAAACGTTCCCAGAGATTTCTGAAATAAACACAGAGCTTTGAAGAAGTTACACAGTAGCACCTCAACAGTGTTTCACCTTCCTGCTGATTTTTCACAGCTTTGAAGTTATTTACATACAGTTTGGGCTTATTGACACAGTTGCCAACTCTTGCTGTGGTGACAAACTGCAGCGAGTGGGTCCCTTCAGAGGAGAGAGGGAACGTGCAGCTCAATCCCCAGAGCTGGGCAGAGGGAAGAAAAGGGAATTCTGAGCAGCTCCTTTACCCCATCTCCATCAAAGGCAGCTCCAAAGTCGTACTCTCCTGTCTTCATGGTCTGCACCAGGTCGGCAGCGTAGGTCAGGTTGGGGTCAGGGTGGTGGCCCCCAAAGTCCTCCAGGGGGGTGCAGTTCACAGCTGAATTTGCTGGGGCTCCCAGCTCCTCACACAGGATCTTCTTCACATAAGGGCCCACAACTGTCTCAGCAAAACAGAGAGGAAGGAGTTGGCTCAGCCTTCAGGCAGCCCCACACCAGCCATGGCATCACCCTCCTCAGGCTACTCAGTTTGGGTCACTTTAGGTGATTTATGGTTTAGGAGCTCACATCAAAATCCACCCCATCCCTGTGAGTGTCCCAGGCCGGGCTGGACAGGGCTTGGGGCAGCCTGGGACAGTAGAAGGTCTCCCTGCTCATGGTAGGGGTGGAACTGGATGAGCTTTAAGGTCCCTTCTGACCAAAACCATTCCAGGATTCCGTGAAACACTTGAAAAAATCCTAGAATGGTTTGAGTCGGAAGGGACCTTAAAAATCAGCTCATTCCAACCCTCAAAACACAACATTTGACGAAAGAAAATAACATAAGACATAAAAATTTGCTCCCAAGAAGAAAAATCCGGTCTGCTACAAACCAAACCCCAAAACTTGCAATATAAATTCCAAAGAAAGTCTTCCTGTCTGAAGAAGGGGACAAATCCCCAAGGACACCTGACCCCAGGGAGCCCCCAGCCCAGCCCTGCTTACCCCCATGCATGGCATCGATGCGGATCTTGAGCTGGTTCTTCCCTGACAGCAGCTCCTTCAAGGCATTGAAGTCAAAGATGTTCCTCAGCATGTTGGCATAGGCTTCCACAGAGTCCACAATTTCCACTGGAAAACAGAAGGAGGCAGGGATCAACCCCCACAGCCTGGAATTGGGGTGAGCAGGTGCTGTTGTTGTGCTGAGGGTGCTCAGAGTGAAGGGTCAGGGCTGGGCACAAAGCCCTTGGATATCCCAGAGAAGCAGAATAGGGACAGGAATAATGGGGCTAAATTAGGGATTTAATTACAGGCTCTCTCTGCTAATCAGGTGATAAATGGAGCAACAATTCCTTAAGGCAAACTCTGTTCCCAGCTAAGGACATCCTTCAAGAGGGCTCAGCCCAACTTCACTTAAATTAAAAAAAAAAATAAAATCACATCTTTAATTTCCACCAAAGCCAATGGGAAGTGTGAACTTAATAGTTCAAAACATTGCACTTTTGCAGCCAACAGTGAATATAAAAACATAAAATCCAGTATAAAAATCCCACTACACAGAAATGGGGACTGAGAGGAACATCAACTTTTATAATCTTTTAACGTATTTCTTTTTTAATTACAAGCACCAGGAGATGGTAAAAAAATATTTGCAGTATTTTGAAAAAGTCTTTTTAAAATGAATTTTCATATTTCACTGCTGACTGACAACAGGTTTCCCACTCACAAGGACAACTTTTATATGTGAAACCATGGAGAAAAATTAATTTCAAGATTAAGCACTGTAATTTTTAATCAGGAAAATGCACTTTAACTGCATTTTTCTGTTTTCAAGTGTGTTTGCCTTGCAGACTCAGCAGCCCTTGATTTTAGGGAAGTCTGATGGATCAAGATTTTGCTACTGGAGTAGAAACTTCTGTAGGACAGAGAATTATAAATCAAAATCAACAAATAAATAAATGCCAGGAACAATGTCCTTTTTTGGATTACCTAATAGGTGAGAAGGAGAGGTGAGAATGGACACAGAAAAATCACAATTCCTCACCCTTGCCAAGAGGAAGAACATTTATTTACCTGTAAATGGCTTAAATTTGTTCTCCAAGTCAAACTGCTGCTTCCCAATGGTGCCCAAATCCACCTGGAGGTCTGGGCAGATTGCATATTCCTCAATTTTCTTGCTGATTTGGAAGATTTTATCTGTGATGGCTTCAGGAGCAGGGCCTGCAAGATGAAATGGGCAAGGGGAAGATGTTAAAGAATCCAACTGCAAGAGGAGTGAACTTCAGGAATACAACAAAGATTTGGGCTGGGAATACCCCACTGGGAGGAGAACAGGAGTATGAGGGGAGCATCACTTGATCCATTTACGGAAAGCACTGCTCAGGGTGCTGATTCCTGGGATGTGAACAGAAATTGGGATCTTGGGTGGACACAAGGAATAAATAATAATAAAAATAAAGCAAAGAGTGCCCTGACCTCCGTTGGCAATGCTGAATGCACTGGGATATGAACAGAAATTGGGATCTTGGGTGGACACAATAAAGAAATAATAATAGCAATAAAAATACAGCAAAGAGTGCCCTGACCTCCATTGACAATGCTGAATGCACTGGGATATGAACAGAAATTGGGATCTTGGGTGGACACAAGGAATAAATAATAATAAAAATAAAGCAAAGAGTGCCCTGACCTCCGTTGGCAATGCTGAATGCACTGGGATACGAACAGAAATTGGGATCCTTGGAGTGGACACAATGAAGAAATAATAATAACAGCAATAAAAATAAAGCAAAGAGTGGCCTGACCTCCATTGGCAATGTTGAATGCACTGATTCCTGGATGTGAACAGAAATTGGGATCTTGGGTGGACACAAGGAATAAATAATAATAAAAATAAAGCAAAGAGTGCCCTGACCTCCGTTGGCAATGCTGAATGCACTGGGATATGAACAGAAATTGGGATCTTGGGTGGACACAATAAAGAAATAATAATAGCAATAAAAATACAGCAAAGAGTGCCCTGACCTCCATTGACAATGCTGAATGCCCTGGGATATGAACAGAAAATGGGATCTTGGGTGGACACAAGGAATAAATAATAATAAAAATAAAGCAAAGAGTGCCCTGACCTCCCTTGGCAGTGTTGAATGCACTGGGATACGAACAGAAATTGGGATCCTTGGAGGGTGCACAATGAAGANAAATTGGGATCCTTGGAGTGGACACAATGAAGAAATAATAATAACAACAATAAAAATAAAGCAAAGAGTGGCCTGACCTCCATTGGCAATGTTGAATGCACTGATTCCTGGATGTGAACAGAAATTGGGATCTTGGGTGGACACAAGGAATAAATAATAATAAAAATAAAGCAAAGAGTGCCCTGACCTCCCTTGGCAATGCTGAATGCACTGGGATACGAACAGAAATTGGGATCCTTGGAGTGGACACAATGAAGAAATAATAATAACAACAATAAAAATAAAGCAAAGAGTGGCCTGACCTCCATTGGCAATGTTGAATGCACTGATTCCTGGATGTGAACAGAAATTGGGATCTTGGGTGGACACAAGGAATAAATAATAATAAAAATAAAGCAAAGAGTGCCCTGACCTCCCTTGGCAATGCTGAATGCACTGGGATACGAACAGAAATTGGGATCCTTGGAGTGGACACAATGAAGAAATAATAATAACAACAATAAAAATAAAGCAAAGAGTGGCCTGACCTCCATTGGCAATGTTGAATGCACTGATTCCTGGATGTGAACAGAAATTGGGATCTTGGGTGGACACAAGGAATAAATAATAATAAAAATAAAGCAAAGAGTGCCCTGACCTCCCTTGGCAGTGTTGAATGCACTGGGATACGAACAGAAATTGGGATCCTTGGAGTGGACACAATGAAGAAATAATAATAACAGCAATAAAAATAAAGCAAAGAGTGGCCTGACCTCCATTGGCAATGTTGAATTTGATGCCAAAGTCCCCGTTGGGCCCACCAGGGTTGTGGCTGGCAGTCAGGATGATGCCCCCGATGGCTTTGATCTTGCGGATGATGCAGGACACGGCCGGGGTGGACAGGATCCCGTTCTGCCCGATCACCAAACGCCCAATCTGAGAGGGGAGAGCAGAGCAAAGCCCTGTGAGGCCCAGCCCCAAACCCAGAACAAACCCCAAACACTGGAAACAGGTAAAGCACAGCTCTGCTCCTGCCAAAGCTCCCCACAGTCCATCTGACCCAGCTCTGTTCAAGCATTCTCTTCTATGAATGCTGCACATGGATGAACTGAAGGCCTGAGCTCTCCACAGGCATTAAACACCACAAAACCCAGCATTCCCTCTGGCTGTGGTCTCAAAATTTGCCTTCAAAACGCACAGTGGGGCAGAGAGAAGCCAAAAGAACACAAAACTTGACCATTCTGGGAGCAGCTGCAGATTCTTTGTTGCAGTGGGTAGCACAGCTCCTTCCCATAAATTCAGGGATACCACTGAGATTGGATCCAGAGCAACACACCGACATCAGAATCCAGGCAATAAAGCAGGAGGTGGATAATTCCCTGGAAGAGCTCCCTCCTTCCCACACCTCAAAATGAGGTGACAGGATTTAAAACCACACCAGACTCTGCAGCAGTGAGGGGGTCAGACCTAGAACAGGCTGGAAAAAAGGGAGGGATTTCATTCAATCACAAGCTGGAGCAGGAATCAAGAGCAGCATTCCCAGCCCGTGGTGGGTGCTGAGCCAAGGGCACGGGATGGCTGTGATTCCTGTCCCCTGGCACTGCCAGGTGCTAAGCCCCAGCCTCGCTGCCCATCAGTTATTACAGAGCCCAGCTGTCACAGCCCAGCTGCTGGCAGAGCTGCACCTCCAGCAAAGAACAGCAGAAATGAGAAAAAACCCTTTCCAAACCCAAAGTGAAGGCTCTGCCTCGAGCTGCCCACTACAGCAGCTCACCCTGGAGCCCTGACTGTGCCCACCCACTGCTCACACTCATTTGTTGCACCTCACATTTCATTTGAAGCACCCCCAACCTCCACAGGATTTGCTTTTTCCCTGTTTTCAGGCACACCTTGTCCTGTGCTTTATTCCAGCCTCCAAACTTTGCTTCTTCAGCTTCCCTGAGAACTCAGGGCACCTCCAGGATGCTCCTCTCCAAAACTTCCCCTCCTGCTCCCCAGTTTCCCTCTGAGGGTCACGTTCTGCACCCCCCCTGTGCCTCAGTGCCCTGCACACAGCCCCAGGAATGCTGCAGAGGAAGGAAAAAGGGATTTTCCCTGCCAAAGCAGGCAGCAGCTGCAGGAGAGCTGGATGAACACATCAGATCCATTGTCCTTGCCCTCCCTGCACACCTGAGCTGCAGCTTTTCCCCACAGCAAGGAAGGAAGGGAAGAAACACTCCTCTCCATGGGAGCTGATCTGTGATTTGGCTTCCAGAGGTTTCCAGCTGCCATTCCCCACCCACCCAATGCTCAATCCTTTGTGGTAACCACTGGAGAAAGTTGCTGAGTGTAACAATGTGCTGAACGATTCACACTTCATCCTTTTTTGAGCCTGTGGAATTTCTTATGAGGAGAAGCTCAGGCTGCAGTGATGGAAAAATATCTTTCATGGAATTCTCCAAACAGACCCACTTCATGCAGCACGTTTGGGTCACAGCACTTCAAAGGAAAACATTAATTTGCAATGCCTGAAGGTTTTTTCCCCCCAAGATGAAAAATAAGTCTATTTTAAAAATAAATCCATTAAATTCTCTCCTCCTTCACTATTAATTCTCTCCTCCCCTTCACTATTAATTACACTGTTCTAGTCAGGCTTTTTGTCCAACAAATTCTTAAAATCCAGATCCCTTTGCACAAAGTTTGCTCTGCACTTAGAGATCCAGGACAGCAGAGCCTTTTCTTCTTAAAAAACAAAGACAAAACTCCAGTGCATGAACCATGATCCACCACAAACACACAAGCCTCTTGCTCTGCTTCCAAAACACAGAATTCCAGCACAACTGAGCCCCCTATAAAGGCTGTCACTCACTTGCTAACTCTCATATCAATTTTCAAAACTCCCTGAGCATTTATCCCACAGCCACAACTTGCACCTGGTGAGAAAGGCAAAACGTGGTTGTTTCTTTTCCTTTGCCACGCTGGTGGCTCTCCCTGTTACTTCATTTCTGAACACTATCAGGGGGTTATTTTCTCGTGGAAAGACTGAAAAATCCACAGGTGCCAACAGCTTGGGGCATGCCAAAGCAGAAAACAAGAGCACACAAACCCCAGGCAGAATTTATTTCCCTTTCTCCACGTGTATTTTCTGCTCAACTGCAACACTTAAGGAGTGAAAACCCGATAATTTCTGTACTCCCAAACTGATCTGCCATTTCAAACATCACTATCAGCAGTTGAATAAAGCCTTTGGGGAATTAAATCTCACAGTGCCCAATTTCTGCTGGATTTCTGCATTTCCCAGCCACACCCCACAGGAATTCAGCCGTTTAACATTTACCAACCCCGTTGGCAGCAGCCATTTGGACAATCAGTCCCACTGCAGACTTATTGAGGTACCTCCCATCACCTCCAACCACCAGAGAGGCTCCTTGGCGATCCCTTAGGTCTATGGAAAAGAATATGCTCTGGATGAAATTCTGCAAATAGTTCAGCTTGGATTCAAAGTGGAAGGTCTTCCTCCGTAAGCCGCTGGTTCCCGGTTTCTGGTCGCTGTAAGGAGCTGTTGGCACCGTCACCAGAGGCAGGGGAGCGTCTTCCATGTCCTTTTCTCACACAGATGCATTTAAAAAGTAAAATATGCCCAAATTAACCCCCAACCTTGCCACAGCAATGGCCCACCTACGAGGCAGGAGTTCAGGGGAGCTGCTGAGCACCCAAAAATAGCTCCCTGCACCTTCTGTAACCGAAGCCGCGTCCTCGCACTTGCGGTGGGGGATCAATGTCACGGAGAACGCGCAGTCCCACGCTGCTGGCCCTCCCTGCAAGGCTGGCAGAGGATTCCTGTCTTCTCTGTCATCTCCTGGTGGCCACAGGCACTGCTCCCAGCCATGCCATGGATGTGCCAATCCCTGTGGCTCTCCCTCGGGCAGGGAGGTGGGAGCAGCCCGGCCGGGCTGGGATGCGCCACTCCGGCGTTTTCCCGGATCTGCAGGGCAGGGCCAGGCCCGGCCACACGCTGGGGCTCCGGGGGGCAAACTTCCAGCAGGATCCTGCTGCAGCTATTTTGCAAAGTCTGGTGAGTTAAAGGTCACTCTTAAAATGGAAGGGAACAGATCCGTTACCTCCCGTTTGCTCATGCGGCTCCTGCCCTGACAACCTGGCTTCCCACGGCTCCCTCAAACACAGGGAGGATTCCCACAGGAACAGCCTTTGGCTGGAAAAGCTCATGAGCCTCAGCTGAACACCCCCAGCAAGTCTCACCCAGATTAAAACCACCAAAAACTATCAAACGTTTGGGGAAACTGCGTCCCATAACGCTGGTCATTGTGGGACAGCCTAAACTCAAACAGAAGAGACTCAGATATCAAGGAACTGCTGTGAAGCCCCATCTCCCAAGCATGGGGAAGGCAAATGAAGGAAGGGAAGGCTGTGGATTCCCCATCCCTGGAAGTGTTCAAGGCCAGGTAGGACAGAACTTGGAGCAACCTGGGATAGTAGGAGGTGTCCCTGCCCATGGCAGGGGGTGGAATAGGATGGGCTTTAAGGTCCCTTCCCACCCAAACCATTCCATGATTTTAAATCAGCCTTTCCTCCAAATCTCTTTCACAACACTCAGAGTCCTCTGCCTGAGCTGCTGGAAACGATTTACAGGTATTGCTGGAGCAATTAAAGAACAGACACTTGGTAATGACCCTGTTTGTCCCACTATTAAAAGCAGGAAAAAAGATGTGTACACAGCTGGATTGTGACAGGTGTGAAGATGCTCAGGGGCTCTTTCCTGAGGTGCTGATTCTGTCATTGCTCCAATAATTGATATATTTTCTTCCAAGAGAGATCACAGAACCATAAAGGCTGGAAAAGCCCTCTGAGAAAATCCAGATAAACCACTAAGCCTGCCAAGGCCACCACTGACCATGTCCCCAAGATCCTGATTTATCCACCAGCACATAAAAATGGAGTTGGATAATTTGTGTGAACCAACACATCTTTTACCCCACACACAACAAAACTGGTTTGTGTTTTATCCACCCACACTATTCCAGCATCCTGCAGCTCTCTTTATTCCCGTGCAAAGGCCCAGGTTTCCCTCTAGTGGCACAGAACCCAAAGTCCAGCTCCCAAAATGACACCTGGCAGGAAAAGGCCTAAGCAAGCTCTTTCCCTTCTTGCTGCCCTGGGAAATGCCGTGGCATTAAGTGACAGGAGGAGGGCACAGGACACCCAGCACCTCCTGTGACAGGGATTTACTGGCAGGGAAAAGGCCCGTGGAGGGCTGGAATTTGTGTGTAATTCAGTGCATGTGGAGCAGACAGAGGAATTAAACTCAATTAAGCAGAGGAAGAAGGTCATTAACGTAATATTCATGTACATGATGTGAAGCACATTCTGTTAAATGAAATATAAAACTGCATAAAAGGCACAGGGACAAGGACAGTCACACCAACCCCACTTTTGGGTGCTCTGCTGCTCACAGGGCTTTCCTGTAACATCTGCACCACCATTTGGGACAAACTAAATCATCAATACCTCTCCAAGCAGGACTGGTGAGAGATTGGGGATCACACGGCTGCCAGAGCATTCTGAGGTGCAAAATGTCACCAGAGGTGGGTGCTGAGCACCTTTGCATTGGGGCAGGGACTGGGGAAAGGTCATTTGATCCCTGATTGGGAGGCTTTGCTGGGGTGATTGATCATTACAGATCACTCAGGTCATCTGCTCCCTCCCCACACCTGGATCAATGACACCCAGGTCTCCTCCTGGAATTTGATCTGACTTGTTTTTGGAATCTTTTTCTCCAGGTGAGCCCTGCCAGTGCATGATTAGCCTTGCAGCTGGAAGTGCTTCTCTACAATCTGCTGGACACCCTCCTTGCTGTGGTTGCAGTGAGCTGACACAGCAAACAAAGAGTTCATAATCCTCTTCCTGACAGCTCCTCACTAAAAAATCCTTTGGCATTAAGCTCTGAGTGCCCTCTCTGCTACAGCAAACAGTCCCAATCTCCTGAGCTTTTCCTTGTGCTCCTGTTTCCTGGGTCTCTTATTCCCCCTGGCAGGTGGAGGTTGGTGAGGGAATCTCCCTCTCCCAACCTGGCACAGGCAGGGATATTTCCTAACCCAGGTCCCCTTTTACTGTCCTGCACTTAAACACACAAGAGCAGAGTTAAAACCATGAACTTACTGTTGACTTTAATGAGAGAAAGACAAACAGGACTGTTCTGAGAGGGCTTAAATTCAGTGAAACATTGCAGAGCCACAGCTCCAAGCTTGGCTCAACTCCATGGTCCCTACCCATCCCCTCTCCCCCTGTCTGAGTTGTGCTATCTTTTTTGGGAGATGGAGCCTTCTTCACCTGGAGTCTTCCCCAAGTCAGGGACCAGGGTTAGGGTTGGAGCCAGACTCCCCCAGCTCCTCACTCTGACACAAACCCAGCCTTCCTCCAAGCTGCAATTTCATATTTTGGTATTCAGGCAAGAAAAATAATTGAGGGGGGGAACCCACCATGGAAAGGCCAGACTGAACAGTGATTGCCTGCTACAAGCTTAGGTCAGGCTTCTCCAAGGTCCATGCCCTCTCCTCCTCTTCTTCCCATTCCTCTCCCAGGTCTTTGTCCCCATTCAGAGGGCAGATAAAGCCACTGTCCCCTCTGTGGGGCTGTGTTGAGCTGCAAGCTTCCTTTTCCATCTTTGCAGAGATTTTTGACAGCGAGCAGCTGGTGACAGGCATCTCCTTCTGCTCCTTTTCTGTGCTCGGTCAAGAAGACACTCAGCCTGAAATCCCGGGAACCAAATGGAGTAAAACCACTTTGCACCCCTTTTGTGACTCTCCTTTAAGACAGAATCCCATTCCCTTAACTCCTGCCCTCAGGAAAGCTCCCGAGGCGGTGCTGTCCCTGCACATCGGCCATAAGAGGGTGCCAAGAGCCCTGGAAAACCCCAGAGAGCAGCTGCCAAAACCTGGCACTTTCTGCCGAGGATGACTCTGGTCCAGGCAGCCTCGAGAGTGACATTTGGTAATGCCAGCACAAGGAAAATAAATAGACTGCAAGGGTGTTGTTAGTCATACAAGGAGTGCTGCTCCCACTGCAAAACGCTTTGCTTCTATTAAGAATCAATTAAAAATTCGAGTCTGGAAGTCGCTGTAGAGATTCCAGAGGGAAAAAAAGATATTGGCAACATCCCAACAGCACGAGTGCACTCACATTTTAATCACTCCAGAATGAAGAGACTCTGTTCCTAGCAGAGCTGAAAGAAAAGCTGGGTGGCAGAGAGAGGGGCTGGGAATGAATCCCCATCCCAGGTTTGTCCCACTGGCAGGGCTGAGCCTTCCTTTCCCAGGGAAGCACTCACCAGCCACCAGAGTTGAGAAACTTTCTGCTCAAAGGTCAGCCCCTCAAAGCACGCCCAAATCTGCATTTTATCTCTGCTGTCCTGCCCCTGCACCAGGGAAAAGGGGAGGGGTTTCCTCAGTGCTCCGGGATTTCTGGCCCCAGCCTGCTGAGCCAGAGTCCCTGGCTCTGGGTGCTCTTGGAAAGCTAAAACTGAACCCAAAAATCACCTTCCACTATCCCAGGGTGCTCCAGCCTGGCCTTGGACACTTCCAGGGATCCAGGAGCAGACACAGCTTCCCTGGGCATCCTGTGCCAGGGCCTCCCCACCCTCCCAGAAATTCTGAGCAATTTCTTCCCTACAAAATGACCTCAGGCCATTCCTGCATCCAGATCAGATCCTCTCTGAGGCCTGGTGCCCCAGCTCAGGGCTTGTGTTCCTGGTGAGACTTTATTTCCTGATTTTCACTTACAAAAACTTTATTTTAAGATCAGGAAATGATGTTTCTCTGGATAACTGGATGATCCTGCCAACTGTGTTTGTCCTCTACCTGTTACATCTGTTTAACTTGGTACTCTGCAACTTATACTATAAATATGTACCTAAAGTGTACATGTTACATTTTTATTACTTCAGAATTCTTTGAGCTTCTTACTGCTATCCAAGGTATGTCTGTTTTTTTCTAAAATACATTCCAGCTCCTCATCTGAAGCAGTAATCAACATTTTGGCTAACTCAGGACCACGACAGGATGGCAAGGACTCCCCACAGAGCATTCCTCAATCCTGGTGAGCTCAAATTTGGGATAACACATGAACAGCAGCTCTCCAGCCCAGCTCCCCATCCCAAACTCTGCCTGGACAAAGGGAAGGCATTTCCCTCCTGGCAGCCCTGCCAGCCCAGCCCCAGCTGAGGTGTCTGCTTATCCAGAGTCAATGTCCCAGGAGATTACAGCCAAATCCCTGGTAGGGTGAATTTCAACTCTGCCTGCTGGATTTGCAGAGATTAACTGCAAAGCACCTTAGCTCTTGCTCTGAGCTGCAGTTTCACGAGTGCAGAGTTTAAAATTCCAAAGGGCCACTGAAACTGGACAACCTGACCACTTAATCACCTTCCACTGTAAACTGCCATAAGCCAATTAACTTTACAGGCAAAAAGAGCCTAAGCTGGTGTAAAAAGAGGCTGTGAGAGCTGCTGTCTTCTGAAATCCACATCACTTGCAGCCAGGAAATATCTACAAGTGGTATTTATTTCCTCACTTTAGATCACATCTCAGTTTCCCCTTCTGCCTCTGAGAAAAACAGTAACACAAGAAAACCAGAAACTGAGGTTTTCCCTGCTGGCCTGGAGGATCCAGCATCACCACATCTGACTCTGGTACACAGGAATTGCTTTTTAGAATAATTTTCCAAATGTTCACTTTATTTTGGTGGTTTTTAACTGGTCTGGGAGCTGTGGCTGAACAGCACAAAGAAAAAGGGAGCTACCAAAAGAGAGCAGTGACAAATAAATGCAACAAATTTGAACACTTGTTTTCCCTGGATGACTGAGGGGGGGAGAAAGGTTAAAGCAGCCAAGGCAGGAACCCAAACTTCCTGGGGGAGAGAGAACAGCATTTCTAATAAAAGCTGTTTGTCCTGCAGTTGTAAAACAAAAGCAGGCACTATTTAACATGCAAGGCACAGCCTGGCACTCAAAACACCTTCCAGCAACGTGCCTGAGTGTGGCAACTTTGCAGCATTCAGGAAAATGTTCAGCCAGGAAGGAACCAAGGGCACAGGAAATTCGGGGAACAGCAGGTGACAATGTCACTGAGTCAGCCTGGGGCTCTTTCTATGATCACACCTGGATTTACAGTTTCTGTCATTTTTGACAGAAAATTAATGCACAGCCAGAATTCTACTGGTCAGAGATGCTCCAACAGGGCCTGTGAAGATCTGATTTGAGTAATTAGAGTCAGACTCACTATGTGGGAATAATATCAAGGAAAGCTGATATATTGATATTGATATTGAATAATATCAAGGCACACAGACCAAAGCAAGGCTGGTAGCACTGGATGCCAACTGGGAATGGCAAACAACCTCAATTTCAGTTTACTTACAGAAATGCAAACTTTAAAATAAGATAAACACCCCTTAATCTCACAACTACAAACTGAGTGGTTGCTAGTCAAAAATAAATATACTTAGTTTCCTGTTAACCATTCCAGGTGGAGACAAAGCTCAAGCTCATTTTAGCATCCTTTTCTTTTATATTGTGAAACTAAAGATCATCATTTGTGGTCCTCAGGTTTCTGCTGTGGCTGGAGAGCACCATTCAACCAGATCTTAACACCACATGATTTTAAAGCATTCATCAATCATCTCTTAATCCCCAGGACCAGAAATGCACTTTTCCAGCAGTTTTCTTGATATTTTTCAGCTTTTCTCAGCATGAGGCCACTGAGTTTTCCCCCAGACCTGGCTGGAATCAGGAGATGTTTGAGTCCCAGCCCTTGGACAAACCCACAGTTGCAGGAACAAGTTTCCATGTGCTGTCCCCTGTTCTGCAGGGCACTTTCTTACCAAGAATGAAATTGTTCATCCTTCTCTTTGAAAGGCAGGGAACTTCCCTTCACTTCCTATTTACTACGAAGAAAAAGGATTTTCAGAGGTTTTTACTTAACTACACTCTTGTAACCACCAGGGAACTGATATTTGCAATTACAGAGAAACCCCACAAACCAAGCATCCCTCAAGCACTCCAAAACAAGGCAAACACATCAAAATTAATTAAAAACCAGTGCTTTGCATTTGCTAAAGGAACCCTCTGGTTTGAGTCACCTCATTTCTTGGGACCTGAGCATTTTGCCACTCTCGAGTTTGGTGATGCAGTTCCTGCCCTGCCTTATTTAGGCCAGTGCTGCTAAAATGTAGCAAATCTCTGTCATCAACTTTCCCGTGGCTCTGCCCTCTGCAATCACCCCCCTGTACCTCTGGTTACTGATCCAGGTTTTACCTGCTGCTCATTTATTAACCCCCATATTCTTCCCCACGTTTCCTTCCTCCACCTCCCATTTTTCCTGCCTCTTCAGAGCATTTATCGCCTTTAGAGCCAATTCTGTCGCAGCACTTGGAATTCACGTGGACAAAACGCTCCGAGGCAAATTCCTGCCGGCGAGGGCAGCCCTTGGGACCCGCTGCTGCTGCTGCTGCAGCTCTGGCAGCGAGCTCAGCCCTGCTCGTACGTGAGTGACTGCACGGTGCAGGGGAGGATCCGAGACATTCCCGGCCCTCCACGCTTCCCAAAACACCTCATCAGACCCCAGAGCACGGCTCTACCCCCAGGCCTCTGCTTCTGGGATGGAGCTGAAGTGGAAAGGATGGAGAAGTCGGCGCTGGAATGCTGCCACATCCCACCAGGCACAGCCAAAAACCTGTACAGACTCACACTTCATCCCAAGAGAACAAGTTTCCCACTCTGCTTATCCACAGAGATCCACAGGGATCCTGTCTGTGTGTGCACTCGGGCAGGAATGCTGCATGTTCCAACTCCAACCCCCTCCCAGAATAAATAAATAAAGCACTGCCTGCTGCTTTTCCATCAGGGAAGGCTGCTCCATCCATCACTCCCAGAGGTGCACACAGCATCCAGGGATGCTGAGCTATGGAATCAAAGTTGAGCAGCTACCACATATCACAGAAGACAAATTTCTACCTGGCTTAAAAAGAATCCAAACCACTTATTTGCTTTTTTATGCCCTAAGAAGGCAGCAAACCCAAATTATTATCTTTTTCCTAAGAAGTCAGATATTTACAGGCATTGGGGCACCTGGGAATTTGAAACAGGTAATTCTGAGATTCTACCCTAAGCATCAAACACACTCAGCCCCTCTCCCTCCTTTATGGTCCATGAGGAAGAAAGTTTGCTGCTGGTGTTGGTGTCCCAGGAAAAGAGGATAGTTTTCATTTGGAAAAGAGTAAATGTAGGGAAAAGCCTCAGCACATCTCTCCACATTAACATCACATTCCCTGCTGAGATTCCCTCGAGCCACCAAGTGACAGGAGCAGGATGAACCCAAGGAGGAATCCCCCAGAAGGGAGATGCATTCCAGCGCNGACCGCGGCCGCCCCGGCAGCGCCGCCGCCACCGCCCCGCGACCGCCCCTTAAAGGCACCGCCCGCGCTCCCCGCCGGCCGCGGCCACAGCATCCCTGTGCTGCCCTGTCCTCTTCCGTCCTGCCCTGCCACAGCCCCCCGCACCTCCGCGTCCCGGGGCTCTGCTCCATCCGAGCCGGTGTCATGCTTTAGGTTGGGAAAGAGCTTTAAGATTTTCAAGTCCGACCGTTCCCCAGCACTGCCAAGGCCATCACTTAAACCCATGTCCCCAAGCGCCACATCCACATGGATTTTAAATCCCTGCAGAGATGGGGATTCCACCACTGCCCTGGGCAGCTGTGCCAGGACTGGATGCTTTCCATCAAGAAATTTTCCCTGAGATTCAATTTAAACCTCCCCTGGCACAACTTGAAGCCCTTTTTCCTCATCCTGTCCCTGTTCCCTGGGAGCAGAGCTTGACTCACCCCGGCTGCCCCCTCCTGTCAGGGACTTGTGCAGAGCCACAAGGTCCCCCCTGAGCCTCCTTTCCTCCAGGTGAGGTCCCCCAGCTGCCCCAGGTGCTCCAGACCCTGCCTGTTCCTATGACACCAGCAGGATGTCCCCACAGGCCTTACAGACAGGTCCTGGCCTCAAGTGACCACCCCACACAAGCAGGAGCCCCCCAGTGCCCCAGAAGGAGAATCAGAGAAGGTCAGCTTTAGCAAAGCCTTGAAGAAGCTGGATTTTGTTATACCTCTAGAAAAAAAGGTAACATTCCAGAAATTCAAATTAGCTGTTACAGAATTTTTTTCTCCTAAATGTTTTCCCTCAAAAAAAATAAGCTGGTGCCTGTGTTCAACCTTACAAAGAGAAGCTGGAATTTTTCTGAATTTGGAGCAAATTGGAAAAGACTCTGCACATACAACCAAGATCTCTAATCTCACCTCCTCCAGGGCAGGAAAGGTAGAATCTGCTTATTCCCCCACTTAAAAAACTGGATAATTAAACCCTTCCTAGCAGCAGGAGGATCAGAAAATAAATGAGCTTCCCTTTGTAGTGCTGTGCCATCTTTTTTACCTGCAGCAAACCCAACTCTTTCCAGGTGCAGTGATTTCTCAGCGAAGCACTCCTTTCAGCTTTAACCATTCCTTTCCTAAAAGGCAGAGAGAGTTCATATGAATTCCTGCCACATCTAAAAAAGGCTGATTTTACAAACAAAAGAAATGTAAATAATGGACTGCTGACTTTGTAGTGTCTGTTCCACACAGAGTGTCTCATTTCCCAACTCCTTCTCAGCCAAAGGGCTGGGAATTTCTGCTTTACCCACACCTTGCCTGAGGCAGCATTGGCAGAGCTCAGCCACAGCTAAAAATCACCAAATATTTTTGGGGCCTCAACTTCTTTTAGACTGTTCTGAAAATGGAAACGATACCTGTGGTACTTGCTGAGGAAAAAGCATGGAAAACTCAAAGCTCACCAGGAATCCTGCCTGAGCACCAAAGGCTGCAGGGTGTAAATCAGAGCCCAGCTCTCATTTTGGCACTGACATTTACTTACCCAGTGTAAGATTACAGCAGAGTAACAGCACAGAGCAGGAGTCAGGGCAGATAAAAATAACTTTGCAACATTACTTGCTGCCCTCACACATGAGGTCGCTCACATTTAATGGCTATTTTAAACTCAAACACTTTTGAAGCATCCAGTGCTTAAAAAGCATCCAGGGTCATCTTCTTTTTTCCACATTAACAGATATTTAGAGGAACCAGAAAAATAGAATAAGCTGAATGTTTTTAGTACCTCAAAGTTGATTTTCATTGCTCTTGCAGCCTAAACTTGGTGCACTTCAGCCTTCTCATTTCAGCTGCCCTGGGAATAATTAATGGCTGTTAACAGTCAGGAGCCCAAGATAAACCTTCATTTTTCTCAAATCATGTTATTTCCTTATTGCATATGAAAAGGCAAGCTTTATTTTACATAAAAGAGTATAAAATCAGGCAATAATTACAGAGCAAGTGTAAGATGAGGATTATCAGCAAATGACCAAAAAAAAAAA
>VZTZ01027019.1:201931-239321 GCA_013400955.1 Drymodes brunneopygia
CAGCCAAAGGGCTGGGAATTTCTGCTTTACCCACACCTTGCCTGAGGCAGCATTGGCAGAGCTCAGCCACAGCTAAAAATCACCAAATATTTTTGGGGCCTCAACTTCTTTTAGACAGTTCTGAAAATGGAAACGATACCTGTGGTACTTGCTCAGGAAAAAACATGGAAAACTCAAAGCTCACCAGGAATCCTGCCTGAGCACCAAAGGCTGCAGGGTGTAAATCAGAGCCCAGCTCTCATTTTGGCACTGACATTTACTTACCCAGTGTAAGATTACAGCAGAGTAACAGCACAGAGCAGGAGTCAGGGCAGATAAAAATAACTTTGCAACATTACTTGCTGCCCTCACACATGAGGTCGCTCACATTTAATGGCTATTTTAAACTCAAACACTTTTGAAGCATCCAGTGCTTAAAAAGCATCCAGGGTCATCTTCTTTTTTCCACATTAACAGATATTTAGAGGAACCAGAAAAATAGAATAAGCTGAATGTTTTTAGTACCTCAAAGTTGATTTTCATTGCTCTTGCAGCCTAAACTTGGTGCACTTCAGCCTTCTCATTTCAGCTGCCCTGGGAATAATTAATGGCTGTTAACAGTCAGGAGCCCAAGATAAACCTTCATTTTTCTCAAATCATGTTATTTCCTTATTGCATATGAAAAGGCAAGCTTTATTTTACATAAAAGAGTATAAAATCAGGCAATAATTACAGAGCAAGTGTAAGATGAGGATTATCAGCAAATGACAAAAAAAAAAAAGGGAAAGAAACAAATCCTTTCTCAGGTGACAAAATAAAATCATGAACCTCATCCCTTTACACTTCTCCCAAAACCACAGGAATGTTTAATTAGGAACTCACTCAACAAAGCTTTTCCTCAGTGAGGCAGTTCCAGCCTGTGATGGAATTACAATCCATGGCATGGAAAATAAGAGCATTTTTGGGGAAACCACCCTTTATAAAGCACAGTTATATTACAACTGGCAGCTGAATTAGTGAATTTTTATTGTGCCTCAGTGTTTTCATGCCAAGATCATCAAGAAATACAAATGCATGCCAGCTTTTTGTGAAGGACAAGACTATAAATT
Source organism: Drymodes brunneopygia (assembly GCA_013400955.1). Taxonomy (NCBI): domain Eukaryota; kingdom Metazoa; phylum Chordata; class Aves; order Passeriformes; family Petroicidae; genus Drymodes; species Drymodes brunneopygia. The sequence goes on from VZTZ01027019.1 coordinate 203,020, forward strand.
GTCTAAAAGCTGCCCAAAGCCATTCCTGGCTCAGCCTGGCTGCTGCCAAGCCCTGCACTGGGGTTTAACACACAAGGGAGTGCACACAGCTGTAAATCCATTCTTCCTGCTCGTTCAGGGCCATCACGTGCTGAGAGACCTGGCACGAGAGAAAGCAGAGGTGAAAGAGAGTTCTCTTTATTGGAAAACTGTTACCAATGTGCTGTGTGAGCAAAATGTTCAGTACTTGTATCACTAAATGACAAATATCCATCATCTCCACTGACAGATATTCAAAAATTAGTGTTGAATTTAATAGCAAAAGATCCATAAGGATGGAGCCTACAGTTTATACTGAATGAAGCCTAAATTCAAATTAAAAACCACCTTACAGGATGAGGCAATGGATATTTAAAGTGTCAGCAGCAAATTTAAATAGGGCCCAGCCCTGCCTGTGTCATGGGACTGTTCACAGCAGGTTTGAATGAATCCACCCTGGAAAACTGGGAAATATAAAATAACTTAGGTGCTTCAGCTTTTAAACAAAGACAGTGTACTTTCAGAAAAATAAAAACAGGGAGTTTATTCATAAATAAATTAAGAAAAACATCATCTGCATTTTTAATGCATTTTCCATCACATTCCAGCCCTCAGAACCCTCTGATTGATCAGCAATCAAATTATCTCATGGTTAACATGACCCCTAAATCAAGTTTAACAAAAGTTAGCCACCAGCAAATCTCACTGTGCACAAGGACTGCAATACATTTATTTCTGTTTCTGATCAGTGCAAGCTTGGTGTGTTTCTCACAGGCATCAATACATGGGATTAAAAATTGTTCAGTGGAAAAAAAATAATATACAGCCTTAGAAAAAGAGTATTAAAAATATTAATGAATGGTGCATGTGTAGACAAGTGAAACAGGCCCATGTATGAAAAACTGAGCAGTTATAGATTTTTAGTTTTTATGGATTCCTGTGCAAACTGCACAGGAAAACAGGGATACATCAAGTACATGATCAGCTCTGAGATATCAAGAACTGCATCTAATGTCTTCTGGTCAGAGATTCCACTCTCCACATGCTCATTATTGTGATAAAAGACTACCAAAGGAAACTGTAAAGATGTCACCTGATTTTCTCTAAAGTTGGCAGATCAATAAAAAAACCTTACCATCATGGATTTTGGAGCCACTTCCACAGCAAAAACTGTCAGTCCCCTGTTGTTTAGGCAGTTCTTACTCTGCTCATTGTTGACATGAATTATCACTTTGTTTTCAGACTGCAAGTGAAGAAAACATGAAGGAACCATGAGACTTTACTGGTAAAATGTCTGCTCTTTCTGTAACAACTGCACACTCCTTGGACTTCCTGTGACCTCCTGGTTTAGGGATGGAAATGCTTTAAGGATACTCTTTGAAGAGTAACAGTTTCAAATGTATCTTAGCACCACATTTCTGGTCAAAAGCCACTTAAGACTCATTGTAACAACACAAGGGCTTGTGAAAATACAACGTGGCCTTGTTGAAGCTCCCAGCACTGTCCAGATCCCCCTGTGGAGCTTCCCCAGCACTCCAGCCCAGCTTGGTGATCTCTGCAAACCAAACCCAACTGGAATAAACAGAGTGGGCAGAGATCTGGAGCAGAGAGCATCCAGTTGTCTCAGTGTAGCCCTGATCTCCTTCTCTGACATATTCCCAAATGTATAAATAACTCTGGAAAATCCACCCTAAAGGGCGAAGTGCAAAGCCAAATCCAGAGTCCCAGTCCTAAGATTAGTCCCCCCAACTCACCCCCTTGTGCATGGCTGGGCATTTAAAAATACACTTCTTGCTGTGATCTTTGAAGGTTTTAAAGCATCTCTAGTTTAACATCTTACTGTGCTGTGTTTATTTACTCACAGTTCCTGGCATTAAAAAAACTCAGAACAGCACTTTTATAGTGATCTATGGAAAAAGGTTTAAAATCTCTGCTTCTCACCAACCACTTTTACTTGGATTTACAACTCTCAGCTTGAATTACTAATTAAATACACTTGGAAGTAAAAACTCATCCCTAACACAGTCCTAAAAATCTCTGCTTTTTGACTTTCTTATGAACACTGCAAATGTTCAGTAGTGTAGATGCTGTGATCTTTGCTCTTGCTCTAATTGTATTTTCTGCTATTAGTTTTTGTTTCCTCATAAGATGATGATATTGTGTCAAAATACTGACAAACTGGGATGTGAACACAAAAATATTCAGATTCCATATGGTCCTTAGAACTGCTTCCCTCATTATAATAATCTGCCCCTTCCCAGAACACTGACCCAGGCTCTTTTGAAGTCACAAGCAGCACATCAGGAGGGGTTTTTAATGAAACAGACACGAAAACCTGATTTGGAAAAGCAATTCTCAAATACGACCCAAGGAAGGAGGAGGAACAAGGGACATTAACACAAAATAAATGATGGAAGCTTGAGGCCATACCTTGTTTTCAATCACAGAGCTGATCCTGCTGCCTGAGCTGCAGGTGTGGATGAAGATGTTCTCAGAGCCATGCAGCACTTTGGCCTCTCCTTTATTCACCACAGAGCTGCAGACAGCCCTGCTGAGCTGGGAGCCCCCTGCCTCCAGAGAAACGGCTTTGATTCGGGGTTTGCACCTCTCTGCACAGATGTCAATCACAAAGGGGCAGGCCTGCAAGGGACAAGAGGAATTTTACATCACTTGAGCTGTAGTTTTTCCCCTTCAGATTAAGTATTTTCATATCTGAACTACCATGACCCAGATACAAATATTTCCCTGAATATCAAATATTCCAAACCTGAGAGCTGTGGCAATCTTTTACACCAAATGAAAGCTCAGGACAACTGGCATTTTTCATGTACACCTGCCATGCAGTTCAACACAGCAAACCCTTCCTTGGACAGGAATGTTCAGGAATTAAGATGAAATCTGAATGTATTCCAGAGTCTGAAATAAACCTGTCACAGTGTTGCTGTTTGTGCCACTCCACACAGATTTAACACTCTGCAACTTTGCACTGAGCACTCTGGGAGTATCTTGGCTACATTTTACTCCTGATGTAACAATAAAAAGTTTGTATTTTCTTAGATTCAGTCACAGCACCTCAGTTCTTCTCTAAAGGCTGCTGGAATCCCCCCAGATTCTTCAAGCTCTGTCTCAGTGCTCCCAAAACATCAATCTTCAGTTATTTGAAATGAAGGAATTAAAGAGTTAAGTGAGAGACACAAGTTAATAGCTGGAGGTTTTTAGATTAATTACTGAAGATTTGAGAGCTGTGCTGTCCTTTGGGAAGCAAAGGTTGGAGTCAGAAGCCACAGCTGGAACAAGGCACAAAACACCTCCCTGAAATTCCTGACTGGGGAAAAACCTCCCCAAAATGCTCTTGGTTGGAGCAGGGCTCTCTCTTGTGGCTGAAATGCAGAAAAACAGCCTTGCAGTGGCTCTGCCAACCACAGTTTGGAGGAAAAGGAGCTCATCCTTAAATCCCTCAGCACCATCCAAAAATTTTCACTGAGAGACAACTGATATCTCTCCTAATTACTATTTTCAGGTCTTCATTTATTTTATATAGTGACTACACCGACCTGTTTAACAAAGTTAAATAATATCATCAGACTCTGATCCTAAAAATCAGCTTTTCCTGGGAATTATTTAATTATCTGCATATTTAATGCTTTAATTTTTCATAATTTTTTTCTCTTCATTGAAGAGATTATCTTTCTTTAGAGAGAACTATTAACATTTATTTCTATAAATATAAATAAATTAAATAAAAAAAAAATCTCTAAGTGCACAGAAACATCAGAGAAATAATCCTTGGTCCTGTAAAGTTAAACAATATGTGACCCAAACCCAAAAATTTGAATGAAGCATTAAAATTTCATGTTGAACCTCTTCAGACACCATTGTGAAAGGCAACAATAACAGAAATATTTATGTCTGGAAACTAGGAATTCTGAATCATGTGGAAAAGAATGATCTTTATCCATTTCTATTGTGGCTTGGGCCACAAAAGTGACTTTTTTAAGGAGAAAAACCCTGTGTTTTCTAAATTTGCTGTCAGGTAACAGTTTACCATCACTGTCTTCCTATCACTGCCCACCAGCAGAGTGCATGGATTATTTCAACAGACAAAATCCAAAATTCCTTCCTTTACAGCCCCACAAAACCCTGGCTTTCTCTAAAGCAAAGGAAGATTTCCACTTTCAAGTGCTGTCCTAAGAATCAGGGCAACGGCAGTGGCAGAGGAAGCCCTGGATGGTGGCAGAGCCCTCCTGCCATCAGTTTGTGACAGACTCAAAATTTCAGCAGCTCAATGTGATTTTTGCTCTGTGCCTCTCCCACCTCTGTCATTTCCAAGGCTTTGTTGTAGCCCAGGGACAGCAAAGTGACCCAAAGGTCCCAAGGATCGCCGTCCCTGTCGTTGGCTTCCATGAGATTCAAATCCAGGAATCCTTGTCTTGTCAGTTCATTCTTCTTCATCTCAAAATTCTCTGTTTTAAAGGAATAAAAGCAGCACTTAAAAATCTGTTCTTTGTCCTTCCAAAAGCAAAATCCTACTCCTGTTAAAGTTGAAAATATGGAGCCAACTTGCAGCCTCAGGATCTCCAATATTATTCGGGAAAGACTATCCTTGACCAGGAATGTGCTGTTTGCAGAGCTCCCCTGTGGATTTGGGATAAGCCCTACAAACAGCTGACCCCTTGGATAATCCCAAAAAAATGGGGAGATTTCAAATTAAAAAGAGTTCATATTGATTTTTTTTTTATTCCTAAAAGTTTGTGGCTGAGCTTTGCAGAATGGGGGATTTTAGGGATGGGAAATGAAAGTCAGCTGGAGCCAGCACCTTTAAATGCTTGATAAGAAATGATTTACTTAGTTCCTAAAATGCAATAAAATTCCAGTAATCCTAACACCCCTCTCTAGAGAGAATATCAGAGATCCACCACTCTAATATCAGCAAACACATAATTGAAATGTCCTCGTGTCAGGGACTTTTAAAAATGGTTTTCTCATCTTCATAACAATGCTAAATCTTTACTATATATTATTAAAAAGGGATTACCAATTTAATAAATCTATCCAAGGGTACAGATGCTGTAATAAATGGCTTGAACTTTGGTGTCAAGATTGATGATATTCGTGTGAACCCTTCCACTGATTGATGACCTGTGAAACATTCCCCAGCTTCTCCTCTTCCCTCCCTTATTTATTCCCACATTCCCACCCCTCCTACTTGCATGGCCCTGACAAAGCCATCAAGTGTGGAACAGCACATCCAGGGATGAAACAGAGGAGAAATTCAGCTGTAGAAATGCATTTTTGTGGGAGTTTTCCATCAGTTAGGAAAAATTCTGATACCTCAGAGTGTTTTGGGGAGAGATAATTAATAGGGCTTGCCAGATCTTTTGGTCCATGTGCCAGAGACTCCGAAGGAATTTTGTCAAACATGAGGTGGATATTATAAAAGGAGACACTGGCAACCCACAAAAACTCTGGATGTCAATTAATAGCATCAGAGCCACACTAATTAAATGTCCCTCTCCATACTTTGTGAGATAAAAAAGCAGCACCAGCCCAAAGGAGATGGATGAAACAAATACCTGTGAGAGTTTCCTTCCCCACACGATCCAGGATTACAAACACTGTAGATTTTTGGCAGCTACAGAACAGTTAGGAAGGGGAAGGATTTTCTCAGCAGAAGGTCAGTGGCACACACAGCAGAGGGAAGCAAAGCAAAGGACAGGAGACTGGAAAAAGAGAAAAAGAAAGGAGGAAGAGAACAGATACTCAATACCCAGTTCTACCCAGCTGGGAAGTTAATTGATGGCCCTAATTAGTTGTAGCACAGTAATGAACTTACCCTTACACACAGCCCAGGCTTCCTGATCACACTTCTCCCCACTAGTCCTCAGCTCAAAGAAATTGTATTCCTCCAGACTCAGGAGGCCATTGCCATCCAAATCAATCGTTTCAAATATATCCAACAAGGCAGCTCTGAGGGATGAAAAAAGCCAAATTATTTCCAAAGGCTTCCATTTCCTTTAATAATAATAATAATAATAATAATAATAATAATTCCTATCTCATAATATAGCCAAGAACTGTTCAGTCTATTTGAGATTATTCTGTACAAACAGCACTTTGGGAATACCCAGATTTTAAAAGAGAGGAAAAGAGATTTCCATTCCTGTGTTTGGGAATAAAACTCACTGGAATTCCTGGGTGAGAGCCAGCTCTCCATCTTCATCCCTCCACACCAGTCTGGCTTCTCCAGGGATTTGGGTTTTCCCCTTCCTCAGCCTGCAGCCAGTTGTGAAAGGGAGCAGCCAATAAATCCCAGATCCAAGCTCCCCTCTCCATCCAAACATCTGCTCTTAAAGGGAGACAGAAAAGTCTGGAAGAACTTTCTCAAATGATGCTTTTCTTTGTTGCCATTAATATTGATTAAAAAGTGATTAATTACTTGAAAATACTGGGAATGCTGGGTTCTCTCCTTAAAAAAAAACTGGCTGTGTGATGCCATTTTAAAGATAAAAATAGTGAACCTCTTAGAAGAAAAGTTAGAAAAAGATAAAGGAGAGAGATGAGGGGAGAAAGGGAAATAAATTTAGGGTGTCACAGGATAAGAATATTCTGTGCACTATGAAGTTCAGAAAGAAAATTAAAGGAAATTTAGACTAATTTTGCCTTGGAAATTTTGTGTTAAAATTAAAACTGAGTTTTTACAGAGTAGCTATAAATATACCCAGCAGCTCAGCAATTCTGGCTACAGCTGGAATTCCTTCCAAAAACATGGAATTCACACCTCCAGCATTAAAACACACACTAAAAAATATTCAAATTATTAAAATAGTAAAACAATTAAAAGAGGAATACACCAAAAATCTCTAACCTCTTTGTTTTGGAGTTCAGTAAAACCCACAAGCTGTAGATTCTCTGGGGTTTCATTTTCCTTCAGAATAAACAAAGCTGTGTCCACTGACATCCAGTGACAAGATTTTCCTAAAAAGAAAAATATCCCCCAAAAAATGCTTAATAAGCTTTACTTTGCATCTCAAAAATAGATATTTCCATGGTATTTATTGATCCCTGCTGATGAAAAATGGTAAAAAGGAATCTATTCTGTGCTATTGGGATTTCCTTCCTGTTTAGAGCAAGCAGATAAATTGTTCCAAGCCTTGTGATTGTCTTACAGATAATTAATAATTTTATCATTAAGAATTATTGATAAAATAGTTCTATCATTAAGGGTCAAGAATACCAAAGAGTGGTTCCACACCACTCTTTTTTAACAAAATTGTTAAAAAAAAAAAAGCCAGCCCAGATGACTTTAAAACAATTTTGGCTTCTGTTTTATGGGGTTAAAAAGGGAATCATTTCCTTGGGGAAAAAAAAAATTCCAAAGTCCCACTGCAACACGACACTTTTGGGCCCTCCTTTGGTAGGTGCCTTTCCCTTTTGTTGTGCTGCTTCTGCTCAGGGAAGGTCAGGCACAATTCAGCTTTTCAGGGGATGTATCAATAGTGGCTGTGTTACAGGGCCGTGCTTTACTTTTGGGCAGTCATGCTGGCTGTCAGCAGGCAAGGCCAAACCAGCGAGGGGAGCAGTGAGCAGGGCTCAGAACGAGCTCTGATTGCTCGGCTGCCAAACGCGGCTGCAGCTCCAAACGGCCGGGCCTGGGGGTTTCAGGTGCTCCGCTCGTAATCACTGTAATTACCCGAGTACCAGCACGGTCTACCGTAATTACATGAACATTCGAGTACGCCACCGTAATTAGCCCAATGGACGCACATTCTACCGTAATTACCCCAATATAGGAGCAATTACCATGATAAAATACGCGCGCACGCTACCGTAATTGCCCTAATACGCGCGCGCCCTACCGTAATTACACTAACATGCTCGCGCCCTACCGTATTTGTCCCAATACAAGTGCACCCTACCATAATTGCCCTAATACGCGCGCACCCTACCGCAATTGCCCTAATATGCGTGCAGTCTGCCGTAATGACCCCAATACGCGCGCACCCTACCATAACTATCCTAATACGTGCACACTCTACCATAATTACCCTAATACTCGCTCACTCTGCCGTAATTACACTAATGCGCGCGCCCTACCATAATTACCCTAATACTCGCTCACTCTGCCGTAATTACCCTAATACGTGCGCACTATACCATAATTGCCCTAATACATGTGCACGCTACCTGGAGTACCCTAATGCGCGCGCACTCCACTGTAATTGCCCCAATATGCGCGCACTCTAACGTAATTACCCCAATATGCACGCCTGCTACCATAATTGCCCTGATACATGCGTCGCCCTCCGTAATTACCCTAATATACACGCACTACACTGTAATTACCCTAATATGCGCGCACTCTACCATAATTATTCCCATACATGCACGTTCTACCGTAATTACCCCAATACGCACGCACGCCACCGTAATTACCCCAACGCGCACACATGATGTCGTAATTACGATAGTATAAGCGCACTCTACCATAACTGCCCTAATGTGTGCGCACTCTGCTGTAATTACCTTAATGTGGGGGCATCCTACCATAATTGCCTTAATATGCATGCACTCTACCGTAATTGCCTCATATGCGTGCATCCTACCGTAATTGCCCTCATATGCGTGCACCCTACTGTAATTGCCCTCATATAAGTGCATCGTACCGTAATTGCCTGATTATACACACACTCTACCGTAATTACATTAATAATATAACAATATATATATATATATATCTCTAAATAATAATATAAAAACTGGATGAAACCCCTTGAGAAATCTCCAAGTCACCACCTCTTTTTAAGAGGAAAATTAAAGAGAAACACACTCGCCTTCTGCCTGGGGAATACTGAAAGGTTTGATGGTGACACAAAGTGCAGATCTTTGGGCTAAGTGCAGCCTGTACTTGTGACTGATGATTTCCCCACCTTCCTCCAGGTAGAAGCAGCCTTTGGATTGTGCACATTGCCATTCCTGGAAAGTAAGCAAATATTAAGCAAATATTAAATATTTTCTTCATTTTGGATGCAGATGGAAGTGCCTTCTCTGAAATATTAATTAATTTGATTATTTAATAAAGCCTGCATAAAATACACAAGATACAGCATCCATATACTTTTGATGGGTTTTTTTTAAATCCCAAATAGTACTTTTTGCAGTCAATTTTTGCAAAGAAACATCATTTCACTTGAAAATGCCTGAAAAATACAGATTACCCCAGTGCTCCTATGGTTGAAAATTAGATAGGAATTGCCACAAAAATTCTGCTAATTATATTTGCGAAGAGTTGACAGTACGGAGTAATTTAATACAAATTTTATACACTTTGCAACTCCCTTTCTGCTGTTCTTTGGAGGTTTGGAATTTTTGAAAAAAAATTAATATTTTGCTAAAGAAGTTCTAAAAGACTTTCAAAGTAAATTGGCTGTGGAAAAGATGAAGATTAATTAAATTTAATTTAAATACAGTGGGATGTGCAGTCTCTGGCAGGCAATGCTATCCAAGTCCCTCCCCTCCTACAATATCCCAGAACATTTTCATTGTGAGCACAACCTGCTGGAAAAATTTTTAGGGATAATCCTTACAGAAGTGCAGCTACTTCTGGACTAGAGATCAACCTCCAACTAACTTTTCTGGAGCAGAATAAAACTAATTAATAAATCCATCCAATAATTTTATACTCCTCTTCATACATAAAAAGGGTGGATTGGTAGTGACAGGACAAGGAAAAATGGGAGCAATCATAAAAAAAATAATTAGGAAAGAAGTGATCAGAGACAAAAGATTCCTGGGATTTAATGGTGAGGGTTAAATATGGAGCAGCAGCTGGGGTTGTGTCAGTCAAAAAGCGGATAATGGGAGCTGGGATTAACATAAATCACCGACAGAATTCCAGCAGAGTTCAGCCCCTTGGATCTTTTCCACTGCTATTCCTAAACTCTTTATTCCAACACTTCCATGACTCCTGACTTCATCTAAAAGGAGATTTTAAAATGGATTTTATTTCTTAAAACTTGACACATCGGAAATAACTGCTCCTTTGCTCCAAGCTTGATACCTGCAAAACTCTTGGACAAAAATTTATCCATGTTTTAGGCAATCAAATCCTGTTATTCTGGCAGAGAGCATAAGGTGGTGCTAGAAGTCCTAAATTATCAAATTCCAAACAAATGTAAAATTGGGAAGCTAAAAGAGGATTTTCTGGTTGGATTTCCCTCTGTCACTTCAAAGCAGAGCAGAAGTTGTCAAATAATAGCTGAAGTGGGAAATGTTTGTGTTACAAATGTTGATTTGGAAGAAACGTTAGGCACTACCTGCTGCTGGTCACTGCTACTGAAATTTAAGTTAATACTGAAAATATTCACACATTAATGCAAAATTCTAAATAAAAAGCAATGACTGAGAGGAATCTTCTAAGGGTTTTTAAATTTAGACATTCACCATGTGCTGACTTTCACTGTTTTCCTCTGTCAGAAATGTAAAGTTGGTATTGCTCCAGCATCCTGAGGACAGTATTTTCTTATTTACACAAAAAGATGGGTGAATAGCAAAAAAAAGAAGTAATTCTTGGCTATAAGATGAAAAAGAAGAATTTTTGGGTGCTGGACTCTGATTCACACCACAAATAAACCCCTGGGTATTTATTTATTGATTGATTCTGGCAGAGTTTGCATTGTGTAAAATAAAGTTTAAAAAATTTAATAGTTCTACTTACACCCTTCTGAGCTTATTGATTGATTTCAGGTTTTGGATGATGCCAATCAATATTAATCAATATCTTTTTTTTTTCAGTCAGTTTTTACTGGCTTGCAGAAAGAAAAAAGTAATCCAGTTTTGGGTGAGGGTGTGCTGGTTTTGGACACCCCGTGGTGTTTGAACAAGGTGAGATTGCAGGTCCAGCTTCCTAAACAGAAAAAATCTGTTTTAAAAAAAATCTACTGCAAAGAATCCCTGGGAGATGATGTTTGGAAATTTTCATATAGAACAAATGTCACTGCTCAGCAATGGGGAAGATATAAAGGACTTCAGAGTTCAATAACAAACCCAGAGTTGTTATTTGAAACCAAAATGCAGCTCCTGAGACCAATCAGTTCAGTTTTCCAGCAGCAGTTGCACTGTGTGGTCATACTCATTTTTTCCCTTTTATACAGGAGTCTCCAGGTGCACATTTTTAATGGATCCCAGCAGTTGCCAGTTAATGTTTTATATTTCTACAGCTATTCTTTTCTGTTGAAGGAAAACTAGTAAAGGTTCAGTCAAGAAAGGGAAAACAAAGGGAAAAAGATCAATATTAACACTCCACAAATATTGACTTAGCAAAGTGACTTTGTTGTCTCTCTCCCCCAGGAATTTATATTGAATGAGTGATTTATTTAAAAGAAAATGGTGATAGAACATATTAGTCTAACTAAAAATCAATATTTTTCAGGTTACAGCATCTATTTACCAAGCAATGCCCAAGAAACTGAAGATGCTCCCAGATCTGTTATTTATTTCCAATTACCTTTCATGCAAAGGTTTATGATACACAATCTTTCAGACCACTTAAGCATTTAAAGTTCTCACCAACCTAATAAATTATTCAATTTTAAATTCCTCAAGAAGGCATTAAATGTTTTCTCCAACAGAGGTTTCATTTATAAAAAACCACATTTGGTTCTATTAAACCTTCACACCTGAAAAATTATTTCCAATAACTTGTTGTCAGCAAAACCAACAGTATATAAAAACGTTAATAATAATCATACGTACCAGGAAAGCTCTCAGTGGTTTATAGCTGCCCTTGACAAACTATTAATAAAACATAAGACACCATTTTTCTCTGATTTTTAGCTTCTTTAAAATGCAATAACACAGGTGCCTAGAGGAAAACACCATCATTTCAGTGTGATACCTTCATTGTGGCAGGCTCAATAATTAGCTTGGTGTTCCTGCTGCTGCTGGCACCCACGGTGACAGTGGTGGAGGTGGAAGCTTTGCTGCTCTGAGCTGATGAAGGTCTTGAAGGAGCTCTGCTGTCACCTATAAACAGAGATATTTAATTCCAATTACATTATTCCAACCCTCTCCTAGTGCTATTTATCAGAAAGCTTGCATTTAGAAGCACAAAGAAAACTGGAGGACAAGAACTCATCACTGTTGTGTCATTTTTGCACCTCTGGTTTGAAGCAACTTGGAGCAGAACAAATTACACCCCAATATTTCAGACTTGGTGCCTCTGCAGTTTCCTGTGGAATTTTTCCAGTTGGGGATGGTTTTGAAGGATCTTTGTAACTTCAGGAAGGACATTAAACTGTCCCCAACTTATTAATTGTGCTTGAAAAGCAGCCTCAATAATTGAAACAAACACACAGCTTATTGATAAATGATAAGGATTTAATCTCTGATGTAGGAAGGAAATAAATAATTTGCCTATATTGCAACACCTGAGCATTCATTTTCTCTCTTCCCTTTGGACTGTGTCACATGAAAATCACCAAAATCCACCCTTAGGAATTTGAGAGTTTCACAGATGAATATATTTTATCAACATATTTATGTGGTTGCCCCTAGAATTTATATTCATCAATAAAATCTGAGAAAAACTAAACAAAAACTCAGTTGCTCACTGAACCAGAGCTTCATCTCCAACACAAAAAGCCATAAAATACATGAAATGTAAATACCTTTAGCCAGTTTGTGATCAGTTTTCCTGGGGATCCTCGGGGATGGTTTTGCCACTGGCAGTGGGATCCCTTCAGAGGAATTCTCAGGTTGATTCCCAAAGTGCTGCTGCCTGAGGCGAGGGTCGAGTTCCAGCCTGTCCCTGGCAGCCTTGCAGCTCTGCTCGCTGGTGCTCAGGTACAGCTCACAGAACTGGAGAGAAAAACAGAATATTTCACTTACCAAGTTCATATTTCTCATGGTTTTGGGGAGTAAAATGCAGCATTAGCAAGGAAAGCACAGCTCAGTAGATGGAGTGTATTTCTTCTTCAAGTCCAATATAATTTTAATTTTCATGAATCAGAAAAAACACTCAAGAATCACAGTTCAAAGCAGCCATGATTCAACAAGGAGGTCCAAATATTTAACAAAAATTAAGTGTGACTTTCAACTCTTTCTAGATATTTGCAGGCTGATTTTTAACACAGGATTCTTACCAGTTTTCACCCTATGAGACCATATTTATGTACAAATCTTTTGTGAGTTGTTTGTTCGGTCCAAAATTTAGAATCCTGGGGTAAGGTCATCACTAATGCTCAGATTTTTAATAACACAAGAACAAATAACTCTTGGCCATACCTTGTTGTAGTCAAGTTTGCCACTGCAGTTAAAATCAGCTTGTTTAGTAATGCTGCTCACCTCCTCCCAGGTCATTTTGTCACCTCTCTGCAAGAAAAAAACAGCTCAGTTTGGGCTCCTAATCAAGAATCCTGTACACATACAGTAAAAATTTAATAAAGAAAGAAAGAATCTTTTCATATTCTTTCAGGGAATCTTATCTTGCAATAGATTTTGATGGATTTTGATTTGAATGAAGAAAACAGGGGTCAAAATCATTAAAAATCATATCCTTACAATGCTACTAAATCCTGAAGAGATCAATTGTCTCAGTTTATGTAATTCTGTGGTGCCTTCTAGAAACCCACCACGAAAATCTTCCATAAAATGAGGAATCCCAGATCTCAGTCATTCTTGCTTATCTTGTTTTCCCATCTAATTTCCAAAAACTCTACTAATTAACGATGGATAATGAAGTTTCTAGTGATACTTACTGTTGTAAGAATTTTATAAAGTTCATCATGCAAAATATATCCAGCCTTGTCTGTGTCTATTTTTCCAAATGCTTCCAGCAGTTCATTTTTTGTAGCTGGCTTTTCTTTTTTTAAAATTGCACAAAAATCATCAAAATTCAGTGAAGTTGTTTGTGAAGTCCAGTATTTATCAATGGTTTTCTGAGAAGGATTTCTTCCAGCCTGTTGAAGTACTGAACAATAAAACATAATATTTAATGTATATCCCAGCTGTTAGGAGAGGAGTTTTCTCCAAACATCCTTGAGTCACTTTCCAAGTTCAGATTTTTTTTAAAGCCAAATCACTGCAGGACAAAAGTGAGTCTGAAGGGCATTTTTGGTTATGATTTTAACCAAAATATCCATGAACTCAAAGACAGTCTCAAGCGTAAAGTTCACCTATATCCAGTGTTTTAGTATCAGGAATATATTATTTTTAAACCTGCACATTATTAGATCATATTTCCACTCAAATCAACATCATCTTTGCACTTCCTTTGCCAAGAACTGAGATCTAGAGGAGAATTTATCTGAGACGATATCTTATATCACAGCTGTACATTTGAATGTATCAATTCAAATTATACAATGTGAATTTTAAAGGGAGAAATGATACCACCAGGCAGCCAATGCCACACATGGAAGCAGTGCCATGAATGTGACACTTGGCATTCTCCAAAATGAATTTACTGGATCTATTTGCCTCTTCAAGGTCTGGACTGAAAACATCCTTTCACCAGTTTCCAACGTGATGAAGGTATTAGATTAAATGGAAATTAAATTCAAATGCACAGTCTATCTGAAATGAGAGAGATGCTTTTATATCTTCCCAAACAATCTTCTGGGGAAGCACAGGAGATCCTCCATCTCTACCTGGGCTGGCATTTGATTTTGAGCCAGCTGAGCAGTGCCCAAGCCTGTGCTGAGGAGCATCTGTGAAATGAGGCAGTGGCATCGTTTCAGTGCTCAGTGGGACCTGTGTCACCAGCAAACCAAACAAACAAACAAAGCAGGCACCTTTGCTGTTAATCCCTGCCTCAGTGCCAAGCTCTAAATAAAGATTTGTGCCCTGGCACCTCTGCTGGAGGAGCCAGAGCAGAGCAGGGCTCACATCTTTATCTGAGCCATGCCTGGGCACGGAGCAAAGGTTTGGGGATTTCAGTGGGAAGGGCAGCCAGGGAAACACTGGAAAGTCACCCACAGTGACTCTGTGGCTTTGTTTCCATGGACAGCAGAGTTCCCTGGAATGTCAGTACAGCTCATTATTATATTTAACAGATATCCTTCAAATACACAATCCTTAATTTTGTATCTCCAGGGAGATCAGTACTTGCCATTCCCCACGTGCCTCCCAATTTGTGTTTGTGAAAGTTCAATCAGACTGCACCTTTTACTGATATTTCTTTATAAACTGATTCTGCTAAATCACTCCAGTAATATTACAACTGACATGAAATGAGGCTGCTATTTGGGAAAAAGCAAAATTCCTACAAATAAAATTTCACAGGGCCAATCTCTCAGTGAGACTTTAGTTCAGAATATCAGCCAAACTTCAAAAGAGATGCTAAAACTCTGGCACCACTCATTTGAGAAATGATAAAATTGACTTAAGGTGAAATGTAAGTCTTTGACTCTCAATGCTTACAAATTCTAAAATAAATCCTTAAATGTCTCAGAAAAGACTGGGAGTTTAAACAACTCACTGCCCTGTCTAAGTTGACCTTGAAAGCAAACTGCCCAAACACTTGCTGTGTGGCCAAGTGGCATATGGATAGAGAGGAAAGCCAAAGCATTTATTAGAGAGATGGCATTTGTTCACACCACCCCTCTGTTAAAATCCAGATTATCCCAAACTATCATCAGGATGTCATAAAGGCCCTTTTATTGCAGCTGGGAAAGCCTGGAGAGCAGCAAGTCACAAGCTGTAGGAATGTGCTTGCTAAGGGGTAGAATTTTGTGTTCCGTAGGGAAAGAAGCTACCATCAGTGCACTCAGCTTTTACTGTACTGGTTTCCATGAAAAACATTTTAACAAAGAACAAAAATGCTCAAAGGAAAAAAAATCACCACCCAAACATAGCACACAATCCTGCAACTCCAAGAAACTGCAAAGCTGGGATTGTATTTGCTTGAGAAATTTTATCTGGGGGAGTGAAACCTCTTTCAAAATTCAAACTTCTCTTACTCCTTCCTTACCTTACCTGGGCACTAAGATATATTATTAAGAAACTAACTTCCATTTTTCAGGTAATTTTTCCCTTTGAAATTCCTAAAGTTCTCAAAACAAAGCCCCACAGCTTTCAGTATCTACCAACAGCCTCATTTAGTGCAGCTGAAGCAGTCAGAGATGCCTTTTTCCTGCTGACAACAACACCATCACTTATACACAAATACAGTCTGGATAAAAAATGAGAACTTACAAGCAAAGTGTAATTCAGGAGGAGTTGAGATAAGGAGTAAAAATTCTAAAGGAACACCAATTATTGTGATTTTCTGTGACAGGTCAATGAAACTGAACTAAGACCATTCATACTGGTTATTTACAGAAAAAAACCTCTGGCATTCCCACTTCCACCAGGCATCCAAAACTCCTCTCAATTCCTTAAAACACTGGGTTTCTGCACTGGGATAATCCCACTGTAATCATCACACATAAGAGTCAGAGAGAGAAAGATCCAATCATTACCTAAAGTGAGCTGTTCTCTTGATTTAATGTTTTCTAAGCTGCTTTTCAAGACAGTCAGATAAGCTGCTCTGCAGTTCATGTAAAAAATGGCTTCTTCTGCATGCTGGGACTTCTTCCCTTGAGAATATTCCGAGGGTGTGGCTTTCTGATTCCCAGGACTGCTGGCCATCCTGTTAGGGATAAAACTCCAGTTAGAATTTGTAACTGTCTTAATAATGCCTCTGTTTGTCCTCTGAAACACAGACTGGCCCCAATTATCCAACATCTATGTCATATCCTTACTTTTCTCTAAATTTGGGATGAGAATAATTATCTACACCTGTAGGTAAGCACCATGAGATCCACAGGCAGAAAGAGTTTGAGCTCTACTCATTATTCACAAGTTATCCTCCATTGGCAGTAAAAAGTTTAATTTCACTTATTTTATTTAGTATTTTATTTCGTTTCAGATATTTGATATTACAATTATTATATAAACATTATATACTCATGATTTTTGAAAGCATAAAACCACATTTTCACGTTATCTGTGAAACAAGGCTTTGCCACCCAGGCTTTCTCTTTTTACACTGATAACTCCACAAAACATATGGATAATAATAAAATTGGAACGATCAATCTTCAAAAATGCCAAGCTAAGCACAGAATTCTATTTCTAAGAGTCACCTAAATATAGATAATAGAAATAAATGCGCATAAAACTTTTTTAAAAATGTACATAAAACTTTGAGCAACTCAGGCCTTGTAAACCCAAGGCCCATACAATTCTAAATGAATGGAAAAAACCAGAAACACCTTTTTTTTCTCAATTATTAAAACAACTCAAAGCAGTAACTAATGCTGTTTGCTCAGCAATGGTCAGCAAACTCTGCCAGCAGCTTTCTCCTTCCACCAGGGGTGATTGAGGTTTTTAGAAGGGCATCACAGAGGGACACTAAATCCTGTTGTGCTGTTGCTTTAACAGCCTCTTGTATGATTTTACCCAGTGTTGACTTCAGGAAATATATTCCAATACAATAAATGGAATATCTCAAGTTCTGCAACAAGACAACACCATCCCAGGGTCCCCTTCAGGACTCATTGGGTTTTTACTCAGGAGGCCTCAATCACTGGCACCTTGTTGAGTTATACAGGTTTTTTACACTTGGGAAAGGCAGATAATAATCGCTTATCAAGGATGAAGTACCCAATTTGTATCACCCTGACACTTTAATACTGCACAGGCACCAGAAGGACCCCACAGGGACCCCCTGGCACAGTCTGCAAACGGGTGTCACTATAATTAAGCACCATGGAATGGAACTGGGGGGGAAAGGCAAGGAGGAGAAGAAGAAGAAATGTTAATTTTCCAGTAACCAGTTTAGAAAATGTGAACTCTTGTTTGTACTCCTTGGACTCCCCATTACTGAGATATTTCTTACATGGGGCCAGGAAGTGCTGCCAATCCATCACTGGGAAATCCAGTGAGCAATGGTTTGGTGACAGCACTGCCAGCAGCCCTGTGGCTTAGGCTGGGCCATTTTACTGGATAAATGACACTTCAGAAAAATAGACAGAGGGGAGTAATCCAGCCCAGGCTCCCAAACAGAAAGAGAGTAGGTTTAGATTAGGGATTGGGAAGGAATTGTTTCCTGTGAGGGTGGGGAGGGGCTGGAATAGAATTCCAAGAGCTGTGGCTGCCCCTGGATCCCTGGCAGTGTCCAAGGCCAGGCTGGACAGGGCTTGGAGCAGCCTGGCACAGTGAAAGGTGTCCCTGCCCATGGCAGCAGTGGAACTGGATGAATTTTAAGGTCCTTTCAAAGCCAAATCAAGGTCGGATTCTCAGCCCAGAGCACTGCATGCCGCCTCCAGCCCTTCTTTGGACACCTCCAGGCAGCCCCTTGCAATGTCTGATTACCTTTTCTGTGAAGAAGTTCCTCCTGAAGCCCAAAGTCAGACCCTTCATGACAACACTGACCTTCATGTCCGAGGCTCATCGACACAGAACCCACATTCCCACAGGGAATTTCTGCCCTGCTCCGGCCTCGTCCACCTGAAACGAGGAAAGTTATCCCGCATGGATCTCATCACCTCCCTGCCTAGTGGGCCCAGGGGGCTTTAAGAGCTAAATTTGCCACCCACAGTAGGAAAAAAAAAAAAATTGCAATCCCTTTCCCCCAGCCCTGAGGGGAATCAGCCCTCTCTCCCTCAGCCCTGCACAGCGATCCCTGAGGGGGTTTGGCCGCCCCGGCCCCGCCGCCCGAACCCGGCCCGGCTCCTACCGCGCACAGCGGGACCCGACGAGCCCACACCGACACCGGTGTCGGTTTCAGTCCCGGTCTCGGTCTCAGTCTCAGTCCCGGCGGTCTCGGTCTCGGCCCCGCAGCCCTGCCGGGCTCCTCGGCCCCGCCCCGGCCCGGCCCGCCCTCAGCGCCGTTTCCAGCCGGCGGCGTTTGGCGGGCGCACGGCGGGAGCTCCGAAGGGGAGGCGGCGGGAACAGCTCCGGGATGTCGTAGGTGTCCGTGGAGCGGGGCAGTGCTGCTCTCGCTCTCCTTTCTTCTGCGCTTCTCTCTCCTCTTCTCTCTCCTTCCCCTTCCTCTTCTCCCTTTCTCCTCTTCTTCCTCCTCTCCCTTCCCCTGTTCTCTTCCCTCTCTTCTCCTCTCTCTCTCCCCTCCCCTCACGGCAGCGTGTCGCTTCGCGCGGGCTCGGCGGGCGGGACGCCGTGAGGGGAGCGCTTCTCCCGGCGGGCTGCGGCTCCCGAACGCGTTTCGTGAGGGGAAAAAGTGCGCCCAGAGTCGGCCCGGGGAGGGGAGGAGCGGCCAGCGAGGGGCGGGATTTGCTTCCGAATGAAAACAGAGACCGGGAAATGGTGGTGGTGATGGTGGTTCCTGGGGCGGTGCTGCTGTGGGTGATGCTCTCTGTATTGTGCATTTCTGAGGGATCGGGGGCAGCTCTGGTCAGAGGTGCCCAGCGACAGGGCGAGGAGCAGTGGCCGTAAACTAAAACACAACGAGTTCCACGTCAACATCAAGAACAGTTCCTGTACGCTGAGTGTGGCAGAGCTCTGGAACAGCTGCCCAGGGAGGGCGTGGAGTTTCCTTCTCTGGAGACATCCCAAACCTTGTGTCACTTGCCCCGGGTGGCCCTGCCTTGGCAAGGCAGTTTGGGCTGGATGATCTCCAGAGATCCTTTCCAGTCCCAGTTATCCTAATTCGGTATCTCTCTACATGCCATGGATAACATCTGTGGGGCTGTGGGGGAGAGGGGCGAGAAGAAGGAAAGAAGTTCTTCCTCATATCCAGGTGGAACTTCCAAGCTTCATTTTCTGCCCATTGCCTCTTGTCCCATTGCTGGCCCCAGCAGGCAGAGCCTGGTTCATCCTCTGCCCCTTCTCTTGGCCACCGCTGAAGGGATTGGCAAAAAAAGCAGGTTTTGATATGAATTTGTGACAGTGTGGCTTCAGCAGACTTTGATGGCAAGGTTCACTCTGTTGCTCACTACACAGATAAATACACCAGGAAACAGGAAAATGGGATCAGAATCAATTTTAAATGATTTACACAGAGACCAGGGATGCAAAAGGGTCACGGGGACAAGGATATGATACAAAACATACAGGTGCAAAAGAGCTTAGCAGCTCTTAATCACTGACTGATTTAATATTTATCAAGTGATTCAACAGGATTTACTACAATTACAGCAGTGACTAAATTATAGATTCACACACACTCGGGTACAGAGATGTGGGAAGGAATTGCAGACCTGTGGAGATCAAAGCATGACATCCCCTGTGCCTGTTTTCCATCAGGCTTTATCTCTTCATATCATCTCCAATGGGAATAAATCCTGCTCATTTTTCTCCTATATTTTGCAATTTATCAAGCAATGAGTGATTAATCAAATCATGTAAGTCTGGTGCTGCTCTTGTGTGTCTCTGCTCATCGTGGGCTTCTGGAGGTCAATAAAGAAAGTTCTTTAACCTGATAATTATTAAGCACAAAATAATCACTGCAGGTTGTACATTTGGCTGTGAACATGTGCCATCATACTCTGCATGGTTAAGAAAATAAATTAAGCCTTGTCAGGCTAATTCAGGGGTAGGAAACTCAGGTTAAATTCTCTCACCACCTGTGCCTCATCTTTCTGTCTCCTTTTCTTGTTCCACTCTGACATTTGGTTCTGCACCACAGTCAGAACGAACAATATAAAAAAATAAATGAAACTGAAAGTGGTGCTCTTCATGTTTTTTCCTAAAATACTTGAGGAATTTTGTTTGGTTTTTTGCCACATTCTCGTTTTGGAAGATCTGAGAGACAACAGTTTGGCCAACAGGATTTTCATGTTAGGTGTTGGGATGAATTTCGTTTCAGGGGTCTGTATGTAGACTTGGAGCACAAATTTTAATTTAATTAAACTTCTGATTAATTCTGATTTAACTTCTCACACTATGGCATTGGAAAGGCAATCATTGAAAACAAGCCCCCCAAGCAAGCCAGGCTGTTGGGTGATACGGGGCAAGGTTGACCTCCTAAAGCCAAAATTGTGTCTTCCAATACAAAATTCCAGCTCTTTCCAGTGTTGAAGTGCTTGGAATGAGGCTCCCTCTCTGCTGCCACAGTTCAGGGTGCTTGCAGAGAGAAATTTGGGCTGTGTCCTCCTCTGTTGCTGTACGCAATATTTGACAGACTTCAAACAACGTGGCTTTGATCAGTGCACAACCTTCCCCCCCAGAAATGTTCTCAGTGTTTATAACTCAGTGGGATTTTCATGCAGTTTCTCATTTATTTCATCCTGCAGCTGTGATCCTGGTCCTGCTTTCCTTTGGCTTTCAGCTCCTTTTGAAGTCTGCCATAAAAACTTCCATCAGAACATGCCTTAGTGTAACATGCAAATGCATTGGCCCCCAGAGCATCCTTGCAATGTGGATGCATTAATAAATGGAATATTTCTCTGCTGCCACGAGCTGGGAGTTGTAATGGAGTTGGGATTCCTTGAGCAAGATGGGGTTCTCTTTAAAAAAGAAATACATTGTAAAGAATTCCATCAAACTGTTACAGCTTTGGCTGCCCTTTGGCCAGAATTTCAGAGGCTTTTTTAATTTAAATGTTACCTGTTTACTTGGCTTTTCTAAGACAGGATATTTCTTTTCCCCTTTCTGTAATAGAGATAACTGTAAAACAGTTTTCATATAAGACCCTTGCCTGAGTTACATATCAAAGATGTGTTTCCATTCTATTTTCCCAATCCTTTAATTTACAGTTTTGGAGCAGCAACATTAATTTGAAAAGGATATGTTTGGGATGAGGTCATCTAAATTCCTTACAAGGCAAAACATTCTTTTTCCAAGATGAAAACCGAACTAAGTTCTTGAAATATGATAGATATTCCAAACCTTGTTTAATTCAGTGTAATATATTTGTTTCTTGGGGACTGTTCTTACAAAGATTTTTTTTTTCCTCATCGTTTTATATCAATGCTATAAACTATTGTTAAGATTTAGGAACGTGCTTAAAAAGTTTCAGTTGTCTCTGGGAAAAATAGTCTTAATTTATGTTGACCTTTCTTTCCTTGGAGCATTTCGCCTGCATTCAATAAAATTTTGATGACTGCTCTTTAGCAGACAGCTGTACCATATAAAGTATTATAAATATTCAGCTTTCCTCTTCCAGTGTTGCCATTAACAGCTGGGCATCCAGTTCAGAGGAGCAGATTTTGCAGAGAGAGCTTGGCATGTTCCTGAATCAGGAGAGGGAAGAAGGGAAGCAAACACTTTCTTATGGTTTGGGGACCTGTAAAGACATAGAGCATCTGTTCCCCAGCTAAGTCATAGTCTGGTAGCACTGAATCATGTTAAGAGCTAAAATGATGGGGAAAACTACTTTTTTCACCTTGGCTGTACCTGTCTTCAATGCCTTAAACATTATTTCGACTAATGGCAAAATAATTCCAAGCCTTGCTCAGAAGGTATGTAAATGGAAATGCTTTTATGGGGGTTTTGTTGTTTATAGTCTTGGAGAAAAAAAGATGAATACTCAGCGTGATTTCACTTCAATGCCTGGATTTTCTCTCTGGTATAAAATGGAGAATCAGATTTTCTTAGGCAAACACTTTATCCTTCTAAACAAGCAACAATTCTTAGTACAGGGAATGGATTTGCTTTGGATGCCATCAGTAAATGAGAAACCAAAAAAAGGAAACTGTCTTTAACATTATCAATTATAGACCTTACTAACAGAAATCTTTGTGCCTACATGACCATAAAACCTGTCCATATTTTTTCTCTTGCAGGGCTAAGAGAGCATTAAATTTGGACGGAGTTAAAAAAGATAATGTAAGTATTTCTTGGTGTATGGAACCATCTGGGCTGTATAAATATACATGTATATATATCTGTGTGCAAAAATAAATGTGGATATAAACAATCTATTTCATTTTAGCTGCCTTTCTGTTGTTACAGATTGGATGTTGTCTGGGCAAATCCTGAAGCACAAAATTACTGCTGCAAATATTAGTGTAAAACTGATTGTATTTCATTTGTCACAGAACTGCCTGGCGTTAAGTAATGTACATCTGCATGAATCACTTGAAAAATGTGCTTATTGTTATTGCCACCACTATTTACCCAAGAACTGAATGAGTTAAGATCCTTGGTGAAACCATTTATTAGAAATTAGCTCCATTATCGTGGCGAGCAAACGTTCTGCCATGTAATTGTACATGTGACAATATGGAATTATGATAATGCCGTAATCTGCATGTTAGAAACTGCAAAACTGAAATGAAAACATTAAAGGCATTTCCTTGTCAGGGCTGTAATTACCTCCCTCAGCTAATCTGGCACGATGAAACAATAAACTCCTAACGCTGCCATCAATTTCACCGCCGTTATCACAATAAAAATAAAATTGTACTGGTGCTATTATTTTTTTTTTGTAAATGCAGCTCCAGCATCCTCCCAGCCACCAGCATGTCGTGACATATGTCAGTTTATTATCTCTCCACACTGCACAGGAGGAGGGCAGGGTGTGAAGGAAGGAAAATTTTGGAAAAGTGCAGAGAGGAAGAGCTGGTCAGCAAACGAGCTCCCAATAAATCTGGGTTGTTTTGAAGAGGTTTTTTTTTATATGCAGCACATATTTGGAGGCCTCACTGGTACTGAGCAAGGTAGAAATTGGCCATTTTGAAATTTTCTAGGTACTTATTTTTTGAAAATTTCAACAGAGGTGGCAAAATACTGCAGTGACACTAAAAAAAAAAATCATTAGCAGTATAATTAGCAGCTTAGTGTAGCATTACCCAACTTGTTCTGCTCAGAATGCAGCTGTGACTGTCATTTTGCAGCTGTTTCTTGGGCTGTAGCAACGTTTTTGTAGATGAGTGGTCCAGCTGAAATTCCAAGGAATGCTTTTCCTGCCCTGAAGCCATCCCTTCCCATGAGATAAAATGAGTTACTCAGTGCTCACCTGCAGTCAGGATCTTGTGCAGCAAAAAGCTGAAGAAAAGCCCATCTGAATGACAGAAACTTTCCTCAGTGATGTGGCTTTACACTGATTTTTAGTTCAATGCCTCTAACAGATACACATCAAAGCTTCAAATTAAATAACTTTATAGAAGGTAGGAGGGAACACAAAGTAGTAAACTCATTTGGGTGAAATATCTGTTTCATCTTTGCTGTTTCTATCATTCCTTCCCTGTTTTATCAAGAGTCCCTCATTCCATGGATCAAAGTATTCATGAACTAACCAGATCAGGAATGAGGATTTTTATATTTTTAGATTCTTAGCATGGTATTGTTAAAAAATTGCATAACTGGACAAAAACTCTTCTTCCTGGAAGAGAAAATCTTACTGACAAATCAAAACTGTCCTTGAAAGTGCTGCAGGAATTTTGTTTTAAATAACCTTATCCATATCCAGAAATGGGTGAGCAGGAAAAATGACCTGAAATGTTTGGAGATTCTCCCTGGTGGAAAGGAGGTTTGATGACATGTAAATCTCTAAATTGGCATTGATACTTCAGTTAATATTTCATTTGAAGATGATGTGAAACATTTCTTTACCCTGCTTGAATGTGCCCAGACAGACTGAGAATTTGCATCAGGTGTAGTTTAAATACTGCAACAGGAATATGAATGAGTGGTGTGAAATTATTTAGGAGAATTGAGACTAAAACAAGGCAGAGACAAGTGGGCAGCAAATTAAATCTTTTCAAATCTGCTATTAAATCTTTAAAAAACTGCTGTAAGTCCCACTACTGATGGCCAGCACTAGCACTGGTTTGTTCTAAAGTAAAGTTTTGGTTGTTTTTTTTAATTTCTGTTCATGAAATGTGCAGAAAATCCCAGTTTCTCATCCTTGTAATGGAGCATCCATGCCAAAGTGTGTCCCAGATAATCGCAGTTGATATTCCAGCATTGCAGATTTGTTCCTCTGAAAACTCTGCACAAATCCTTGAACATCCTTCAATAACTCCTCTTACATCATTAGACATATTGAAACCCTGAACTAGAGACAAAATTTTGGATTGAAGGGACTCACTTTGGATTTTTTTCAATTAATGCTTGTTTAAAAAATCATTAGAAATAACAAGCTTTTGATAGAATTAAAATCTAAAAATATGTATTTCTTAAATTCTCATTACTGGAGGAAAAATAATACCAGGTTTTGGCTGCTTTTGAAAAAACCCCAACTATCCAAGTGATCATGCCAGAATACCTAAATCCCTGGAAAACACATATTTTTTCTTTATGGAAACAGGGAGACAAAGTGTTTGGAAGGATTTTTTATTTTTTAGAGTCAAACAAATCTTATTGAGGAGAGGGGGTCATGAGCACAAAGTCACCCCACCACAACATCTTACTTGGGCTTTCCATAATGGGAATACACAAAGCCAGGAATTACTTTGGCAAATCTTAGGTAGTAAAAGTTCAGAGAGGTTTTGTCAATATTAATTTGACAAATTAATTTTTTGTATTTTTCTTTTTTTTCTCCATTTCAGGCCACCCCCCAGAAGGCCAAAAGGAGCAATCTGAACTCCTACTCCCCCACCACAGGCACGTGCCAGATGAGTCCCTTCTCCTCTCCCATGAGCCACAAAAATCCCAGGGATTCCCCAGCAGAGGGTGAGCTGAGCATTCCATCTCTATTGCTACAACATTTTCCTGCTTTTTGGCTGGATTTAGGGACTCCTCTCTCATCTACGTTTGATTTCTCTTTCCTCTTGAAGAATTCTGATCTCTTCTGCAAAACCCAATGTTGGGTTTTAAAGCTTGGATTTTTTTCAATGTGGGGTTTTTATGAAATAACTGATGACAGCAATTTTTAATTTACCTAACACTGAAAGTCATCAGCTCTCAGAAAATACACCTTTGTATGATTATCATTGTATTATTTCCAGTTCACTTTAAGACAGACATCCACTTAGTTACACAGTCACAATTTTTGATGCAAACTCTGACTGCTCAAGAAGCAGATTTTCAGCAGGCTGAGCTGCTTTTATGGCTGTATGAAAAATTTGTGGTTGTGACCTCTTTAAATGTTAAGGAACCCTCAGATCACCTGGTGCAACTTTTTTTATTTTAAAAAGAAGAATACAGAGGGACCTTTGGTCATATTTCCCTATAGAGCTTTTGTTCCCTTGCAGTACAACTCCTAGAAAAGATGGTTAAGTCTTGATTTGAAGACTACAAATTATTTTAATATTAATAATAATAATAGTAATAATAATAATAATAATAGTAATGCATCACTTCCCTTTTTAGCAAATTCCTTGTTCAATTACTTGAGTTATTAAGAAAAAAAAATCCCCAGTCTGATTTTAAATTTGTCTGGCTGTAATTTTCAGTCATCAGTTCTTGTTTTGCCATTTTGTTGGGTTAAAGAGCTTTTTATGCCCCAGGGATTTTGGAATTTATCTGGATGTCTGCAGATTTTAGCTGTTGCACCATGTGCTCTCCTGATGGATTTGCAAAAGTGGAGCTTCCCTCTAGAATTTTATATTTTGTATGACCTGTTTGATAATTGATGACTGATTTAAGTCCAAGTTCTATTGACTACTTAGATTTAAAATGAAATCTTTGAGGGTCTTAACTTTTAGCTACTGCATTAAAGCTTAAACTTTTCTAGCACTTTGTCATCCTGAAGTGTTTCTAAATGTTTTACAAAATATTAAAATTAAAAGTTAATTTATCCCTGAGTGCCGAGACTTGTATGCAATAATTTAGATCTAGCAAGAAGAAATCAAAGTGTTTAATGCTGTGTGTGGTCTCTCTTTTTTAGTCTGGTGGCAGGAAGGAGATTTATTCCAGTGAAATGTGGGAAGCTCCTCATTCCACAGGCTCTGTCTGGGATCTGTACATTTGTTAAGCCCATGGTAAATTCCAAATCTTTCACTTAAAGGTGAATTTACAAAATCCCCACGTTTTGTGATGTCTTCAGCTTCAGCCACGATTAAATCATTCCTGAGAGTCAGATGTGACTTTTTTATTGCTGGAACCAGCATTGATAGACAAGATAAAATTTTAATCTGGTTTTGTTCTGATCTGATTCCTGTGGGAATTGTTTAAGTCATGTAAATTCAGAAAGTCTTTTGTGGTCAGAGGTCACATTTATCCTGCCTCATCCATCATATGCCAGGCTGGAATATTATTGTCAGTGGAGCACATTTGGAGCCTTTGGAAGCAATTCCCAGTATCTTTGTGGTTGTTTGGAAAATGGACTTGGGGCCAGGCAGTTTTTATAAAGGGAAATGGGACTTTCATTGCTCATTCCAGCATTTTCAGGATAATGCTCCATGTTAATCTGTGTTTAGGCAGGTAATAGGATAAAAAGCTCCTGGAAGAGCACAGTAAGTATCTGCCTGGATGAATCTGACTTCCAGATATTAATGCTGTAATTCCAGTATTTCCAGGAATCAAGGAGAGGTCAAATTACAGAAGTGTAAATTATAAATAATTAAGTGTGGTTCAATCCAAGTCCTGCTTTCCAAGTGAGCTTTGGGGTTTTTCCTCTTCCTGAGAGATCATTCAGCACTCAAGGTTCACACCAACACCTTCTTCAGGCGCTTCAAATACTCCACATCTGATTTTGATCTTTTGTTTCTCTTCCTCCTTGTGACCCTCGCAGGAGATGGGAACGAGCAGAGCGATTCCGAGAGCGGATTATCCAGGAGAGGGCAGCCTCAAACAGAGCACGATGTGTAAGTGCATTCACTTTGAAGTTTCTTATGGCTGCAGGGCTGTGACTGCATCTCTTTTTCACCACCAGACAATAATTGTGACCTTTATTCACCTAAATGTTATCTTTGAAGTTGTAGCTCTTCCTTTCCATTAATTGCACTTGAACTCACAATTTGTTTCCTGGTGTTTTTCCCTCTCCTGGATGTTTTCCCACATCTTTAAGCTGAAATTCCTTCAGTGTAGGACAATGTCTTCCAAGTCATGGAGCTGGACAGAATTGTTTGGATGACATTTAAACAGTGAAAAATAAAATATTAGCATGATACCGTTGGAAAACTGTAAATTGATTAATTGGGGTGTTTTTTTGTGGCTCAGTTAATCCCTTGGTCAACACATCCAACCTCATTTCTTAGTGACAGGAACCCGGAATTACAGAACAATTGGAGTAATTAGAGGTCTCATTGACATGGAAATGATTGCATTCAGTAATTCAGAATGTTTTTAAAAGCTTTGCAAGGAGACCAGCAGTGACATTCAAATAAAAACCTGTCTAAACCAACACCTACACTAAATATTCATGTGAACTTCCATACACTTAATTTTACAGCTGGAAAATACATTGTCCAATACACTGATATAAATCCTCCCAGCTGAGCTGGATCCATCCCCATTCCAATGGGAAAAAGCTCTGGGATACATTGCAAACATGGATTTTCAGTGGGTGGGGATGTGGATAATTGGAATTGTTTTACCTTTTTAACACAGGTTCCTGAAACTGCACTCCCGAGTGAGACGTACCTTGCCCAGAATTCTGAAAATAAGAGCAGATCTGACAAGCCTGAAGGTCTGGTTTACACTGATTTTTTTTAAACTACTTTTAATACAGGATTTGAAAGCAAAATGAAGATTTTATGTGCAAGATTTGAGTTTTAAGGAATAGGGAAGCAAATAAAAGACTTGACACCAGGCAAGATGGACTTGGAAATCCAGAAAATGCAAAAAACCTCAAGGCTTATTGTACTTTTTTAAACTAGAAGAGTTGCTTTTCCCATTCCTCCATTTTTAATTTGGACACAAATAAAACCATGTGAAGTAGTTCTCAATTATTATTTATAGCTCGAAATATGAATTAACTGCATAGATTTTTATGTCTTTGAAGATTAAAGATCCTTTTGTGTTGAAGTGGTTGTACCATTTAATTTACCACTAAAGCATCATAATTTAATAGTCCAATACATGTTAAAATGCAAATCACTGCTGTTTTATTCCCATTTTGTTTCCTGACTAAATTTAGCACGAGGCTCATTGCTGTACATCAATAGCTGGGAAATAATTCAGTGTACTCAGAGGACTGTGCTGATTTATTTCATGTGGACAAAAAATTTATTTACCAAAAAAAAAAGCTGATATTAATAGGAAATATTTTAATTGAAATGTTTATTTAGAAAAGGAAGTACTTAGAGCTTATGAACTATTTCCAAATTTGTTTTGGTGTGTTGTAGATATTGGGAGTGGGATTTAACAATGATTTAAATTATTTTCCAGGCTTTGGAGGGCAGCAGAGAGCTGGAAAATATCCTGGGAGTCTCACACTCGTCCTGTGTGCTGAGTGCTGAACTGCAGAAAACCCAAGCGCTGGGTGAGGAGGGGTTCGGTGCTTTTATCCCTTGGGAACATTTACCAGGGATCGCTCCCGATGTTCCCTCTGCTGCTCCCCAGGACTCAGGAAAAACGCACCTCAAGTGTCCCTGTGCATCCAAGCAGGGACATAAAAGCCAGGCAGGCTGGGGAGGGAAAACCTGGAAAAGCAACACCTTTTCTTATGGAAATGGTCAGTAAATAGTTAGATGCTTAGTGGGTACTTAGGTGGGGATTAGGCCAAACGTTTGCACTTGGATTGCCTGGCCTTTCTTCTCCCCTTCCGTAGTTTGTTTGTTTGCCTGTCCGCAGGATTAGGCTGAATATAAATTTCCAGCCTTTAAAAAATCTCTATTCATGTGTGTTTAAATGATGGACATTCCAGATGCTTGCTGTGTTGGGATAAGGGCACTTCACAGCTGGCACATCTGCAATACTTTTCCAAAGGAACCCAGAAAGAAAACCTGGAGTGCCTGGACTGCTGCTTTTTGCAGTTGGAAACAGGGGGAGAGTAAAGCCCCAAGTACCAGAGAAATTTTCTTCCCAAACAGTGGAATTGATGCGTCCCATGCTGGTGTTTAAATTCCCATTTCTTCCCTGACTCATATTCCAAAGATCTTTCCATTTTCCTTCCATGTGCATGCACTGCACTGTTCCCACATAATGCCAGTTCCTTTCTGAGACAGGATGGAGTTACCTGGGAATTGTCTGGATTTCCATCTGGGAGGGACAGACAGACAGACAGCCCAAAGGACAGCTCACACCCCTTGCTGCCACTCCTGTGTCCCCTCTTTCCCTCAGCTCCTTGGGAAAAAGAAGCATCTTTCCCCCATTTCTGAATTAGGAACCATGGCAGCACTAGAAGAAAGAAAAACGGGAACAAAATGTGGGATGAGGCTTAGAAGCCAAACTTGTCAGAATTATCTGAATTTTGAAAATTTTTGTTCATTTTTTTGAGCACAGTTCCATAGGTAAGAGGATTTTTTCCCTTGAAATGCTTTGAAAGTGAAGGAGGCAGCAGAGGTATTATTTCCTTTGAAAGCTCTGGGGCAACATTTGTTGATTTTGGATTTATTTCTTCACTAGTGAGTCAAGCAGAAAAACTGCAGCTGTTCAAAGCAAACCATGCAAAAGTCCATGCCCCAGGTAAGAAACTCTTCATAACTCCTGTGTAACAGATGTTTTGATTCCTTTTGCTTGATTTCTTCTCAGTTCTTTTCACTTGAAGTAAGTTGGGTAACCTTCAGGATATGAAAACAATGATAATCAAATGTGTTTCTGCTAAATACCAGGCAAATGTAAATCGAATATTTGCTGCTATTTTCGTTGTATTGAGTATTTCCCTGTGCAAGGAGAAGGAATCATTCATGGCCTTGCACTTGTGCCATTGTCCAGAAGACTTTCCATACTTTTTATATACCCCAATCATCCTTGTTCTGCCTCATCCTCCTCCCTTTCAGTGTGTTTTCAGCATCACAATCTTGCAGCAAAACCTTTTTCACTCTGTGTATTTTGGGGGGTATTTCACCCACTCCCACAGGGCGCTGTGAAATCCCAGCTCTGAGGTTTCTTCATAACCAGTGCAAATATGTGAGGCTGGTGGCATTTCATCCCCAGCTGCTTCAGTGCCTTGGCAGGAGGAAGGGGACACACACGGGGCTGTTTAATTCCCTCACACACAGCAAAATCAACAACCATCCCCAGGGATATTCTGATATTTCTGTTACCTGCACTCTTTCCATCTGAAAGCAGAGCTAACCCACAGTCAGGAGCAGTGGTGGCATCTCCGCTGTGGGGAATTCTCTTGAAAGGACAGAAAATTGATCAAGCTTAGATTTGCTGGGCTGCAGCAGATTAGCTGCAAATGGAAAGGAGTGCCAGCAGTTTGGAAGGAATTGGGCTGATTTGTGCAGTGTGGTTGGTGATTTACAGCTCCCTGTGTCCTCCTGCTGCAGCTCCTGCCTGGCAGGGCTGGCACAGCGAAACAGGCACTGCTTGCTTTGTGCTCTGCTCACACTGACAGTTCCATCTTTGCCCCAGAAACCAGCCCCAAACACCAAACACACACCAGGCTGCCGAGGTGAGAGAGATTTTGTTGAAGGTGGGGTGAAAAAGAGGATTCTGAGTTGTAGCTGCTCGATTTTGATGAAACTCCAATGTCAGTTTTGCTTTCACAAAGAATAAATTCAATTTTGCAGCCTTGAAAATGCAGTAGCAGGAGAGGCCGAGAAGTTTGTGATCAAAGAGAAGCATCTGGAGATGTTTTCCTTTGCCTTTTTGTTTCAGATGTGGGTTTTTCATCATTATTTTTAATTAGTTATGGCAGGGCTTGAAACTTATGACTGTTCTGTGGCTTGGTGCAGATGGAATGTCACATTATCATCACATGGTGAGGCATGAAATTTATTTACTTTACATAAACAACCTCCTCTTAAAACAACTTCATCCAAAACATTCCTGCCTCAATGGGCAGCGTTGTGCAGAGCTCAGTTTATCATTTTGGGTGAGCAGCATGGAGAAAGGGCAGCATTGTTTGCCCATAACTTGAATTTACAGTAAACAAAATGTTGTTGAATAGAAAGTAAGCAAATTGTAAAACAACTGCCAAGAGATGAATCGAGCCGGTGTCTGGGAGTCCAGAATGTGCTGAGAGTGGTTGTGTAGGTTGGGGGTGAGAATATTTTAAAGGAGAATTTCTTAGATTTGGAGATTCCAGGAGTAAAGGAGAAAAAGGGGAAGCTGCTCCAGCTGGGTGTTACAAATGACAGGGACACTTTGCTCCC
This sequence comes from Drymodes brunneopygia, assembly GCA_013400955.1. Lineage (NCBI taxonomy): Eukaryota > Metazoa > Chordata > Aves > Passeriformes > Petroicidae > Drymodes > Drymodes brunneopygia. The sequence continues at coordinate 235,071 of VZTZ01027019.1, forward strand.
CCAAAACCCTGACACAAACCATGGCTGCTGCCCATGGGGGTGTTCCAGAGATCAAATACTTGCAGTGGTGAGGAGAACTCTTTCCAGGCTGTGATGAAATAAAAAACTCTTCCTTTTCTGTGGGGCTGCTCATCCTGCTGAGCCCAGGGGCAAATCTGATCCTCTCTGAGCTCTGAACATTCCCAGCTTTCATGGTGGGTTCATACAAGTGGCTCTTGGGACAGCAGTGGTGGCTTTCCAAGTGGCTGGATCAGGGTTAACTGGATGGATTTTATCCCACGCCACCTGAAATCACTGGTGAAAGCAAAGCTGGAGAGATTAGGGAGCAAAACTCCTGAGTTTCCATCTGCCTGTCCAGTTTGGAAAACTGCATTTTATGGCAAAGCATAAGTCCCATTTCACAACCGCTGCAAAATGTAAACATCTCCTCAATAATCAGAGCTCCTCCTCAAACCAGGGAAAAAGGTAAAAATACAGAATTCCACCATTTATCCCAATTTGTGTCAGTTTGAGTTTGGAATTTGGGTGTTCTAAGACTAAACCACTTGGCCCTGGTGGTTGCTGGGAGTTTATTTTCATATCATTTTCAAATAAAGTATTACAAATTTGTTGACCTTTAGATGTACTTGAGTGTCTGTCCACCTTTCCTTCCTCCTCTGTGGAGATCTTCTGAGGAAAAGAGGAATACAGCAGTGCATTTTTCCAACTGTAAAACCCTTACCTAAAAACCACATTTATTTTCCTCAGCCCAACTTTGTATTTACTTACAGAAAAGAAATTCCATTATCCCTTTGCTGGGAAAAGTGACTCTGGGAACTGGCTGAGCAAAAATTGTAACACTGGAGGGATCTGGCCTTGTTCATCTGCTCTTCCCTGGGGAAAAATATCCCTGTTTGTGCTCCTGAGGCTTTCCTGCCATCACACCTGGGGCAGGGCTGATCTCAGTTCCTCACTGAGTGGCGTTTGCCCAGTTTGTATCCTGGGGAAGAAAAGCTGTTGTTGCTCAGGCTGAATTTGAATTGATGTCTCCTCATTCTGTGGGTTTGATTTTGGGACCCTGGGAGTCCCTCCCATTGGAGGAGAGGGAACAGATCCCACCCAGCCCAGTCCTCCTGGGCTGCTTTTCCCAGCACAGGTGAGGAATCCTCTCCTCTGACAGCTCCCCTGCTCCCTCCCAGCAGGATTTGGGGCTGTTGGGCTGTACCCACACCTGAATTTTCCAACAGCCTGAGGCTGGAGGAGTCTCTGGCTCTGGGTCCAGCAGCACAAGGAGATTTGGGATGGAATAAAGGAGCAGGGGCAGCTCCAAGGCTCTGCAGTGATGGAACACCCTGGGCTATGTAGATGAAATATTAAGCCATTAACTGCAGTGGCAGATACAGAAATGCACATGAGATGTATGACTGGAGGCCCCAGACAAGTACACAGAGAACTGCCAACCTGCATTCTAGATTTAGGTGTCAGCCTCATTTATTCACAGATTTCACCCTTGTTTTTACACTCTATTTTCCTCCGTGCCTTTTTAGAGATGCAACAGCTATGAATTTTTAATTCTGGTGGATCTAGTTTGGAGTATTAAGCTTAATGAAAAATTCAGAAGAATTGTAGTTCTTCCAACATGTAGCAGCTCCTACATGAGAATAAATACTGCTTTCTCCCATGAATATAATTATTTTAAATAAAAAAGAAAAGAAACATTAGTTTGGACTCACTTAGTAGCAATTATATGTTTAAGAGGTGTAAATAACTTGCTATCCAGACATTACAAATATCCAGGTGCTCTGTATGTGCTGATGACAACAAAATTGAAAAGAAAGACTGTAATAATTCTGACTGGTTTTCTCTGCAGAAGATATTGATTATTTGTGTGTGGTGAGAGATTTGGAAAATTCAATTAAAGGAGTTGTGCAAAGGTTTCATAAATTTCCCCGGTACAGCGTGTACACAGACATTGCTGCGTATTAAATCAATGCAGCACTTCACAATATATTTTCTTTGAAACATAAAAATAAATAACATTTAAACAGTTCTGCTTACTACAGAAACAAATTTTATTTTCTGTGAAGCATTTAGTCATGTGCTATCACTGACTCATACACATTTGCCAGCTGTAACAAATTTTATAGACGTTTTCTCCAGAGACATAGCTCATATACTATGAATTTTTAAATGAGCAAATGGTGAAGAAGGGATGTCAGCAATATAAAAATTGATCAGTTAAAAGATAAAAGCATAAGTAAAGAGATTTGTATGGTAGTCTTAATAGGTTTTATTAAATAAAAATACTATAAAAAGACAGTAATGAATAGACTGAAGGTTTTAACTGTGGTTGAGGTGGAGAAAAATTATTCTGGCACATTTAGTAGAAGATTGGTTTTATATCACCCGACAGGTGAACATTTTTTTCCTCTCTGCTTTTTAGATCTGTAAATGTTTTAGAGCAGTCAAAGTTGGGAGAGGTTGGTGGGGGGACTTGGAGGGGAAAGGAAACTTGGGAAGGTTGAGCCCTTTCAGTGCCATGTCCAAGGGCAGGGATGGATCCAACCTCTGGAGCAGGTCTGGGGGCACTCCAGCCCCTGCTGACCTTGGGAACCCTAAAATCAGAGCTGGGGAGGGGAACAGGCTGGGCCTGCACCAGCCACCCCTTCTGCCACACCCAGGCACCTCCTGCTCCCCTCCCCTGGTCCCTTTTCCAGCTGCTCCACTCACAGCCATCCTCACCCAGGAGTTCCCTGAATGTTCTCTGTGGTTTGAGGGAGCTGAGCTCACTCAGGAGCTCTGCATGGACAAATCCTGAGAGAGGGAAGGGTTGTTGGGGGTTTTGTGTCTGTTGTGTTGGGGCTTTTAGGAGCAGCTCACTCAGAGGTGAGGCAGGGATGGATGGGATATTGGGAAGGAATTCCTGGCTGGGAGGGTGGGCAGGCCCTGGCACAGGGTGCCCAGATTTGCTGTGGCTGCCCCTGGATCCCTGGAAGTGTCCAAGGCCAGGTTGGACAGGGCTTGGAGCATCCTGGGACAGTGGAAGGTGTCCCTGCCCATGGCAGGGGTGGGGCTGGAAGAGTTTTGAGATCCCTTTGGGCCCAAACAATTCCATGATTCTTTGTTTGGGATATGAAGCTGAGTCCGTGGTATATTTTGTGAATCTGGGCAAGTTCTGTTTTTTAGGAAGCTTCTCACAGTGCAGGGCAGAGCTTGGCATGGTGGTCTTGGCACGTTTGGGTTCTTTACTCCCCAAATAATCCAATGCTGCAATCCATGGCTAAAGGGAAATCAGACCATAAAGGAATTGCATTTAGCACAAGTAAACCAGCTTGTAATTGAACCTTTATTGTTACTTGCCGAGTTGGATTGGATTCCTTTTTCTGGAGTAACCCTGTGAGTCCTGGCTCAGGACAGAACCTGGGGCTGGTCTGGCTCAGCTCCAGGGGCAGGTGCTGGTGTGGAGTCACAGCCTGGAAGTGTGGGATCCCCTGGAATCACCCTGTGCCACGTGGGGGGAGCTGAGGAGATCCTGCCCAGCAGCCCCATGGCCGTGGGGCTCAGTGCCCTCCCCAGTGGGGTTCGTCTGCAGCTGAGAGGCTCAGGCTGCTGGAAATCCCCCTTTTTATGTCCAATATAAATCTGAATTCTCCCTTCACCCCTCCGTGGTGGGAAACCAACCCCCCCAGAGCCAGCAGCCCTCGGGGTGCTCGAGCTCATCTGCTGCAGGGCCATTTGGCAGCCCTGGCACTCCGTGCACCTGCTCCCAGAGCCTTCCCCACATGTTCTCATTCCCTGAGTTCCTTCCTGCCCCTGCAAACTTCCCCTGTGCTTGTCCCAGCCACCTGCTCACCCTCAGCCAGCCCTGCCCTGCCCGGCTGCAGGCTCAGGTGTGGGGGATCCAGGGATGGCTGGGGGTGATCCAGGGATGGCTGGGGGTGATCCAGGGATGGCTGGGGGTGACTTTGGGATAGCTGGGGGTGATCCGGAGATGGGTGAGGGTGATCCAGGGATGGCTGTGGGTGATCTGGGGATGGCTGGGGGTGATCCAGGGATGGCTGTGAGTGACTCCAGGGATGGCTGTGAGTGATCCAGGGATGGCAGGAGGTGATTCAGGGATGGATGTGGGTGATGCAGGGATGGATGTGGGTGATGCAGGGATGGATGTGAGTGACTCCAGGGATGGCTGTGAGTGACTCCAGGGATGGATGTGGGTGATCCAGGGATGGCTGTGGGTGATCCAGGGATGGATGTGGGTGATGCGGGGATGGC